>JH720310.1:526395-633804 GCA_000231825.2 Tetrahymena elliotti 4EA | reverse complement strand
CTTTGTTGTGTGATGAAAATAAAATGCTTTGTTGTGTGATGAAAATAAAATGCTTTGTTGTGTGATGAAAATAAAATCACATTTCTCTTGTTTTTTATAAATTCTAATTGAATAATTTAATTCAATTTAATTGAGATTATTTTTTTAATTCTAAGAAGATTAAATAAGGATTTAAAAGTAAAATAATATTTCTCTTGTTATTATCGATTCTATTTAAACAATTCAATTTAATCTCGATGAGATTATCTTTTTAATCCTTAAGTAGCACTCAAAAGAAAATACTAGATCTATTTTTTTTCTCAGTTATATTTATGCTATTCATTTTAGCTTAGAAGAGATTTTTATTTCCTAAGCATTTAAAAGTAAAATCTTGCTTTTAAAGATTTTATTTTTTTGATTCAAATTAACTTAGGTGATTAGGTGAGATTATCACTTTAAAATTCTTATTAAATTAGTATTTAAAAAAAAAATAAGACATCTCTTGTTTTTATAAATATTATTTATTAAATTAAACTTAGATGAGATTATTTATTAAAAAAGAATATGTTTGTTTGTTTTTTTGTTTACTTTTTGAGGAGTTGTTTTCAAGAAGAAAAAATCTTCTTGGTCATGATCATGATTTTAGTCTATTTATTCATCCTCTTCCAAAATTTTGAAAGATTCAATTTTTGGGAGCTTGTCTAGGATGATGAAGAGCTTAAGGGGATATTGGAGAGAGTCGTCTTCAAGGATTTTAAATTTATCTTTGTTGTTTTCGAAATATGGGTTGAATGGTGTGTAGCCTATCATTTGAATTTCAGTTTCACATAAATAGTTATCGCAAAGACTTTCATAAAAGCTTTTTGGCTTTAATTTTTCGAAATTAGCAAATCTCTATTTTGTTTTTGAGAGAATTTTGTTGAAAAGAGTTTGGAAGTGAGGGAATTTTGTAAATAGATAATCTGAAACAGCTTGATAAGAAACGAAGTAACAGATAATAGGGATAACTAAGTCAGTGAAATAAGGTACGTCATAATTGACGTATAATTCAAGAATCATGTTCAAGATTCCATAGGTATATTTCAAACAGTTACTAGCCAAAATATCATTTTCAAGTATTTTAACATCCAAAACTTAACCATCTTTAAGTTTAATATACTCTTAAAATTTGCTCAAGGCAAATACTACCATCATAATAACATATGTAAGCAAAGTAGTTTAATCCTTCAAACTAACATCTTGTTGTGATTAAATTTGTGATTGCAACAGTTAGAGATGCTATTGTAAATACTCAAACATAGGAGCATGAGTTTGCATGTTTTCAATTCCAATTTTGGTTAAAGCAATATTCACAAAGCTCAAAAAATGCAAAATAAATAACTTGAAAGTATCCCTTTTGTCTATTTTTCCATAGCTATTATGCTCCTACATAAACTGATAGCATTTCTATCTATTTATTTCCAAGAATTCCTACAGATTTTCTTTACAAGGATAAGACTATTAACTACAAAGAGCTCTTATACACCAGTAAATAGCAGAAAATTAGTCATCACTCATGTAACTTAAAGCTTAATTTAATTATTTTATAATATTTTGCAATTTAATTAAATAATATTTCGTATAGATTAATTGATTAATAAATAAATATTAATTAAATTACTTGCTAAGACTAAAAAGAATTTGCCACAAAATGGGTAAATGCTGATCGCTTTCATGTACTAGCCAGCAGCAAAGTGCATGTTCTTCATATTAGGAGTTGTTTATGTTCTTGAAACTTTCTCTCTATTTTACATTTGAAAATTGAAACAAACATTTTAAAAAATATAAAGGCTTTTTACTTTAACTCAATGAGCTCTCCAAAGTAGCAGCATAAGTTAGCAATAATTCTTCTCTTTTTATTCTTTTCTTTTATTTCAGAACATAATTCTGATTTGTATTTCTTTTATATATTTATACATATTATTTAATAACAACTATCATATCACCAAAATATTATTACTTCTATAACATCCTTGAGCAACCCTCTTAAGAATTGAATCTTAGAATCGAAAATATGAAGCTGGTCTGATACATTTGTGCTAACAAGTTTAAATTTTTTGCTATACTCAATCTTTTTCTTATAAATATCCCAAAGTCTTTAATCAATCTTCTTTTCACTTGCAGTTTCTAAATCACCCAAAATGAGGATTTTTGCAAGTTTTTAGAAAAGCCTAAACATATCAGTTTCCATTTCTTTCTTGTCAAAAATAACCTAGTTATCTCCTTGCATCTGTTGAATATTTGTAAAATTAAAACAATGAATATATTAAAATGTACATGATTGGTGATAATAAATGAACTATTAGAAGGTCATATAAATTAATTATAATTATGTTTGTTTATTTATTTACTGCGAAAAATAGCGAGTTTTTCTTTTCTGATAATTTAAATAATTGATACAAGTTATTCCAATCATAGTCTTCCATGTTAGTTTCATTAAAGATATTATCTAAGTTAACCTAAAAGTCTACTTAATCCACTAGGCTTTCAATAGTAAAATCTTCATTGCTCTTTTAGTTAATGCTGCTGTGGTTGCTGTTTGAGTTTCTTTCTATTTTATTAGCACCGTTTCTGTTTTTGGAGTTATGAAAGTATTCTTCGTCTTTTTGGTGATAGATGTTAAATCTTTTATCTTTGCTAAACTTGATGTCTTTACCATTGAAATAATGCTCTATTTTAGATCTGTCATATTATTAGTCAATATTAGCATTTGGGTTATGTCCATTAGGATCTATTTTTTTCTCTCTTCTATTTTTCCTTCTGCCTTCGCTGCAATCATCATCGCTGCTATCGTATTATTTTTACTTATTATTCTGATTTTAATTTCTATTTTAATTCTTCTTTTTTCCATTTCTTGAATTGTTGAAAGAATTATCATCATAATCATCTTCGCTATCATCATAATCGTCATTGGCTTATCTTTGTTAATTTCTAGGATAAAATTCATTTTTATTTCCATTCTGCTTTTAACTATTATTGTGATTTCTATTCTCAATATTATTTTAATTAGTATTTTTGTTCCCATCTCTCTAATACTATCTTTGATTTTTCTATGCTTGATAGTTATTGCCACTCTCTTAATTATTCCCTTGCTTTGTTTCATATTCTTGATATACTTTTTGTTATCTTCTTTTATTTTAAGCTTAATAGTAATGCTCTTCTTCCTCCCTTTCTCTATCTCTAAACTAATCTATTATTAATAATAAATTTATAGCATAAACAAAATCGTAAATAATTCAGTAGTTAATTACTCTGAGGCCCATTGTTATTGTAATTGCTGTTATTATTACTACTGTTATTGCCATTATTATATCCTTAATTATTTTAATTGGAAGAAGGCTTTTGTCCTCTTTCATTATATTTATATTGCTACTCCATAAATCAATCTTAGATTGTGAAAAATCAAAGTAATTCTAGTGATAATTTATTGTTCTAAAATTTTAATTATTTAATTTAATTTAAGCTAAACAAACAAACAAATATTATTTAATTAATAGCCTATACCTTAGATCTAAAATTTCTATATTAATTGTCTTAATAGACAAATCAATAATTAATTACTTAAATAACTAACTCAATCAATCAATTAATAAATGAATGAGTCAGACTTATTTATATGAATTAATAGCTAGAAATATAAATAAATAGATACATGCATATTTCCTTTTTAGAAATAATAAGAATCTAATTCTATTTTTATTCTTACCAAATTACTGAAACACTTTATCAATCAATAATAAATTTATGATACAAATATTTGATTCAACTAATTTAGTTTAAAATTTAGACATATTTATGTTTTCTTTTAACTCAATAATATTTCTTCTCATAACAAAAAATTATTCTTTTTCAATACTTCAAAATGAAAATTAATGATAAAAAAATTTATTTTCTTAAAATTTTATTTAAAATTTGTTATTTTTATATTGCTAATTAGACATTTTTATTTGTCTTTTTACTTTCATCTATTTATTTATTAAATTATTTCCTTATTTGCAACTGTAAATATATAATTTTGAATCTAAACAGATAAAATGTATAAAATAGCTTTAAACATAATATTTTAAGAAGAATAAGATTAGATTGTTGTTTTTTATTTAAAATTAGTTTCCATTCATTTTAGCTTCATTAAATTAAAATTTAAAAATGTTTTGATGAATTTAAAGAAAAATGATATCATTTTTGTTATTTAATTTAAAACACAAATTTGTTTCAAAATAAAAGCAAATTAAAATAAAAGTGTTCAACTTAATTAAAATAAATTTCTTAATTTTAAAATAAAAACAAATATTATTATTTATATTTTTTTAGTACAATTTTAAGGAAATTGATTAATTTATCAATTAATGTTTTCAATTATACTTAGGAAAAGCAGACTGATGTATAATAATACTAACTATTTCAATATTAAAGTAAATTAAATCATTTATGGATTATTTTTTTCAATTTTTCTTAAAAAAAGCAGGTTGATGATTTAAGTTTGAATTTAAATGTATAATAAAACTAACTATTTCTATAGATATTAATCAATACTCCACAATCTTGACTTATGGAGAAATTACTCTAATCAGTTCTGAAATAAGTATTATTAAATTGATAATAAATTGTAGCATTAATTTATTAAAAAAAATAAACTACTTGCTATTTTGTATTTTGTTTTAATAAAAATTATTCCTAAAAATTGAAGAAATTTTTATGTATTTTTTAGTTCTATTTCAAGGTATTATTTAGAAACTTTTAAAGAGTTAATACTTTTTTAATGTAAAGGATAGGTAAATTTATAAAAAAATATTTTCAATTCAACTTTGACCTTGAAAAACTATTTTATTTTAAGTATCAAAATAAAATGGTAAATTTTAGTTTGAGATAAATTCAAATCTAAAATAATTTACTTTGTTGTAATAATTTAAGGTAAATAAAATATTATGTAGTTGGTTGATAAAGTTTTTAAAAAATTTAAAACTACATTTATTTGATTTTTGAATGGTTTCAAGTTATTTTATCCCAATATAATATGTAGTTTAATTTACAATAAGCTTAAAGATGGAATGGTTAGTGTAAAATGTAATTTAAATAGAAAATAAATGTCTATGATTAGAAAGTAATCCATAAGAAAAATACATATATAGCAGTGTAAACTAATATTTATTAGTGAATAGTAAAATAATGAATGAAAATAAAAAGATTTGAGTTACTAATCATAATAATTTGCAAATCATAGAAAATAATGTAAGTTTTTTTATATTTTTGATTGCTTAAAAATATCAGTCAGATACACCTTTAAAAAAATTTTTAATAATGATTCATCTAAATCTATATGCTTATTTACTTAGAGTGTTTACAAGAAGATGTGAATAAATTATGTAAATAAAGTAAAACTAATAATAGATATATTTAAAAATACAAAATTAATTCACATACAAATTTTTTACTTTTTTTTTTTGAGTAAATTTTTAACAAATAGAAAGATTAAAATGTAAACAGATTTGATTGTTATTCAAAAGCGTATTTAAAAATGTTATAATCTTATTATTTCTTAATGTTTTATGTTAAAATATTCATAGTAACTAAACTTTTGATTACTCTTAGATTAAAATAATATGGATTGTAAACAATTTTAAAAGTACATTTCAGTCTTGTCAGACCTGAAAATGCATTTATATTTATTTAAATCATAGACTCCCTTACTATTTTATATTAAAAATACGTGCAGCGATGAATTTAGATTACTCTTTAATAAATATAAGCCTTAACCGATATTTACTATTTGAAATAATAATTTAATATTTCATCATTTTTTCACATTATTAAGCTAATCAGTCCCACCCAATATCAAGATAATCAATCAATTCCATTAACAAACATAATTTTTTTTAAATAATTACTCCAAATTATAACAATGTTTATTTTCTCAACCCTTTACTAGAAATTACGTATTCGTTCATAAAAGCTGTCATTACATCATAATAAATAAAGTTATTTCATACAATTCATGCAAAAAATAGCAATTTTTTGGTTGTTTTAGTGAGGAAAATTCATTTAAAAAAGGCAAAAAATTAGTTTTAAATTAGATAAATTAAAAGAATAGTAAACTTATAGGTCATAAACAGAGGCTAAAGTAATATTTTTAGATTTATGAATAATTAATTTTATTTTTTGTGTAATTTTATTTTATTTTACCTCTTTTTCGATTTCTCTCAAAAATTCAAGCACTTGAATTTTTTTAGGTATATACTTTAACATTTTCTAAAGTTTATTTTTCAACGATACAAATATTTTAAATCCTTTGAAGCAAAAATTAAAAAGGTTTGCTTTATTTTATCATTTTCTCATAATGTATGAAAGACTGCCACTGGCTGCATTTAGAGATGCTCAAAAATATAAAGAATAATGAGTTGCTTCGTACTCGGGTAAAGAAAGAAATGCCAAAAGAATAGTTCATCTAGTACGAAAATATTTAAGTGAATAAACAAATTCAGAAAGTTTTGTTACTTAATAAAAATTTAAAAGAACGAATAAAATTATGAATTGGTATTTGTTGTGAGGGGTTGGAATTACTTGGTTTAATTTACAGAAGATATTTTTCGGAAAAAAGATTCCAAATCAGTTTAAACATAATATTTGATTATATTTTACATTTTTTTTATGAAGTGCGATAGAAAGATTACATTCACAAATTAAAAAAGCAGAAGCCAATATTAATTTAAATAAATTGCTGTAAAAAGCATCTTACAAATTCTAAATTAATATTTTGAAATGATAATATAGATAAATATTTTACAGGCTAGCAGAATAACTTTTAGAAGAATATATGTAATAGAATAGAATAAATAGATATATTCTAATTATCGTTATAACTTAATACATGATTAAGTAATATGTAAATGTAAGAAAAATAAATAGGATAAGTATTAACTATTGTTCATTGTTATTTATTTAGTTTTTTTAATTAATAAAAGATATTTCATACAAAATCTGCATTTTGCATTATTATTTCTATGGTAATTATTGTTTTCATTATATTAAGTGATTGTAATTAGTATCGTTAGAAGTAAATAAATATATAAATATATTAGATATCAAGTTTCTGTCTTCTCTGGGGTAGTTTTTTCTAATCTTTTAATTAGTTGTTATTTATGCATTTGGAAATTGATTTAGTTTATCACAAAATTCTATTTGCTTTTGCATCTGTTATTATTCCCTGCACTTTAATAAATTAGTTTTGATTTGCTTTTTTGGCATAAACGGGCCCGTAGGTTGGTTGGTTTGCTGGCTTAACAATTTTATTAATTGATAAATTTGATTATTTTGAAGTCTATCTCTATTTATAAGTCTTTGATGATAGCTTGAATCAAACAATTACTGGCAAAGCTAGCGGAAAGAAATGAAATAGTGAACATGAAATTTGTGAGATTCTTAGTTAGCGATGCAAAATTTTGTTAGCATAAATTTGTAAGTCAGTACTGATAGTTCAGTGTAATTTTTTATTTGAAATTTGTCACTGTTTCATTTTTTTTGATTATTTTTACTGAACCGATTTACTTCTTATTTTTTATAGATTTTGTTAAATTAAGACGACTTGCTTGAGAAAAAGAAAAATTTTTGCTTACTAGACAAATTATGCATTTTTAAATAATATGATTAATGTTATCTAAGTAAACAAACTGAAAGACAAGCAAACACCTCAGTTTGAATGGATCGTTTTCTTTTAAGTTGTTTTATTTTGGAAAACCTCATGAAAGCCTGGATAGATGATGATCTAAACTTTTTGGCGGTTGCTACTTTTTTAATTTTTGGATCCTTGAATCTCTAAATCAGATATTATATTCTTTTTATCTTCGTATTCTTGCTTAATGGCGTTATCAAGTATGTATTCAGTAGGCTAAATTCCTAATTCCACCACTTACTTTAATAACTCTGACTAAAATTTCTCTTAATTTTCAGATCTTTAAGCTTTAAAGTTACTGTAATGATTTACGGAGAGCACTACATTTCCTTTCGTGAAGAAATTTTGGTTCCTGTCTTTTATTTCCACAATGTTTCTGCTCTCAAAAAGTTTACCTTCAGGCAGCTTTTTTTCCTCACTGATAACATATCCATTTTATTTTCTTTTCTTTTGCATTTCTTCTTTCGGAGCGGTTGTGCTTAATTCATCCTATTTATAACAAATTATTTTTTAAATTACTTCTCAATAATCAGCCAGAAATTAAATTTTTTTATTCTTTAAAAATCTAAGAAGAATTATTTTATTTTCTTTTAAAATGATTTCAAAGATGACAATAAGTTTTTCATATTCAAGCTTAGTATGATTGTGCTATGCAAATAATTAAGAGAATATTTTTAAACCAATTATCAAAGTAATGTTTTCTTTAATAAGCTATATATATATATATATATATAAGTAGGTACATTGTTAAAGTGTGTCAAATATGTAGGAGATCTACTGTCTTCAACCTCTTTTACAGGACTTACATAAAAATCTCCAAAAAGCCTCTTTTCCTATTGCATGGGAAATGCTGATTTTTATGAGCTTTCTTTGTAATGCTAGTTAAAAGAATGGTTTTACTGGAATGAGCTTTGTTAAGTGAATCCACCATGCTTTTTTTGATTGCTAAAAATGCTTCCGTTGTTGTTTTGAAGTTTTATTTCAGTGCGAGAAAATACATCTTGCTTTGAATGATCACTGTCATCTAAATCAGAGAAAGACCCTCTATTTTGCTTGTTGTTTAATCTATGTTTTATGGAAACTTCATCTTAGTTTTATTCTGATTCAGCATCTTTATGACTCAAAAGTATACTCCTTTTTTTAGTGGTATTATTATTCGCTAAGAGGGATCTTTTGTTATGCATATTAAAATCATTTTCTTCATTCAATTTAACCTCCTCCTACTTTTTAAGAGTATTGTAATTGGCAATTTATTAGTTTTTTTTATTCTAAGCTATGCTAGGAGAAGATCCCATTGTGAATTTTAATAGTCTAATTATTAATAAGTTATCCTTAATTTTAATAAGAAACTTCGATATTTTGGTGGTTTCTTCTACTAGGTTATTTTTTGTAAGCCTTATTTTTTGCTTTATAAATTTTCTGAATGAATAAACAAACAAACAAAAAATTTAATTAACCTATTATGATTGATTATTGGAGACAGACAATAAGAGCCTCTAGTTTAGAGTTTATACTAAAAAGATTACTTTTTTGATTTATATTTAACTTCTTTGAAAGTAAGAAGAAACGAACGATACAAGGTTGTTTTGTTTGGTTACCTTTATTTGATAATCAAAAGCAGATATTGAATATCACTGTTATGAAAAAATGTTTAAAGGGATTTTAATTGTTTTGATTTATTTTAGATTGATTTAATTATATGTTGTTTGTTTTAGAGCTCAAATCAGTGAATTTAATTTGACATTGTTATAGCCTCCTTTCGAATATAAAAATACTATTAGATTTATATATAAAACACTATATTTAGTTTTACTTTAGGGTTTTTAACGAAATTATACCTCTTTTATTCATTTTATCAATTTTTTAGTTCCTCTTAATATCCAGCATTTTTTAATAATACTTTTTTTTAAGAGGTTGGCTCTAAACGCGCTTTTACAATTTATCTGTATTATTTTACATTAAAGTGTTTTTACTAGTTAAAGTATAGGATGAATATTAATTTACTCGAACAAGAAACTATTTTTCGAGTTAGAAAAAGGAACCTAATTAATGTAACTCAATACTTACTATTTGCATATAAATACATGTAAATGCTCCTTTGAGTGCTGCTATTTCGGGCATAATTTATATACAAAGACCAACAAATTTATAAGATGATTTATATTTAAGATTATTATTTTTACCACGAAGTATTATAAGATTTCTTGTATAAAATTCTACCTATCAAAAATAATATTTATCAACTAAATCTCCTCAACTAAGAATCAAAATTTGCTTTTAAAATTCTTCACCTACAAGACTTTGAATAGTTTTCAAATAAAATCAATTTAATCAAATACTTCTAAATAGTCAATTAACAAATATAAAATAAAATTCTTACTCTTACAAGCTTAAAAATAGACGTTTATCTTTTTGATACAAATATTCAAAAAAGCTAAAACGTTTTTTACTTTGTTTGTGTGTTTTAGGATGTGATGAATAAATAGCATTGTTGAGATACCCTTTTAGCCAGAATAAATAATAAAGGAAGTAATTAAGATTTTTTTTAAAAATAAGATCGCCTAACGATACTTGAATAAAAGGTTGAAAAGAGTTTATTTACACTAAGATATATTTTTTCGATAAGTATGTATGAATGTATTATTGTTTGTATGTATGTATGTATGTATGAGAAATTTAATAATTATGAGATAAATGATTCAGCCTAAAAAATTGTAAAATTTAATTTAAAGACAGTAAAAAAGTATTATTTCGCTTTTTTTTAATTCTTTGATAGTGAAAGCTTCAACAAAAACCAATCAAACGGTTTATATATTATTTTTTTGTATTATTTTGTTTTCAAATTAATTTGGATGATTGATTGATTATTTATTATTCGAAATAAAACAAACAAACGAACAAACAAAAACAGAGGCAGTAGCAGCAGGTTGGTTATACTAATTCAAAAAGAGTTATAGACAAAAAAAATATATTATAAATACAATGATTTATTAATTCATATGCTTGCTAGTTTGCTTTGCTAGTTTATTCATTTTTTACTTATTCATAGTATATTTTATCAGATAATATAAGGGTTAGATGTTAGATAGTAGGTAATAATTTATTGAAGTAAATTTCATAAGATTTAAAAATACCGATTCACTCATATTTAATTAGATAGAAAATTCAACCAATTCGCAGAGCTAACGGTAAATAAGATTATCTTTTTTAATTATATTAATATATATATTCAATTAAGCACATTTTTAAATTAGTATTTGCTCATATTCACCATTAGTTTTAGATTTAAAACATTGTTTAAATAATTTAATTCTTCTATCTTTATTTTCTTTGTTTGTTTCTTAGTTCGTTTAGTTGTTTGTTTGTTTGTTATTTACTTTTGCTACTTCTTGACTTTATGATTGTTTGTTTGTATTCTTTTATAGATTAATCAAATGAATGGTTTTCTTTGATTTCCAATAATAATTTGTATGATGTTTATTTGAACTGAGTGTAATTCGTGTATACCCATAAACATCAATCAAATAGCAACTAATTAATAGCCATATTTATTTATTGATTTATTTATTTATTCATACTAATTCATGCATGCATATGAGAGAGAAAGGAAGGCAGCGAAATTTATTTAATTTACCAATACATAATTTAATTTTGATTTGAAAGCTTACTACTTATAATAATACATTTTTGTTGGGGTTTATATTGATTGATTGAAATATCTTTTTTATTTATTTATACTATACAGTTTTAGGGAATCATAGATTGATCAAAATAGAGAGAGTTAGATAGATAGAGAGTTAGAGATTTGTATTTAGTTAGATAGACTGACTGATCAATCAATGAGTATCTTGGATAGAAGTGTCATCGCTCAGACCTTTACTAGAAGATATCATAACAGAGGAAGAAAGGTTTAAGGGGTTGATAGGGTATTGATTATTGACTTAAGTTAATTGTTATATAGGTTATGTTATTGGAGATTTGAAGTTTTTATCGGAGTTAGACTAATAGGCTTACTTGATGCCATCATCTGTTTCTATTTTAATTACATCCGATTTCATGTTATAGTTACTGCTCAATTTAGAGATAGAGTTTTATTCCTCATCTTCACATTTTTGCTTCTTCTTCAAGTTGCTGAATGAGATTTCTTGTGATTCTATTTATAGGAAAGTATTTTAACCAATCAATCATGCTTGAAAAGTCATTCATTTTTAAGCAAATTCAATCAATTTTTTTAAATAAGGGGAAGAATAAGATATAGTAGGATAAATAAAACCATGCAAACAAAGTCTTATTTATTATTAGAGTGTTTAATTAATTTATTTTTTAAAAGCATAATTTGTTTTTTTGCTTGCTTTTATAGGGGTTATTGGATAAAGATTTGAAAGGAGAAGAAAATTAAATCTATTTACGTTAACAAGGGGTCTATTCTTCATAAATAAGAAGTGATTTAGCTATTTCGTGAGTGTCCTTGAGCCATATTTTAAGCCAGGGGAGTCTTTTAAAACTCTTCATTTTCTAGATTATAATGTAGTAATCATAAATGTGTTAAAATGGGTTTGATATGAAAAAATAGATATGTTACATCAAGTTTATTTTTGTCCATGAGTTCAAGGATGTAGTTAACAAATTTCTTGACTTTTTTTTCGTTTTCCTTGGCTGAGATTTCTTCAAACTTCTCTATAATAATTTACATTTTTATTTAAAAAGATAGCTAGTTAGTTAGATAGATAGATAGATACTTCTTGATTTAAAAAATTGAATTTTAATCAGGAATCTAAATTTGATTTAGATCAAATTAAGATAACAAAAAAAGTAAAGTAATCATTCAATGAATGTAAATATTTAGCATCATTTTCTTATATCTCTAAATGAGACAAATTATTTCTGAGAAAATGGTTCTTTTTTGGTTATGAGAGAACAGTTTTTGAGAGTGTAAACTAAATTCAAGATTCCTTAAGTAAAAAAAACTTTGGATTACAAATTTAGTTAGGTGGGGGTAAGTAAGTAAGAGAGAGAGAGAGAGAGAGAGAAAGGGATGAGATTAGTCAGGAATAATATAAATAAAATAAATTAATGAATAATTTATGTTTTTATGGTAAGGATTTAAAATTTGTTATTACATGTTATTAAATTATGTGATTTCAGAATTTATTTCTTTTATAAAAAATTAGTGGAAAACGAAGTTTGTATCAGAGTAAGTAAGTAATTACCTATATATTAGTGGTATCCTTAAGAGAATGAAGGGCTCTTAAATATTTTCTTTAAAAACTATGAGTTCATCGTCTTCAATGAGGATTTCTTCCTATTCGAAATTAGAAAACAAATAAGTAAATATGTTTTTACTGGGAAGCTTTTCGCATCATAAAATGAAACAACCGATATGATATCGTTTATTTTTAAATTTTAAAAATCACAATTGTTCACTCATATGTAAGAACAACTTTGATTGATTCCTGCTAGATATTTTTGGAATCAAATCAAGTAAATTTCAAATTTGCTTATAATAAAAGTAATTATTTGATTTAAAGATAGAATGATCAATAGATTGATAGATAGATTATGAGACTCGTGGCTAACTAGCTCGCTTTTTTTTTTTTGTTTTTTTGAAATCAAATTAATTTTTACAAGCATGCAAGTAATTAAACAAAGAAAGTCATGCGCGCTTGATTATGGAAATAATTAAAATTTGTAAAATCTATTTGCCATGAATTAATTCAGTACTAAGTACTTAATGATAAATACTAAAGGTATTTATTTATTTTTTTTTAAATATTCATTTTTTGCTTATCTAAGCTGAATCAGCATATTCTTTTAATAATCTTCCTTTGTTTGTTTATTGAATATCTTTGTCGAGTGAAAGAAAATGTTTCAAAAAAAATGTAATCCAATTTTCTGTCAAGTAAAATGGCCATAAAAATAAATGGCAAAAATGGAAGTAGTCAGTAATTTATCTATAATTGAAGGAGTTTTGGACTCAGTACTAATGAAAGTTTAAAAAAAATTAATTTTGCTAAATAAAATTATAAATGTATGTTTCATTCATTTGGTGAATTGGGCTGTTTGTTTCTTAATTCATAGAGAATAAATCGATAAATAAGTAATTATTTTCATTGATATTTATCTGAAGTCGATGAAAATCGGTAAAAATAATAATAGTGAGTGAGAGAATAGGCAGCTATGAAAATAATTATATGTATTGTAAGATATTTGGAAAAATGCATATCACTAACACTATTTAACTACTTATGTATCTATTTATGTATGTAAGAATGTATGGTTGTGTCTATCTTTTGGGAAAATTGAGCTAGTAGGATGATAATCACTCATTTAAAATTTATCTTAGTAAAACCAGCTAGCTTAGTTTAGCTTTGCTTAGCTAGGATTCATGATTTTAAAATAAATAAAAATTTGCTATTCTATATTATAGAGCTGGTGCACTTTTAATTGTAATTTTCTGTATATAAGCAAAAGTAATTGAGAATAGAAATTTACTTGAAAGGCATGAATTAATCGTCAGTAGAAAATTCAGCAGAATCAAAATACTTGTCAAAGAAAGCCTTGTCCATTTCGCGATGCTGGGAAAGGTCGATTTGTTTCATGTCAGACTTCAAAAACTTAAAACACTTTCTAAGAATGAACTTAATCATCTCTTCCTTTGTTTTTTTGGAATATTAATATTTATTTACGATTTAGTCATAAATTGAGGACTCTTTTTCATTCAAATACTTAATATCCTTTTTTCTTTCAAAAATTTTGTCAGTACTTAAAACAGTCATGTTATCAACTAAAAAATGCATCAAATCAGCTAATTCTTCTGCAACCTTTTGTCTCTTCAGCAATTTTTCTTAGATACTTGGGTTTAAGTTCAGCTTATCGTTAAATGAAGCCTGCAAATTCGCAGATTCTGAAAGTGAATTTAACTAATTTTAATCGCTCTATTGCTATTTAAGCTAAATCTGGTTAAGATTACTGATATTGCTTACTGAAACATTTAAGTTTGCAGGAGAAATTTCTATCTAGCTCAAGTTGGTACTAGGATTGATTTGGGATTGCGAACTTGCCTATGATGAAGAGTTTGAGCCAAATGCATTGAATGGGACAATATTCTAGCTAAATGGAGGTAAGAATTGGTCTAATTAAATATTTGCTTATTGTTATTATTATAAATTTGCTTACTAAATATAATATTTGTGGTATGCGATATACTACTCAATCACTTATTACATGTACATTAGAGTTGGAAGATTTTCTTTTAATTACTATACTAATTCGTTTGGAGTAACAACTCCGCTCGAATTGCTATTTTTATTTAAATTTTTGGTCATCAAGCTGCTGTTGTTATTATTCTCGTTTATTTAGTTTTTTAGAATTTGTTTTTATTTCTCTTATTCTGCTGCCATTATTTAATGCAAAGGACTTATATGATTTTGTGCAAAATGGAGTTATTATTTCCACTACTACTACTACTACTACTACTACTATTAATTTACTGCTGCTGCTTGTTCATTATTTAACATTTAATTTAAGCTGCAGCTCCTCTACATATTCATAGATTACAACTCCATTTAAGAGGAGCTTGCTGGTCCATTCATTTCATTCAATTATCTTAAAATCATTTGCTATGATTATGGTAGTTAAAACTGATGTTAATCACTCTAACTCAAAACAGAGTTATTATTGTTATTGTTGTTGTTTATTTAATCAATAGAAGGCATATTCGGGATTTAAGGAAATGGCATATTCATAAAAGGAATATGGCTCAAGCTTGATGGATGCTAATACATAAAGGGTAATCCTTGACTAGTAATAATAGGACTGCTAATATTAGTAGAGCTTTAAAGTGAACTCTACTGACTGTTTGAAATACCAATGTTAGTTCCGATATTCATCTATTATGTAATATAAAAAAATAAACAGGTTTAGCTTTCTTGAGTTCCCAATACGACACATACGTATATAAATAAATTAACAAATGAAAATTCGGAAATATTGAATTGGGTTGGGTGGTTGCCTAAAATTTGAATTTGCGAAAAGAATAAACTCAAGAGAAAAAAAAAACATATCGGAAAAATTAAATAAAGAAAGAAATTAGTGCTATGTAAAAAAAGTTAGTTAATTGATATATACCTGTTTTTAAAAATATTTAATTTTTAGATCACTTAATCTGTTTTCTTTAATTTATATCCCTTATCTGAGATAGACTACTTATCTTTCTTAATGGATTGCTCTCTGAGTTTGATAAAAGCAATACGGACTGTCTCTGTTTTGTAAAAGGGTATTTTCAGATCTATCTTTTCTTTAAAAAAGTTTGGGATTAGCTGTCGGCCTTCCTTATTAGAAATTTGAAAGTAGTAATTACTACAGGTTTATTTATAAGTTTTTATTTACTCTTAATAATATGATTTATATTAAAATTTTTCCCTCAATAATTATTATAAATAATTGCATTTGATCAGTCTTTAAGATATTTGATTTCCTTCTAATCAAACCAAACAAAAAAGCAAGCAAGCAAACAAACAAACAATTCTAATTACACTAAAAAAATAAATTGGTCAAATCAAACAAACAAACAAACAAAAACAAATAAACAAGAAATAAACTAACAAAAAAATTAAAATAAACAAAAGAAATAATTTAATTAAACAAATTACAAAGAAATTTACGAATAGATAGATAGAATGATAGAGAGATAGATAGATATATTCTTGTACAAGCGGAATGAAATAATTAAGGAGAAGATGAAGATAGTTACTTGTTCCTAAAAATATACAAACATATAATATACTCGCTTTCTTTTCTTTTATTTTGCTTATTTATTTATGTATCTTTCAATCAATTAAGCAATCAAGTTGGCTGGCGGTATATCGATATATCTATTTGCATGAGTTTTAAATTCATAATTTAGTTTTTGTTAGTTAGTTATTTTCTTTCTTAATGAAATCTGTGCTGAAAAAGCACTCTTTTCTTGATAAATACCCATTCCCCATTTCAAAATTAAAATTAAACAATTTGCCAATCAATCAAAGAATCTATTTATTTATCCCACCGCATCCTTTTTACTTACTAATTAATTAATTTCTTTTTTTATTTTTTCATTTTCGCTTTAATCTTTTTTCACTTAATTGAGTACTATCTTTCATTCTTTTCTCAATCACCTAAGCACTAATTTTTATCACATGTTTTATCTAATTTATTTTTTAAATAATTCCAGAATTCAAAACAAGCAAGCGAGTAGGTGAATCTTATGATAGACGGAAAAATAAATAAACAATCAAGCAAATATAGAGTAATTTTCATAGACTTTACACTCTAGCCAAAAATTGTAAATACATATGATCTCTTATAAACTATGCAGTGATGACAGTTCTCAGAGATAAATTCATCCATTTCAATTTTGTTAGATTTAGTTTTCAAAAAAATTTGATTCATTTAAATAAGCTTGATTTAAATTTGCTTTAAATTTAGTAATCTTGATGTTAAGCAAGTGTATTAGGTATGTATGAATGAATGAGCAAGGTAATAAGATCTTAAATAAATAAATATACTTTCCATAATTGAGATAGATTCGAGTAAATATTTCTAAAAATTAAAAATTTTTATAAACACAGTAATATTTTGTATTTTTCAAAATTTCTATTTTTGAAATACAATTAAACACCAATAATTCAATCGCCGCAATTTTTTTTTCCTACATTAAATCTATACTTATAACTTTTATTTGAATTTATAAAAGATAGTACTAAACTGTATGAATGGAAAAACAAAATAGTAATTAATTGATAAATGTTCGTCTATTTTACTCACTTCAATTAAAAAAAGCTGTAAATTTTGAATCAACTGCTTTACTTATCTCGGAATTGTATACTAAAAATAAATAAAATAAATTAACGCACTTCAAATTGCAACTCTTTACAATAAATTTATTTATTAATATAGCATGAAACTACCTGCCTGCTTGTCTTACCCCTAAATACTTGATCAAAATTAAAGCAATTTTTTTTCTATATTTGAAATTTGTATTTTTTAGTATTTCTTAATTTAAAGATATTTAAATTTGCTGTACTTACTTATATACCTTTTTTAGTGTTTGGCGGCTGACTCTCTGTCTATCTGACTGACTGACTGATCAATTTAGTCTTGATCAATAAAGATTATTAAATTCACAAATTCCCCTTTTATTCAGTAAATCAAATCAATAAAAAATATCTAAAAGAATTTACTAAATTTAAACAACTGGGTAAATTTGTTACTTTTTTGGAACAGTAAGCACTCCCACCATAGATAAAACTAAATGATAATTTTTCTATACCATGTCATGCAATTCTATTTTCTATCTTTGCTTTTAAATTTACATTCAATTCAATAAAACTGCATTAATTAAACAGATTTTTGTCTCTCTGCCATACATCTATCTTAATTCAAATTATTTGTTTATTTTTTTGTTCGTTTACTTGTTGAGCAAATATCTGTTGGTGTTGGTAAACTGTATTTACTTCTTACAATAGTGAACAATAAAAGCCTTAATGTGATTAAGTAGAAAAAGAAAATATTTAGTTTTGCGCATGTAGGAATTAATGACGCAGCTGCACTTTTTTAGTTTGTAACCTATAATCAATTTGTACAAATAAAAGAAAAAAACAAAGAGTTCAATCAAATAAGTCATTTATTTATCTTTTATTTCAACACGAATGATTTAACTAATTAACACAAATTGGAAATTAAATTACCTTTAAGGAAAAATTAACAAATTGTTATCATAAAATATGGAAAAAAAACATTTTTTTACAAATACCAGAAATGATAGGCAGATATCAGAGGAAAAGATTCTTAATTTTTAAATATTTGTTAAGATATTAAACTGAGTAACGAGCATAGAAACTAAACATAAAATTGTCAAAGGATATTATTTTTTAAATTAAAAATTTTCTAAATAAAAAAGTGATTAAAGTAATACAAAAACAATAATTAGTGTCACAAGAAAAGCTATTCAAATACTTACCCTATAAAATAAATAATGTCATTCATTTGTTTGCTTGTTTCTTTGGTTTCTTGTAAATACAAAGCCTGACATAAAAATTTGGAAACCAATCTAGCTTATGATATTTAGTATCAAAGTAACTAGAATCACCTTTGACGACATTCAGTCTATTTTAAAAAGATCTCATCAAAGAATTCTTTTATTCAAATAACTTTTCTAGTAAAATCAATAAAATAAAATTTGTTGAAATATTCTTCACTTTTGATTCTTGAACCAACAACGGAGATCCATCAATAGTTTGATGCAAAATCCTATTAATCCTCTTCAAAAATAGACTTAATTTATGTTTATTTTTTTATTTACTCATTATTGTATCAAAGGCTCTTTACTTTGTTTTATTAGAAGAAATAATGAAGCATAGAAGATCTCGTTATTCTATTTCGCTTTTATTCTGACAATAAAGCCTTCAAATTTAAATCCTTGCTTTGCCTTTTACAAAAAAATTTGATAAATTTTGATGACAAGTCTTTATCTAACTAATTACCAAATATTTTTTCAATCAGATTTACTTTTTTAATCTAAATACCTCCTACCTCCCTACCTCCCCTTGTTTAATTAATTAAGCAAACTTTTTTTTTTGAAATCAGCTTTCTTTTATTCTTTAATATTTAACAACTAATAAAGCAAGCAAGTAAAGTAAGAAAGTGATTGATCAAGATTTATTAGAAAATAAGCAAAAATGAATAACTCTAAAATAAATTTTTTCCCCGAATTATCAAATACAGATAGCGATACAGAGGCCCCACATTCTCCTATAATAGGTATTGAATTATATTTTGCATGGAGATAAAGATATTTGAGATGTTAAACAAGTAGAATCAATTTATAATTCTAATTTAATTATTAATTAGCTAGAAGAACATCTCAAATAAAACTGATTCTTTAAGATTCAACAAATCTGGGGGGAGGAGGAAACTAGCAAGAACAGCCAACATAGTAAGAAAAGATAACTCTTTATGAAGCATTCTCCAAAATAAGAAGAGAAAGCACTGTTGCAAAAGCTTTTTAATCCTCTCCAAAGCATAGTGTAAATAGTTAGGATAGTAATCAATAAGTAACCTGCAAAGTGGCTTTCAACAGCATTAGTGACTAACCCACTATTCCCTTAGCAGATTTACTCATGCAAAAAAAATTAGTAGCCAATTTGTAATACAACACATCTAAATTCGAGTACTCTTATGACAAAATTAAAATAGAGGAGTGTAATTATATAAAAGATACAGTTTTTTATTTAGAACAAATGACTGCTGCCAAAAACGTATTAGAATCTTTGAAATTAAGAGATTAATACTAATTCCTTCGTACACATTCAAGTAAGTATTCTCACTTTTCTTATCTCTTAAACAGAATTTGAATTTCAAATTAATCAATCATTTACATTTTATTATTTTATTTATTCATTCTTTGTACATGATCATTTACATCAACAATCTACTAATTCATCTCTCTTAATGCATATTTAATTAAAATTAAGTTGATAATTTGCAAAAGTATGTTGACATCGATGAAGATGGAAATCCTTATATAGATTGGAAAAAGCATGAAATACCCCTCTTACCACCCGCTGAGGATGTAAATTGATTAAAAGATTCTATGGTCAAAATAGATTAATTTTATTTTAAATTAAAACAATTTTTATCTATTGGAATACCATTCATTAATTAAAATTTATTAATAATTTGGATTTCAAAAACAAAGAGATTTACATAATTCTTTTATTCTTAATGTTAGACAACCTTAATATGTGAAGAAGGAATAATAAAGTATGTGAAAAATGGGAAAGTACCTATTGATTTCTAAAAAATACCAACAATTGTTGATTATGTTGATGACATTTTTTTTATTTTAGAGGTATCTATTTTAAATTCCTTTTCTATCAAAAAAACATTACAAAAACAAACAAACAAACAACATCAAAACTTAAGTTTTGGTAGGTATCTACATAAAATATGATTTATTTAGATAAGAATAATTTATTGATTATGACAATGTAAGGTTTTAACTTAACTTTGTTAAATTTAAAAAATTAGATGATAAACAACAAAGTTAATAAAACCATCTGTTAAGAGCGTATTTCCCTTCTTAAATAAAAATTTTAGATGCATCAAACGTAAATTATTTATTTAATATTCCATCCATTCAAACCCTCTATTTCACTTTATCTTGGAAATTTTAACCATTCTTAATATCACAGAATATTCTTAATTTCTTAATATTTTCAGTTTAACTATTCAGATATTTAACAAGCAAGCTTAATAGCTGGCTGGCTGGCTGTAAAACATGAAATTTCATCAATGCAATAAAAAATTTTAAACAAATTAGCAAAATAAATAAATTTTTTCCAAGAATTACAACAACATTTAAATTTCATTCTGAAATTTTTTGAATTTAAAATAATTTCTTGAGTTGGTAGGCTGGAATAAAAACATTAAAATTTATGTTTTTTTTTTCTCAAAAAAATCAATGTTTTAAATAAAAGATTGAACAATGCAAAGGAACTGATAGACTAGAAGAATATTTGGGGCCGTGACTTTTATAACACTGCTAAAGTAGACAACCACATCCATCACTCTGCAGCTATGAATGCTTAACACCTTCTTAAGTTTATTCTGAACAAGATAGATGTAATTTTTCAACCAATTAAAATGTTTAACAAAATAAGAATAAATGAAATTAAAGTTATATTAAATGTTGTTTTTTATTATTAAAAAAACAAAAAAAACCATAATTTTTAATTGATAGCAGTATTAATTTCACAAATTTTTTCAATAAAAATGACAAATTAATTTCAATAAATTTTCAAAAAATGATTCTAATAGACCGAAGGTGACGTAGCAGTCACTATTGACCCAGTTACTAAAGAGACACTCACTCTTAATTAAGTCTTTCAGAAATTTGAGTTGACTAAATAAAAGATTACTCTCGACAGCTTGAGTGTCAAGGTATTAACTTACTTAAATATAAAAGAAGATTTTTTATTTTTTACTGTATGAAATTTAACTTTACCTTTTCTGAAAATACTAAATACAATAGGCTGACCGAACAATTTACATGAGATTTGACAATTTTAACAATAAATATAATCCACTGGGACAACCTATTTTTAGAGAAGTTTTTATGAAAACAGATAACTATTTAGAGGGCAGATATTTGGCTGAACTGACAAGAGAAGTAAGTTTAATAAAATTTCTATTGAAAAATACATGTATTTTTAATCAATTAATAGATGATCTGCAAGCTTGAACATGACAAGTACGTTTTTACAGAATGGAGGCTCTCTATTTATGGGAAAAACAGATTTGAATGGAAAAAACTTGCACACTGGGTGTAATCTAATTAATTACATTCAAGGTAGAATAGATGGATGATTCAAATTCCCAGATTGTACTCTGTAATAATTAATACTCTTTTTTTACTCCAGTATTTTTAATTACAAAAATTCATATATTATCTATTAAAATTCAACTATGATTACTAATACTTCTCAGCATGCACTCTATTACTAATTAGCAATTAATTAATCAAACAAACAAACAAAAAAACAAAATATCAGTTTTATTTACACTTTTAAAAATACACTTATTTCCTTTAACTTCCTAACCCTCTCTAAATTTTTTACATAAATTTTCAAAATCTATATTAAATCCTTCTAATAACTCTAATTAATTAATTAATTTTCTTTCTTTCTTGAAGGTTTATAAAAATGCTGGGCTCGTTGATAATTTCTAAAATATGCTTGACAATATTTTTATGCCGCTCTTTGAAGTTACACTTAATCCTGAAACTGATCCCGAGTTATACAGATTCTTGATAACACTTGCTGGTTTTGACACAGTTGATGATGAAAGCTCATTGGAACATTTCTTTGTTGATGATCTAAAGACAACTCCTAGCTAATTTAGATTAAGTAAAATTCATTTATCTTCTAGCAAAAATAATAAAAATTTAGTTAAATAAACAATACCAGAAAACATAAACTTCAATTTTGTTACTATAATTTTCACTGTCTAAAAATTCATTTAATCCTATTTACAAAAACATGTTAAATATGTCTACTAAGTTAAAGAATAAATTATTACTTATTCAATCAATTTAAGTTGATTTAGAATATGTTTATTTCGACACAATTTCATCAAAACTAAATATTTTTCAAAAATAAAATAATAAAGGATTGCTGCATAAAAATAATTTTTTTAATTTTAGTTTTTCTCTTCTATTTTATTCTACTTTATGTAAGAAATAGAAAATATTCAAAAAACAAATATCTCTATAACTTTAATTTAAATAATATTAAAATTATTGAACCTTTAAAGCAATTACAGTCGTATTTTCTGACTCTAACTCATACGAACATTTAAAATTAGTATTTTTTCTATCACCACACAATTTTTTATCTTGCAAATTAATAAATATTTACTGCCTTTTGTCTAATCTTTACAAATATTCATAAAATTATACGCAATTATTGTTAAATAAATATTAATTGAGAGTAGCAAACTAAAAAATAAATTGAATTTATAAAATAAAACTATATAAGGTAATTAGTATTTACTTTTGCCAATTTCTTGAAATATTTAAAAGAAAAATCACCATTATAATTTCCTTTTTTTAATAAACTAATTTTTCTTACAAATTTATATTCAAATGTAGAAAAATTATAAAAAAAAAGGAGTAAACTCTATAGAAGTTCCCTTTACAAATTATTAATATATTATTAAGGATATTTACATCAAAATTTCATTCTTAATTTACCAAAGTGATCTTTTTATCGAAATATTATTTGAACCCTAACAAACAATAAAGTATATTAATTTCTTTAAAATATTATAGACTTAAAATATATATGAATGTAAATGTAAAAAAAATTTCATCTCAAATTAATAAATACAACACAAATTAATTTTAGCTTTTTAAGTAATTATTAGTTGGTAATGTAAAGAAAATTAAATTTCCAAAATCAGTCTTCCAATTATTATTTGAGAAACTTTTATTGTTGTATTTTACTAAAAACAATAAAATTCTATCTATTAAAAAACCATTTTAAAAGTCCTAATAAATTATTAAAATTCTTACTTTTTCCTTTCGAAAAATCAATTATTGATTTTTTTGAGTCATTAATTTTTCTTTAATTTTAAATATTTTGAAACCATGCATTCCTAGCAATTTATATATGAGCTTCATCAATATTTTTAACTAATTTATCTCAATTAGTTCATGATTACTTTTCACAATCAAATCAAAAAACATTTATATCAGTTTTTATTAAGACTAAAAGTAATCAAGAAATCATACATTTATAAAAATAGTCATTTTAATGACAACTCTTTTACTGTTTCCACTATAAAACATATTTGTAAATGACAAATTCTTAAAATTTTTTTTAAGAAATAAAGATATTCAATACATATTTAGTAAAAAAAAAAAACTCATTTTCTTGAACAATTTTTCTAAAATAAATAAAAATGAATATGAAGTTTTTAAATATTTAGCTATGTATATTAATTTTAAATAAATCTATAATATTTTTTTCAATTAGATCAAGCAAAAATATTCCTAAAGAAAATCTTTCTAAAATAATTTACTCCTTTAAAAAATTCAATATATTTCAATTATTTTTTTATGAAAATATTTATTTTTCAAGCAGTAGTTTAAGCAAAAATTTGAATGACATCTAGTTTATGTCTATTTGTTGGATTCCAATTTATTATTCTCCCATTGATAAAGATCCAAAAATCATAAAATGCTAATAAATCAATACATTTAAATAGATTTTTATTCCAAATAATGAAGTAAAAAATCAAGTATACATTGTTTTACTGATGAAATTAATTTAAAAGTATATTAGATTATGGTATTGAATGTAATATACTTAAATCACTTTAACTTAATAATCTTTTATTTGTTCAACAACATTTTTTTTTCCTTTCCAAAAATACTCTAAGCATTCAAATTTTTTGATAAAGAAAATATGAATTTTAAAACAATCTAATTATTTTGAAATAACTGTTAATATTAGCAATAAAAGAAAGATTAATTTTTTCTAAAGAATTGAAAAAATAATTTTAAATCAATTATAAAAGGCACAAATCCTCACTATGCTTATTGGGTCTATTATATCTATGCTAACATTACTTCATTGAACCTTTTAAGAAAAGAAAGAGGGTTGAATACTTTTAAATTCCGTCCTCATTGTGGAGAAGCTGGAGATATTGATCACTTAATATGTGCATTTTTGCTTAGTGATAGCATCAACCATGGCATTTTATTGGAATAAAACCCTGTTCTACTTTATTTGTACTACCTTAAACAGATTGGCTTAGCAATGAGTCCTCTTTCGAATAATAAGTAATTATAAAATTTGATTGTATTTATAAAAATAAAGAATTAATTTAAATTGCTTGAGATTATTTATTTAGAAATTGGATAAATTTAAAGATTATATTTATTCAATTATAAAGAGATAGATACATACATACATTTTGATTATAAGCAATTTTTATTAGTCATTCAATTTTATTTCTAGAATCAAAGTTTTATTTTTTGAATAATATCAAAAATAAATTAAGAAAATTCTGAATTATAACAATTAGATTCTTTCTTTTTTTCTAAATTCTAAAAATAAATTTCTGCATTTTTAATTTAAGGGAAATATATCTTTTACTGATTCTTTTTCTTCAGTTAAGGCTTCAAATTCAAAAATGCCATTTTCTTTTTAGTTTTTTATCTCTTTTATCTTCCTTAAAAATTTGAGGAAATGTATTAAAAACTCTTATTATACTTTACAAAATTAGAATGTTTTTTTGTTTTTTAAAAATAAAAAAGACTGTTTTTAAAGTACTCAAAATCTCCATTTTTCGATTTTTTCAAAATTGGTATCAATGTTACTCTTTCAACAGACGATCCTTTAATTCTTCACACAACTAATGATCCTCTGCTTGAAGAATATGCAATAGCTGCTTAAGTACATTATTTATTGTAAAATAAATGATTTTAAAATGTTTTTTTATTAGATTTGGGATTTGTCATCTGTTGATATAGCTGAATTATGTAGACATTCAGTTAAGTAAAGTGGATTTGAAAAAATCATAAAATATCACTGGGCCGGAGAGTATGATAAATACTAGGCTGATTCGAATAGTAATTTTGAATAAACAATTCATAATATTTTAACTCATTTTAAAAATAATTAATAGGACAATTGTATTCGAATTTGCCTCAAAGCAGATACCTTTATAGATTGGAAACACTGCGTAACGAGTATGTGTTTTTGCATTAATTAAAAAATGAAAATAATATTTGATGCTTAAAAAATATTTAAACAAATAAGTGCATCTATCTAGGATATATTTAATTTACATTTTAATGAGTTATTTAATGCTTATTGTAAACACGTGTGTATTATTTTTATTAAAATTTTAAAATGGCTATCATATACTTTAACTAAGATTCTTGTTGCCTTTTAAATAATGTTAAACAAATATGGTTTTTCTCCAATTTTACTTAAACTTGTTGTGTTTTTTACGAATTTTTTACTCACATGACTATTTGAAGATAATTCAAATGAAAAAATAATAGAAAAATTAGTAATTGTTTATAGATATTTGAGTTACTTGAGAAAAAAGAACTTAAAATGAATGGCAAAAGAATTTGAAAGATTTTTCGAAAAAAAAAAGTTATTATTAAATTATTGGTCTATATTTTAAGAATATCGCATCTAGTTGTTAATAGATCAAAAAGTGTTTGATTTCTATTTAGTTTTTCAATTTTTTTTTTTGAATGTAATTTAGGTTTGTTAATGCTAAATAATAATTTAATCAATTGCGTTGGATTATCATCACGTGTAATTCATTGAAAAAATTTGTGTTTTTGACTCAAATAAAGCCTGAAAAAAATGAAGAAATAACTCAATTTTAAATCAAAAAACATTTATGAATGCGAATTTATTATTCATGAGACTAATGTCTGTTTAGTCCTTTGTCATTTTGCACTTTTTAAATGTGTAAAAAAGAAAGACAGACATAAAACTGTCATTCATTTTAATTGAAAAATAATAAAAAATTTATGAATTCCCCACACGTGTGGATTTTGCATTTTTAAGGATGAAGTTTTAAATTGGAAAGAAATTTAAAGAAAAAAAAATAATTAATTTAATTTACAAAAGATATTATTTATAATTTAAAAATAAAAGAGGAGATGAATAAAAAATTATTAATCTTCATTGCCACTGTTTTAATCGTTGGCCTCGTCTATGCAGCTGATGATGAAAAGAAGAAGGTTGAATGCCCTGTCATTGGTATCGATTTGGGTACAACCTACTCCTGTGTTGGTGTCTACAAAAAGACTTAAGTTGAAATTATTCCCAACGAATTAGGTAATTTTTTTGTCTTTTCTCTTTTTATAACTATTATACAAAAATGAAAAACATGAAACAATTTTTCAAATATTTTGTCATTCTTTGATACTATGGCAAATACATTTCATCTATTTAATACTTAGCCTTATATTAATCTTAAATATCTTACTAAATCTTTCTTTAATCTTAATATAGGTAATAGAATTACCCCCTCAGTTGTAGCTTTTACTGATGAAGAAAGACTCGTCGGTGAATCTGCTAAGAACCAAGCCGTTAACAATCCCACCAGAACTTTATATGACGTTAAGAGACTTATTGGTCGTAAGTATACCGATAAGACTGTCTAATACGACAAGAAGTTCCTTCCCTACGAAATTATTGAAAAGAACGGAAAGCCCTACATCAAGGTTGACAACGTCAGAGGTGAAACTAAGGTCTATGCTGCCGAAGAAATCTCTGCTATGGTCCTCGTCAAGATGAAGGTAAACAGAACTTACATAACATTATTATCTAGTCCTCTCTTTCAGCTACTCATCCTTAAACACTATGGCTCTTTAAACTCATAAACCTAAGAAAACGAAATAATTTTTATTAATAAATTCTATTCATAAAAGTTCAAAAAGATACAACCAAACAAAAGACAAAAGTTATAAATATTTTAAGCAACAACTATTCAAATTATTAGAAATAAATATACAAACATTCAGCAATTCATCAGAGTGATAATTACTTTAAGGCATTGATGATATCTATTTAGATCCATTTATTTGCACTGATGAAAAGATGCAATATTGTTAAGAGTAATCAAATTAATAAATTAATCTTTTAGCTCTCTTGCAACAAGTCGAAGATTAGTTGAAATCATTCATATAAAAATAAAAAAGTTATAAAGTTGTTAGTCAAAGGTTGAAAAGTTAATAATTTAGCTATAATTTAGTGAAAGGGAATGAGTTTATTGAAAAAGCTGAAAGATATTTTTAATTTAATTTAAATTATTTTTCAACAATAATTAAAATTTAATATTATCATTATAGGAAATCGCTGAAACTTTCTTGGGTACCACTGTTAAGAACGCCGTCGTTACCGTCCCCGCTTATTTCAATGATGCTCAAAGATAATCTACCAAGGATGCTGGTGCCATCGCTGGTTTGGACGTTTAGAGAATTTTGAACGAACCTACCGCTGCTGCCATCGCTTACGGTTTGGACAAGAAGTAAGGTGAAAAGAATATTTTAGTTTTCGATTTGGGTGGTGGTACTTTTGATGTTTCCATCTTAACTATTGATGATGGTGTCTTCGAAGTCGTTGCTACTTCTGGTGATACTCACTTGGGTGGTGCTGATTTTGATCAAAGAGTTATGGATTACTTCATTAAGCTCATCAAGAAGAAACACAACAAGGATATTTCTAACGACAAGAGAGCTATTCAAAAATTGAAAAGAGAAGTCGAAACTGCTAAGAGAAGACTTTCTTCTACCATGACCGCTCAAATTGAAATTGAAGATTTAGTTGAAGGTTTGGACTTCAATGAAGAACTTACCAGAGCTAAATTCGAAGAATTGAACGCTGACTTATTCAAGAAGACCATCGGTCCCGTCCAAACTGCCTTGGAAGACTCTGGTTTCAAGAAGTCTGATATCCACGAAATCGTCTTAGTCGGTGGTTCTACTCGTATCCCCAAGATCAGAAAGCTCGTCCAAGACTTCTTCGGTAAGGAACCCAACACTGGTATTAACCCCGATGAAGCCGTCGCTTACGGTGCTGCTGTCCAAGGTGGTATTATCTGTGGTGAATAATTCAACCAATCTATCGTTATGATTGATGCTACTCCCCTCTCATTAGGTATTGAAACCGTCGGTGGTGTTATGTCTACCATCATTCCCAGAAACTCCGTCTTCCCCACCAAGAAGTCTCAAACTTTCACTACTTATCAAGATAACTAAGAAACCGTTACCATTCAAATCTTTGAAGGTGAAAGACCCATGACCAAGGATAATCACTTATTGGGTAAGTTCGATCTTACTGGTATTCCCGCCGCCCCCAGAGGTCAACCTCAAATTGAAGTTACCTTCGAAGTTGATATCAACGGTATCTTATAAGTCGGTGCTGTTGAAAAATCAGCTGGTGTCAAGAATCAAATTACTATTACCAACGACTCTGGTAGACTTTCCAAGGAAGAAATCGAAAGTAAGCATTTTAACTTAAATTATTTTGACAATGTTTCATTTATAATTTTAATTTATTTATTTAATTATTAAAGAAATGCTCGATGACGCCAAGAAATTCGAAGCTCAAGATAAGATCGCCAAGGAAAGAATTGACGCTAAAAACTCTTTGGACTCTTATGTTCACTCCATGAGAAACACCGTTGAAGATGAAGCTAAGCTCGCCAACAAAATTGATGAAGATGACAAGAAAACCATTAAGGACGCTCTTAAGGAAGCTCAAGACTGGCTCGCTGCTAACCCTGAAGCTGATAAAGAAGAATATGAAGAAAGAAAGACCAAGCTTGAAGGGTAATATATTTATTTACTTTATTATTTTTCTACAAAAAGAATTAATTTAATAAACCCATATTAATATCTTTAAATTTATAAAATTAGTATCTGCAATCCCATCATCAGTAAGGCTCACCAATAAGCTGGTGGTCCCTCTTCCCAAGCTGATGAAGATGTTAATGTCGATCTTTGATTTTAACGATTTCAAAACATAAAATTAATAAAAAATATGATAAGATTTTCTTCTTAAAAGAATAATCTTATTTGTGTAATTCTTAATCATTTAGTTAAAACTTACTATTATTTTAAGTATACAACAAACAAGTCTATTTTTGTTTATCTATTGTATTCTTTTTACAATTTTGATCATTCAAATCACTTTTCTTTTTATTACCTTTTAATTTATTTTCAATTTTTTTTGATTAAATCTTTAAGAATTTATAAGACCAGTTTTTTAATTTTAACTGTTAACATTAATAAAAATAGAAAATTTGATTTGAAATTTCTTCATAAGATTTTTTATTTTTTTTACTTAATTGTAATTAATACTTCCCAAAATTTATTTTTTATTTGGGTTTGAATGTTTAAATAGAATATTAATTCAAATTTTGCCAAAAATTTTTAATTTCAAACAATTATATCACTCATGAAATAGATATATAAAATTTTCTAAAGCAAATTTGAAAAGATATTGAATTTAAATCAATCAAAAACTTAAATCCATAACTTACTTACATTTATAAAAACTTAAATATCTATTTTAAATCAGAGTAAAATTAAATCCTGTTTTAAAGATGTTTTCAATTAGTCTGTATTGAAATTGTAAATTTTATTTAAAGGTTATAATTTATCATCCATTTTAGTTATATAAATTTTACATTTGTCTGTTTTAAAGAAAGAATTCAAATATAAATGCGATTTATAACATGTAAAATAAATCAGTGCTTGGAGCTATTTTAAGTTTGATAGTAATGAATAATGAAAATAAATAAATATATTATTAGAGTGATTTTGTGATAAATATTTATTACTTTGTAAATAACATATAAATAAAATCTTGAAATAAATAAGATAACTAACTAACTAACTATGGTAATTTTAATTAATAAACGCGCTTTCTGATAATATACATTTTATTTATATTCTTATTTATTTACTTACTTACTTACTAAAAGCTTTAAAATATACAGTTATTTAAATTTTACAAAACTCTTTTAATTGAAATAATTAGGGATTTATTTAATTAATTGAATTGCCATTTAGCGCTTGTTTGCTATACTTGGTTGGTTGTGTTTAGCCAATTTACATTCTCTTACTAACTATTTAATATTTAACTAACTTTCTAAGGCATTTATAAACTATTAATTGTTAATATGAAATAATTTTTATTTTCTGTGATTTTATTGAATTTATTATTGTTAGCTTGATTGTAAGTTGGCTTTTAGGTTGAATAATAATAGATGAATGGGTCTGTCTGTAATTTTGGTAGTAAACCTGCTTAGGATAAGTATCTGAAAGAATGATTTGTATTGATGATAAATGGACATGATTGATGATAGATAGATGAAATTGTTTGTGTCTAGCTAAGTAGAAAAGAAAGATAATTCTTATTTTATGATTCATTAGAATTTAGAGTAGTTTTGATAATTAGCGTTAATGCTATTTGAAGTATTTAAGTTATTATTTTCTCTACTAATATTTCGATTACTTACCATGTTAGCTACTAAATTATTTTAGTTAGTATTTTGATTCATTGCTATCTATTATTAGCTAAAGTTAGGGGTATTAAAATAATTTTAGATTGCAGCATTTGCTTATATGCTAGAGACAGGCTGGTGTTAATTATTATACATAAATTATTGGTTGCTATTACTCATATTACTATTGTTTAGACTGTTGCTGTTTATGTTTTATGCTACACTGTTGATTAGATTATTTGGACTATTATTTATATTTATATTAGGACTACCAAATTACCCACTTTTACCTAAGTTACCTTACTGTTATTACTGTTACTGCTATTATTGTTGCTACTATTGCTACATTTGTTGCATTAAATAATTATTGTAGTAATTGTTATTTATTATTGAAGTTCCTTGCTTAGCTAATGCAGAGGTAGCTTGTTGATTAATTGGCATCTATGTTGCATTTTTCATCTTAATGTTTACACCTCCTCTCTAATTTTATGATTCCAAATATTGCTATTACTGATAAATAAGCTATTGTTGTTGAGCATCAGTTAAAATTATTTAGTTTGAGCTATTTAATATGTTTTAAATACCATTTTAACTACTTTAAATGTTAGCATTAGCATTACTTTATACAGGTTATTTGCTGTTGCTATAAATAAAATGGTCTTAGTGAGTTGCTTGAGCCTGATGCTATTATTGCTACTATTACTACTATTATTAAAGATATTAAGCATTATTTAAATAACTCAAGAGCTAAGGATTATTATCAAAATAATATTGATTTTGCTATTACAATTAATTTGGATTAGAGATACCATTATTATTTGTACCATTATTATTGTTGTTGCTGCTAATAATATTATTGTTACCACTGCTATTCATATACATTTACTTTCCTTAATTCAAATATTGGCTATTACTAAGCTATTATTAGGCTGCTATTGCAATGTTGCTTTGCAAATATTAAGGACTCGGGAGATTTTCTTGCTTGTATTACATTTCATTTATATATTTTTATTATGAATATTAATGATATTGTTGAGGGGAATGCTAATTAATTTGGTTTTATTATTACTGTAGCTGCTACTATTGTATTTATTATGGAGTTTATTGAAAATGAGAAGTTCTTTAAAAATTTGATGTATTAGTAGTATTTGGGTTGTTGATATTGTCTTGACTGATATTGAGAGTGTTGTTGTTGGTATTATTATTTTAGTAATATTTTACTCTCTAAAATTGCTATTAATTTATAGTATTAATGTTAGGTTATTATTGCTATAGGGAAGGATTCAGAATTTATGTTGTCTAATTTTATGAAGAATTCATTAAAACTTAATTTTGAGAGGAATTCATAAGAATCTAATTCTAAGTAGCATTCATAAGAATCTAATTGCTTGTGGGTGGCTAAGAAGGAGACTACTGCTATATTACCTATTACTATGAAATCTAATTTCTAACATTTTGTATTGCATTCAAATTATTGTTCTATAAATTTGGCTATTGCTATTGCTATTGCTGTACTTTTTTGTTCAGTAATAATAAGTTATTTCCATTCCCATTTGTATTAGCATTAGCAGCTATATTAACATTCTGACTACCTACAACACCTATTACTGCAGCAGTAGCTGCATTATTGATATTACCTGAATGAAGTGTTGGAGTCGTCTTATTTATTGAAATATTGCTTTTTTGTTGGTCTTTGATTTTCCAATCCCAAATTTAATCATATTCAAAACCATTCTTTATCATGAGCTCTTTAAATACATTTCTACATTTAGAATAGTCGGGCTTATCAGTGAATTAAAGAGATTTAGCATAATTGAGAAACCATGCAAATTCTGATGGTAATCCAAGACATAAATCATCTACTGAAGTAGATTCCTTTTTATTTTTAATCTTTTCATATTTTTCCTTCTTATCTTTTGCCCTAATATTTTACCAAGGCAATTGACCTTTAAGAAAGTAAAGAAAAACATAGGCGAGACTTTCCAAATCATCTCTTCTAGATTATTCAATTCCTTTATGAGTATTAATTGAAGCATACCTCGCTGTGCCTGTTAGATTTTTACCATCTCTATACTAAATATGCTCACTGTCTCTGATATATCTTTTGGCTAATCCGAAATCTATCATATATACTCTACCCTCTCTTTTACCTAAACCCATGAGAAAATTATCTGGCTTAATGTCTCTATGAAGAAAATTTCGATTGTGGAGGTACTCAACTCGCTAGATCATCTAATCTGCAAGCATGAGGACCGTTTTTAAATGGAATTATCTTTAACATTAACAAAAAAGTTGCTCCAAGGAGCTTCCCAATAAATCCATAATCATAAAATTATAATTTCCATGTTTATCAAAGTGGTAACATTTAGGAATTCCAATAGCTGGTTTATTTGGATTATTGTGCAAATAGTTGTATAATCTAGCTTCATAAATAATTTGAGGATGCTTAGCATCAGCTCTTTCTACTTTGCAGCCATAAAAGATGCCTTCTTCTTTCAGATCCTTTGTTTTATAAATGACACCAAAAGCGCCGCTACCTAACTTCTCAATCAATTAGTACTACTCTCCCAAAACCATTCCCTATAATTTACTTGTATCTAATATCGAGGCAACGGCTGCAGGCTCTTCTATTTACATTTAATTGGTGTTATTTATTGGATTATTATGATTATGATTGTTGTGATTGTTGATATTTGTGAGGTTATTATTTTAAATAATATTATTGTTGCCTTAGTTTGTCGACAATTCCTGCTGCTGTCCCAAAACTAAACTATTCGGCCAAGGTGAGGGCTATGTTTTATAAAAAATAATAGATTATCGTGTATTGTGCAAATTTATACGCTTAAAAATGGAAAATTTCAACTCTTTTAAGCAGTATAAAAGGTATTGCTTTCGATTTAAGCTGAGATTCTATATTTTTTACTAGTCTAAATAGAAATAATATTTATATATATTTTTTGAGTTTTACCTACTGAGTGGGTTGGGAGGAGACAATGATATTGTTGTGTGGAGAAATTCCTTTAATCTATTTTAGGGTGTTTTGCATAATATCTTTTGAATTGCACACCTGAAAAGTAATTTAATTTGGGTTCTTGCTTCTCTTCAATTTACTTCCCTTGTTATTTTGCTTCTTAAATCTCTTATTTGCTTGCTTGTTTGTGTATTTATCTGAAGATCTACGCGAATCTCTAAAAATCAATTTTTCCAAATTTAAAATGGCTCGATTTGTCTTATTTTTCTTCGTGAGTTAGATGGTTTGACTTGCTAATTTCTAACTTGCTAACTAACTAACTTGCAGAATTTAAAGTAATTAATAATCAATAAATAAAAAACTTTTAGCTATTTAGCTACTGTCTTTGCTGAGCTATCTGTTTATTTATTAATTTTTGAATTTTTTACTCTTTATTTATTATAGAATATCTAATATCTATTAATTTACTTTAAGTCTTCGCTCTTTTGTTTCTTTGAAACGTCAACTTTGTTTGATCGATTTTCTCTTTCACTAACTAAATTACTTGACTTGATTGATTGATTGATTTACGCCTGCCTCCTTTGCTGATAATTTGATTTAATTATTTATTTATTAGTCTGAAGAATTGAGTGAGTGAGTGATTGATTGATTGATTGATAAATTATTTGTTTTATTGATTGATTGATTGATTATTTGAGTGATCCCTCACTTCTCAGTAAGAATATTAATTAACTAATTATTATCAATAAGCTTAAATCTTTTGACAATTCATTAACAAGTTAACTAAGTATAAGAATAAATATTATTGCTCACAATTTAATTTTTTTACATTTGTTTTGTTGTCTCTTTGCCTTTTCTTTTTTTCTAATTTTTTCACTAATTAACTCTCTTCTTTTTCTGCTATACTATCTCAATTTTATTTGTTTATTCTTTTGTTTCTTTCTCTCTCTTTTATTTCATTCTTTGCTTCCTTCCTTTCTCAGTAGCTAGAAAGACAGCTGGAGTACCTACCCTGCAATAGTTCTTTTATTCTAACTAATTTTTTTGTGTAAATACCAGTTAGTATATTACAGAGAAATCTCTAGGCTTGAATTAAATAAAATTTATACTTTCTAATTCATTTTGGTATATTTTTAAACAATATAAGCAGTTAATCAATTCATCGATCAAAATTAGTTACTATTTTATAATCATTGTAAACACAAAAAACATAAAATTCTATTTATAATAAAAATTTTACTAGTTACCTCCTTCTCTTACTTTCGTCACTCTCTTGTCTACTTCGTATCAAGTAGTAGATATCCTAACCTCCTATCCCTAAAACTCTTCTATTGGTATGTAATAGTAAATATAATTATTCTTCACCCACAATTACTCAGAATTTATTCATATAAATTTTACAAAAATAAAAAAATTAAAATATCCCCAAACGAATGATCCAAAAACTCTATTGTATTTTTTTCCAAAATTTAAAAATTTATCATGTAAAGAGATTCTCAACTTTTATAGAAAATATTCCTTGATAATTCTTCTTAGTTGAATGTAAACCACATTGAAAATTCAACTCTTGAAAGAAACATATTCTCTAGTTATTACAATAAGAAAAAATACAACAAAAAATACCAAAATCAAACACTGAAAAATTCAATTTATTTTAAAAGTGAATAAAAAATTTAAAAGAATATTTGCTCCTTATTTCACAAAAAGCATTATTATAAGTGGAAATAATAAAAAATAATTCGATTTGTGATGAATTATTGCAAAAAATAATAGATAGTTATTCATTTTTACAAAATTATTAAAAGACAGTACGAAATTACATTTGATTTTTTTTTATTAAATTAATTGTATGTTAAACATTTATATTTTATTCTTCAAATTATTTCAATCAATGTAGACACAACTCCTGAAAGCCCTCCAAATAATCCTATAAATAATACTGTATAATTAATAACTTTTCTTTTGTGATCTTTATCTCCTTCTGATATTTTTTCAGACAACATAATTGGAAACACAAAACCAAGTCCTATTGAAAACACGCAGCCTAATAAGTTGAATAGATCTGTTAGCTTAGGGAGTAATGTTGCCAAAAAGAATATCAGCAAAAAGAAAGCTAATCTGACTCCTAATCTCTAGAAATCTTGATGACTAAAATATCTCCTTTCCATATATGTATCTACTCTCTATAAAATGGGAAATCCATATAATAGAATAGATCCAAGTAAGCTAATTGCATAGAAAACTTTTAATACTTATTAAAGAGTACCCATATCAGCCAAATTATTAAATATCAAGTCAGATGTTGTATCCTTAAAAGCTGCATAGCCAATAGCTCCAGTGATCAAACCAGTCAGACACATTACAACGACGTATCTAATTAGTAGATAAAAAATATTTATAATATAATGACAAAAAAGAAGAACATTTTAAACAACAAAATTATGTATTTAGAATTATTTTAATCTAACAAATATTTTTAAATTTAAGTTATAAAAATGAACTAAAAGATCATCTGGATGGATGTTTAAGTAAATAAATCTTAGATTTAATAAATTATCCTGAATTAATCAAAAAATTAATTTATTTCTTGTCATTAGATAATAATTAAATTTGATTAGGATTTTAGTTGAAAGAGGGAGGGAATTTAATCAGAATTTTGACTATTTAATAAAATAAGAGGAGGGAAAAGAGGAAAGGAGATAATAAGAATTATTAGATCAATTAACAAATTAATTTTTTCAAGTAATGTGTTAATTAATAATTAATTTAGATTTGTATGTATAAAAGAATAAATTTTTTAACAATATCTAACTTTTATAATCTTTTTATTTCATAAAATAAATTAATCACGAAATCCTTAGTAACTTAATTTTCTCTGCTTAATGAATTATCTAAAGAATAGATTCAGAAAAGAATTCAAAGTTGATTAGTATTTTTTTATCTTAAAAACATTGCTTAATCATAAAAAAAAAACAATAATTATATCTACCTGTAAAGAATAATGTCGAATTTATTTCTTTCTTGCATAGAAGCATATACTTCTGTTACTACTCCATTTATATCGTATGCAAATACATAGACTCCAAAAAATAGAGGAATCTCATTAAACGAGAATAAGTTCTATTGAAAGTTAGGATCCTTGCTGACAGTATTACCAGTGAATATTAAATACAAAGATTTTATTATTATTATAAACACAGCAACAAAAAATGTCGTCAGTCCAAATTAGCTGAATATACCTAACTTTTGTATATTTCTATACAGAGATATGGGTATAAAGATGCCTGCCATGATGATACCTATTTATTTAAACATTCATCTACTTAATCATTTAACTAGTGATTAACTATTTATTTACTGTTACAGCTCAGCTGCAATCATTATTAATTTTTCTCTAAAATCAATCAAATCAATTTACTAGATCAATTTTGGTTACTCATAAATACAAACTTATTTTCAAATTTCTATGATCTAAATCTCAAAAAAATATTGTATTTCAGTAAAATTTATCAATTTGGAAGGGAATTTTGTCAAGAAAAAAAATATTTTAAAAGAAAGATTCAAATTGAAGCTAATGTCAGCTTCTTTCATTTTATAAAAGAGATCTTTCCTAAGAATATGAAGCTTATTATTTTTTTACTTCAGAATAAAAATTCTATCAGATAAATTTAATTAGAGATTAACAAAATGTGTGAAAACATTAAAAAAATTCATAAAAATTATTTTCATTTTTTAAAATAATATCACTTTTTGTCTAAATCATTTTTGAAAAAAACTCTAATCGAATAAAATAATCTTTTCTAGAATATTTTGAATTCATTTACAGCAAGCTGAGCTTTTAGAAATTCTCTCATTTTTTAAAGTAATATTAATATTAATTAATGTCCTTTAAATATGTCTATTATTTTCTTTAGTGTAAGAAAAATGAGAAATATTGCACTTAAATTACTTTTGTTGATAGGGGGAGTATTTAATTTTAATAAATAAACTAATAATGCTTGCTTATTACTTTTTTACTTCATATAAAAAATTGTCATTAGAAAAATTTAATTAAAAATAAATATTTATAAAATGTTTGTTTTAGAGTTAAAATGATGGAAAATTCAAAGAAATTCTTTCATTTTTTAAAGTAATATGACTTTTTCTAATCATTTTTTGATGAAATACTCTCTGATCAAAAATTTTTTATAATAATAATCTATTAGATTAAATGTGTCTCTTATTTTCTTTAATGAAAGAAATATTAGAAAGGTTTTACTTCCAATTAATTAAAAAATTATTTGTTGATTAGTGGTGAATTTTAATTTGTATTAGTATCTCCAAAGTTAAAGAATTTTTGTAAATAATTAATAAATTTTTCACATAGTACCAAACATTCCCAGTTTATATTTTAGAATTTAAGGAAGTAATATCTGATGTAAATTGCTATCATAAAATAAGTATTGCTAAATATTGTAAAATCTATTATTTTGTTGAATATTTTTGATTTGATTTGCAGCTGAGTTTTTAGAAAATTTAAAAAAATAATCAGATTTTTACATAAAACGATCTTGTATTACAGAATATCATCCAAAGATTTTTGAATAAAGACCATATAACTGAGTATAGTGCCAAAATTGAAAAAAACAGTGAAGAATTCAACAACTGAAACCATTCTATCTCCCAAAATTGTTTCCACAGCTTACTTTAAAGTTAATCTTCTTTTGTAATTTTCTTACTCTTCAATCCTTTAAATTACTTTTATTAACTGCATCCAAGCATAGTAACAGAGAGCACCAGTAAAAGTCATTAGAATAACTGAAAGAATAGATCCACATTTCATAAAAACATATGGCATAAACAAAATAGTAGTTCCAAAACCACTTTTGCAGATATTTATTGTTGCATTATAAACGCTTGCTCCTTATTCCTATTCATTGTTATATATTAATCTCTACGAATATAAATAAATATTATATCTTTCCTCATAAATAATTAAAAAGTAGAAATCTCTTATCATTAACTCATTTTTAAAGCTTAATATACTGAAAAACTAACATTTTTGTTATATTTTTTGCTTTCTTATTTTTCTATTTTTGAAGAACTTAGCATTATTTATTCAAATATGATAATGAGGCAAATCATTAACTTTTATTTATTAACGAAAATGATAAATTAATGTTGGTAATAGCATACATTATTGAGCAAATTTCAAATCTAAAAGATTTCTACTTAGTTTATAATTCAAATTACTGCTTTTATATTAGGGACACTACTATTTGGGGATGTGTGTGCTTCCTCCACATCGAACTGCTCAAATTAATTTCTATTAGCGGCTTGGCTATATACTTTCTATGAGTTAGAAGATAAAGATTGTTAGTCTTACATTTTAAATATAGAGTATATGATTGGATGAAAGAAAGAAAGAATTAAATATTATTTATTTGTGGATTTTAATTAATTATCGATTTTAGAAAGAGTTTGAAGCTTATATTTGTAATTATAAATCTATTGAATCATATACTGAATGATTACAGCATTATTATTGCTATTTTACGATTCTACCATTTATTGAAAACGCAATATGCACCACACCGTATTATTTAAATTTAATTTTAACTAAAACACACACTTTTAACAAAACAACCTTTCTTTAAATCCATTTTTCATAATCAGGGAATGGAAATATTATTTTGAATAGCTCAAAATGAAAATATAATTCTTGAAAATAAATCCATAAATCTAATTTAATCAAAACTTTTCCATAATTTAGGATGAAAATAAACTAAACATAAAAATAATGAAATGAATCTTTCAAACATATTTTTATAAATTCTGATAATAATTTGCATATTTCTTCTAAATAAATATGCAATCTAAAATTATTAGATAAATTTATATCAAAAGTATCAAAATATAAACTAATTCTTTTATACGGATTACTAAATGCATATTAAATCTTCATTTTCTTAGCCATAATACCAGTTTTATTTTAATTTTAAGCTAAGAAACTCAACAGTTAAATTTATCTTAAAAATATTAATTTTTATTTGATTAGACATAATACTTCATAATTTAGATTAAATTGGTAAAAAGATATTCTTCTTTTAATCCACTTACATCACATTTTTAATAGTAATTTAGACATATAAAAACAAAAATTTAATTAAAATAAAAGTAAATGTTTGAGAAAAAATATATTTTTTATTTAAATTAAATTTATCAGCAAAGAAAGCAAACAACACCAACAGAAAACAATAAAGAAGATAGGTAGGTACCTTATATACTTTTATTTATTACTTAAAAATAAATTCTAACTTTGTGTTTTATTTTAATTAAAGATATGTAAATTTGTTTCAACTGATATTTTTTTGTTTGAATTAATAATGAGGTAGTGCAATTTAAAATTAAATGATAAAAATGATAATTTCTTTACAATTTTGTTAGTTTTTGATAAATCAATTTGTGTTGTAGTCATATTTATGGAGAATTTTTAGTATTTCATCCTTTGAATCAGAAGAGAATTTATGTAAGTTATTATCAATAAGAGTGTTAATTTTTTGTTTTTATTTCCTTGGTTTGATTGAATTAATCTTAGTAGCCAAGAAATTTTTCTAAAGATTTGATGAAATTTTCTTAAATACTCTTTTCTATTTCTTATTATTAGTTTTTAATTTAAGTGTTTCTTTGGAGTAATATTTTATTATGCTTATCTAAATTTTTAAGTAAGTTTACTCCATCAGAAAACATTTCAAAAAGTTCGGTTTCATTTTAATCCATGATTTATACAACTTTGTCTAACAATTTATAAGCATATTCATACTTTTGATAGTCATAACAGTAAAACATTAAATATACTAATTCTGATTTTGGGTTAGTATTACTATCTTACATATATGTTTCTTATTCAATTAAATCAAGTACTTTCTTTACCAGTTCAAATGACTTAGTATGCTAATCTAATTCTCTATAAAGACTGATTAAAACTACATACATTTTTTACAAATCCAAACTTTAAATTTAATTTTCTTTTAGAATATCATTTAAAAACTGTTCACATATTTTGATTGCCTCTTTATCTTTTTGTGAGTATGATAAGTAAACAGGCAAATGCATTGCTAAGTAATTTTGATATTCATTATAAAGTGTTTCAATTCAAAAATGTTAAAAATAAAATAAATATTTTAAAATTAATTGAAATATTAAAAATAAAAATAGTTGTTTTTTGTTTTAAAACTTCCTTAAATGTTTTGCTAAATGTAATTATATTAAATATAATTTTTCATCCTTTAAACTAATTTTCTCAAACTTTTAAAATTATTTTTAAATATTAATCAGTCCGTTTAATGAGAGGAATGAATGTCAAAGTGTTAAGATTGCAAAAAAATATGGTATTACTTTTGAAAAAATACATTTCTTACTTTGTTTATTAATTTATTTTGTTTAAAAACTAAAAGTATGTAAATCTATGTAAACAAATATTTTTTGTTTGAATTAATTATTTTTGTTATGAGTTAAAGCAATTTAAAACTAAATGATAATTTCTCTACAATACAATTTTTTTAGTTGAAGAGAAATCAATTTGTAAAGTAGTCATATTTATGGAGAATTTTTAATATTTCATGCTTTGAATCAGAAGAGAATTTATGTAAGTTATTATCAATAAGAGTGTTGATATGTTAACTTTTTGTTTTTATTTCCTTGGTTTTATTGAATTCGTCTTAATAGTAAAGAAATTTTTCTAAAGATTTGATGAAATTTTCTTAAATATTCTTTTCTATTTCTTCTGATTAGTTTTTAATTTAAGCATTAATTTGGAGCAATATCTTATGATGCTTATCTAAATTTTTAAGTAAATTCACTTCATAAGAAAGTATTTCAAAAGCTTCAGTTTAGTTTTAATCCATGATTTAAACAACTTTGTCTAAAAAATTATAAGCATATTAATACTATTGATAGTCAAAACAGTATTTTGTTAAATATACTAATTCTTCTATTGGGTTAGTTATCTCTTCACTATCTTATATATATGTTTCTTATTCTATTAAATAAGCTACTTTATCTATCAGTTAAAATGCCTTAGTGTGCTGATTTTAACCTCTGTAAAGACTGATTAAAATTACATAAATTTTTTACAAACCCAAACTTGAAACTTCATTCTCTTAAAGAATATCATTTAAAAACTTTTCACTTATTTTGATAGCTTTTTAATCATTTTTTGAGATTTATAAGAAATAAGGCAAAAAAAATCCAAAGTAATTTTGATATTAGCTATAAATTGTTTCAAAATCATTTTCAATAAATTCATCAGAAGTAAATAAATCAATATACTTTTAATTCTACTCACTCAAATTCATTTTAAAGTTTGCTTAAAATATCAGAAATTTTATCATATACATATTACTTTTGTTTAATGTCTCAGAGTTTTCTACTAAATCTTCAATATAATCCCTTAAACAAATAGAATCGGTTTTTTACTCTTTCTCTGCTTCTTACTCTATTGCTTAATAAAGTAAACCAGACAGTTCCATTACATATTTTTGCTATTTTAGTTCATTTTACTCTTATTCAATCATTTTAAATATCTTACTAGCTTCACTTTTATATTAATTTTTTTATTATCCTTAGCTACTTTTAAAGATGTTAAAAATGGTGAATCTGCTTTTCAGAAATAAATGTTTGTGCTCAATAATCTGACTTTGCTTATAGCTTTTAAAATATTTTATTATATTTTTATTTCTACTTAAAACAGGGACTAAATTAGCTAATTATTTTTTGAACATATCTATCTATCTCAACGCGTTTTTAATCAAAAAAAAAAATTATTATTTCTTTATATCCACTACTTTTTTTACAAATTATTAAAATAAAATTTAGAATTTTCTTAACATTTCTCTATTTTTTCTAATAATAAATCATAAAGATATTTATTTTAGATTTATCTAAATTTATCATTAAAAAATTATGAAAACACAAAATATAATCATGATTAAATATATTAAATTTAGCAGCTTTGTTTCAACTAAGGTTTTATAATTTAGGAAAAAAAATGACTAAATATGTCTATATAAACAAGATTAATTTGTTATAATAAATTCTTCAATATATCCAATATAGTTATTATTCTAATATGAGTGAAAAATTAAATTTTAAAATAAATTCAAAAATGTCAAAATTTTTTTTCAACATGCTTCAATTAAACTAAAAGTATGGAAGAAATTATTTAGTAACCTGTATGAATGAATTGGTACCTTTTATTTCTTCCCAATTTAAGTTTATTACATACATTCCTTAAAATTAATTCTGATATGGAGAATAGTCAATTTTAAGGGTAAAAATATTCTATGTAAATCAATCTGAACTATGATCTATCCATTTAGATTTTAATTAAACCTGAAAAATATTTGTTTTTAATCTAACTAAACTTCACTCAAATATTTTTTAAGAAATATTTTCAATTTCTGGTTTTTAGTACTTTAAATGAAGCTATACATAGATAATTCACAATTTGGTAAGAGGGTAGTTCATTTTTGACTAATGGCGAAGTGTTGAGATTGAGAATGCAAAAGAAATATGGTATTACTTTTGAAAAAGTAAATTTCTTACTTTGTTTATTTATTTATTTATTTATTTATTTATTTATTTATTTATTTTTCTTTAAAAATTAAAAATACGTAAATCTAAATAAACAGATATTTTTTGTTTGAATTAATTATTTTTGTTATGAGTTAAAGCAATTTAAAACTAAATGATAATTTCTATACAATAAATAAATCAATTTGTGTTGTAGTCATATTTATGGAGAATTTGTAGTATTTTGTCCTTTGAATCAGAAGAGAATTTATGTAAGTTATTATCAATAAGAGTGTTGATATGCTAACTTTTTGTTTTTATTTCCTTGGTTTTATTGAATTATTCCTAATAGTCAAGAAATTTTTCTAAAGATTTGATGAAGTTTACTTAAATACTCTTTTCTATTTCTTCTTATTAGTTTTTAGTTTAAGTTTTTATTTGGAGTAATATTTTATTATGCTTATCTAAATTTTTAAGTAAATTCACTTCGTAAGAAAGTTATTCAAAAGCTTCGGTTAAGTTTTAATCCATGATTTAAACAACTTTGTCTAATAATTTATAGGCATATTCATACTATTGATAGTCATAACAGTACTTTGTTAAATACACTAATTCTTGCATTGGGTGAGTGATAAATTCTACTTCATCTTGCATATATGTTTCTTATTCTATTAAATAAACTACTTTATCTACTAATTTAAATGCCTGAATGTGCTAATTTTAACTTCTATAAAGACTGATTAAAATTGCATAAATGTTTTACAAACCCAAACTTGAAATTTCATTTTCTATAAGAATATCATTTAAAAACTTTTCACATATTTTGATTGCTTCTTATTCTTTTTTTGAGAATTATAAATATTGAGGCAAATAAGATGCTAAGTATTTTTGATATTAGCTATAAATTGTTTCAAAATCATTTTCAATAAATTAATCAGAAGTAAATAAATCTATGTACTTTTAATTCTACTCATGCAAATCCATTTTAAAATTTCCTTAATACAGCACAAATTTGATAATGTACATATTACTTTTGTTTAATGTCTCAGAGTTTTCAACTAAATCTTCAATATAGTCCCTCAAACAAATAGAATCTGTTTTTTACTCTTTCTCAGCTTCTTACTCTATTGCTTAGTAAAGTAAACCAGATAGATCCATTACATATTACTGATATTTTAATTCATTTTGCTCTTATTCAATCATTTTAAATATCTTACTAGCGTCATTTTTATTTTTATTTTATTATTACTCTTCACTACTTTTAAATATGTTAAAAATGGTGAATCTGCTTTTCCGAAATAAGTGTTTGTGTTCAATCATCTGACTTTGCTTATAACTTTTAAAATATTTAACTATTTACGTATTCCTACTTAAAATAGGAATTAAATTAGCGAATTATTTTCTGAACATATCTATCTATCTTAATGCGTTTTTAATCAAAAAATAATTATTTTTTTTTCTTATCCACTACTTTCATTTTAAAAATTATTAAAATACAATTTAGAATTTTCTAAACATTTCTCTTCCATTTGATGGATCCTTTTTCAAATAATAAATAATAAAGATATTCCATCTATTTTTATTTAAATTTATCATTAAAAAATTATGAAAACACAAAATATAATCATGATTAAATACATTAAATTTAGCAACTTTGCTTTCAACTAAAGATTTATAATTTAAGACAAAAAATGACTAAATAGGTCTATAAAAACAATGGTTTTGTTAAAATAAATTCTTCAAAATATCCAATATAGTTATTGTTCTAATATGAGTGAAAAATTAAAATTTTATTTTTTATATTCATAAATAAGTTAAAAAAATAATTAAAAAATGTTATAAAAATATTGTATTACATACAATTCATTGTAATTTTTATAAAAATGTTTATTATTATTTTTTCTTTAAAAATTAAAAATATGTAAATTTATGTCAACAGATATTTTTTGTTTGAATTAATTATTTTTGTTTTGAGTTAAAGTATTGAACTACAATTTAAAATTAATTGGTATAAATAATACAGATGATAATCTTGAATTTTTTTAGTTTTAGATAAATCAATTTGTGTTGTAGTCATATTTATGGAGAATTTTTAGTATTTTACCCTTTGAATCAGAAGAGAATTTATAAAAGTTATTATCAATAAGAGTTTTGATATGTTAACTTTTTGTTTTTATTTCCTTGGTTTGATTGAATTAATCTTAATAGTCAAGGAATTTTTCTAAAGATTCAATGAAGCTTTCTTAAATACTCTATTCGATTTCTTATTCTGATTAGTTTTTAATTTAAGTGTTTATTTGGAGTAATGTTTTATTATGTTTATCTAAATTTTTAAGTAAGTTCACTCCATAAGAAAGATTTGGAAAAAGTTTGATTTCATTTTCATCCATGATTTAGATAACTTTGTGTAAAAGTTTATAGGCATATTCATACTGTTGAAAGTCATAGCAGTAAAACATTAAATATACTAAATCTTATTTTGGATCAGCTATTTTATTTATATCTTGCAAATACATTTCTTATTCAATTAAATAAGCTATATTCTCTACCAATTTAAATGCCTTAGTATGTTGATTTAAATCTCTATAAAGAGAGATTAGGAATACTTAAATTTTTTATAAATTAAAGCTTGAAATTTAATTTTCTTATCGAATATAATTTAAAAACTTTTCTGATAATTTGATTGCTTCTTCATCTTTTTTTAAGAATGATAAGTAAACAGGTAAGTTCATTGCTAAGTAATTTTGATATTCATTAGATAGTGTTACAAAATCATTTTCAATAAATTGATCAGAAGTAAACAAATCAATATACTTTTAATTCTACTCATGCAAATTCATTTGAAAGTTTGCTTAAAATAAGTAAAATTTGATCATATACATATTACTTTTATTTAATGTCTCAGAATTTTCTACTAAATCTTCAATATAGTCCCTCAAACAAATAGAATCTGTTTTTTACTCTTTCTCTGTTTCTTACTTTATTACATCATAAAGTAAATTAGACAGATCCATTGCATGATGTAGCTAATTTAATTCATTTTGTTCTTGTTCAATCATTTTAAACATCTTACTAGCTTCATTTTTATATTAATTTTCTTATTATTCTTAAAATGTGTTAAAAATGGTGAATCTACTTTTCAGAAATAAGTGTTTATGCTCAATAATCTGACTTTGCTTATAGCTTTTAAAATATTTTATTATATTTTTATTTCTACTTAAAACAGGAAGTAAATTAGCTAATTATTTTCTGAGCATATCTATCTATTTATCTAAATGCGTTTTTAATCAAAAATATTCTTATTACTTTATAATCTTCTGCTTTTATTTTACAAATTATTAAAATAAAATTTTGAATTTTCTGAACATTTCTTTTTTGTTTGATGGGTATTTTTCAAATAATAAATGATAAAGATATTTATTCATTATGGTCTTCTCTAAATTTATCATTAAAAAATTAAAGAAACAACAAAATTAGTTGTTATTTAATACGTTCAATCTAAAAGATTTGATTTTAGCAAAATTTTTACACCAAATGCATATGATTAAATGAATATATTTGAACTTAAATTTCTACAAACATAACCAAATAAAAAATATTTTTATCATCTTTCACATATTTGTTAAAATGAGAAAAGTGAAAGAAAAAAATATTTCTTGTCAAAAATAATAAAAATGGCAATTTTGTTCACAAAATTACATTGATCTTTATTGCTTTTTTAATCAAAATTAGGATAGCCACAGCACCAATTAAATTTATTCTTTGAATTCTTATTTTCTGTTATGACGGAAAACAAAATAAAAGTAAATTTTAGAAAAATTTTTTAATTAGAACAAAAAAGGGTAAATCTTAAAAATGATTTAATTTTTATTTACATTACTTTTTTTAGCTATATCTGAATATTAAATTGATGATCAATTAATTTAAGAATAATAAAATATAATAATATTAAATTTGTTAAGTCATGTAAAAGCAAACCAATACTTTTCAGATATTAGTACAAACAAAGATTCAATTAATTGGAGTGAGACATCGTGTGAGTGAGAACTAGTGATTTATTAAAATTAACGAATTCTTGCTGATTCTTTCAAATAAAAATTTTAATTTTTAATTACAAAAATATTAAAAAGAACAAAAATTTATTATTTTTTGTTTTAAATATTGATTTCTATGTATCTAAAATGAATGAAGTTCCATTTTTATGTTAAGGATGATATTTAAACTAACAATAAAAATTATTTTTTGCCAGCTTTTAAATTAGAATGATTTAGAAGACATACAGTTAAACAGTCAAAATTACAATTGAATAGTTTAAAGCATAATAATAAATAATTTATTACTATATTCCACCAACTACAACTTCTTTAATTTAACTGTTAGATACTTGCATAAATAAATATTCTAAAGCTAAAATATCCTAATTAGTGATAAAGGCTTATAAAAAGAACATTTTTCATGGAAAGGTAATTATAAATTATCAACTAATAAATAATCTAAGAATGGGATAGAAGCATTTAGAGAACTTGATAATCAAATGATAATCAAATCTTTTAAAGTTTGTGGAATCTATCTTAACTCTGCTAATAGTGATAATTAAATAATAAGTAAGGATAGTGAAAGCATAATACAATCACTTTATATATATGGAAGTGAAACAGTGGTTTCCAACCTTAAGCTTAATAGGCGAACACATATATAAACAAATATTTTCTTTTAAGAAAATTATAATAGGTTTAATTTTGTTAAAATGTTGATAATAATAACAATCACTTTCTAAGTATATTAAGGGAAAGAAGAAAGAAATATTTGACAGAGATGAAGATATTACTGACTTAGAATGTAGAGAGATTAAGAATAGATACTGTAATAGCAACAGTAAAAAGTGATAAATAAATCTGATGTTTCTTCAAATAATTCAGAAGGTGAAAACCAAGAAGATATTGTTTCAGATCATTTTCAATCATAATCAGATCAATAAGTAAGTATAGAAGATAAGGATAGGCTTGAGTATGAAAATTTTGACTTAAGTCAAACCTTAATAAATTTTTGGACTTGAATATTTTATTCAAGATTAATTTAAAAGAAGATTGGGAATTTAATTTTAAAAAAACTTAATACAGACTTAATTAAAATGTGAGTCAGACAAAGACTCAAGTTAAATAATCACATACTTTATAGGTATAAGAAAGAAAAATAAAAGAATCTACATTTGAAGATTTCAAATTAGATCTATATTAACTTACTATTTATCTAGCTTAAGATAATATTATTACTGACTTGCGATTTTTTTATATTTCTGAATAAATCATAAATTTGTTTAACATTTTCATTAAATAAATTTATGATCTATTTTAGATGAATTTAAATGATTAAATTTCATATATTTAATTACCTTAAATTAGTACTAGTAAGGATAAATTTAGCAAAGGAAAGGATAATTTGATTTAATAAATTTCAAATCATATTTTTAAGTTTCATTTTGGGAAATATATTTACAGTTTTGAAAAAATAATAGATTATTTTCAAATAATTTATTAAAAATAAACAAGTCAACATGCAAAATTAAACTGGCCCGACCCTTAACAGAAGATGAATAATAAATATTAGATATTGAAACTGATGAATTATCAACAAAGAAGATAAAATTTAATTTGAATACTAATAACTAGAACACTAATAACAGTGTCTAATTTCTTGTAGATATTTTTGAAGAAAAAAAGGAATAGACAAATCAAGCAGCAACAGTTACAAAAATAAAAAAAAATAAAAAAATGTTCAATAAAAAATTTAATAAAGATTAAATTATTGACTATTTTCTTAAAAAATGAAAATTTAATTATTTTAATTTTATATCATATTTCCGTCATTCTTCTGAATATTTTATAATAATTTTTTTATTAAACTTTATTACAATTTACTCCTTATTTCTTATTTTAAAGTCTATCAATACCCTCAAAAAATTAAAATAGTACAATTTTTGGTAAAATTTACTTATTATCCAATTGATTTATTATCAAAGGTTTACAGTAAGTATCAAATTAACAAAATTATTATTTACTTTACTTTAATTATTATTTAAATTTAATTTTAACCACTATTAACAAAGCAACATTTTTCTAAATTCATTTTTCTAAAGTAAGTTATTTGATAAAAATTATGAATAACTATATAACTCTTGAAAATAAATCATTTTTTAAGATTAAAATAAACTAAACATTAAAAAAATGAAATGAATCTTTGAAATAATTTTTTGATAAAATTTGATAGTCATTTACATATTTCTTGTAAATAAACTAAAAACTTTACAATCAAAAATTATAAGATAAATTTATACAAAATTATCAAAACATAAACAAATTCTTTTAGAGGAGTTACTAAATGGGTATTAAAAATAATTTTTATTTAAATTGTTTTTGAAAGCATTTCATGCTTTGAATCAGAAGAGAATTTATGTAAGTTATTATCAATAAGAGCGCTGATATGCTAACTTTTTGTTTTTATTTCATTAGTTTTATTGAATTCATCTTAATAGTAAAGAAATTTTTCTAAAGATTTGATGAAATTTAATAAATCCATAAAGTTAATATCAATCAAATGAATAGGATGATATTTCACAGATAGAACAAGAAATATTTGGAACAAAAAAATATTTTAATTTAATTATTTTAATATTGAACGTTTTTGTCAACATTACTAATAACAAAAATTAGGAGAAAAAAAAAATTTATACTTAGAATAATAGAGCTTAAAGTATTTCATATTGTTTTCATTTATATTTCATGGAAAGAAGGCTAATAAATTAGATAAAAACAAAATCAATCAATAGCTTATTTTTTAAAGAATTAGAATATAAATTATATTGAATTTTGTCTTGTATTAATTGAATGAAATTAACATTTATCTATTAAAATATCTAATTCTAATTAATTTTCCTATTTTTCTTTTTTATTTCTTTCTTTTTTAATCTTAGTTAATTTCTTAAACTAACAATATATTTCTAATTAGCTCTACAGCGTTGATCAGGGAATTATAACAATCATCAAAATCATACTTCCTTAAATTTCAGTTTTAACTAATGCTTAATTAAAAATTAATTCAAAGTTATGCATTTCTCTATAAGTTATAAGTATTATAATTAACAATAAATTTATCATAAACTCTTGTATTGCCTTTATAATAGTTACTATTTTACTTTTGAAAAATCTACAGTACATAAGGTATAAAACACTTATTCCAGAAATCTAATTCCTTTTCTAGAGAATTACTAAAATAGTATCAGAAGTATAATAAAAATACAATACTTTTTATAAATACAAATTAAAGTAAATGACTTTAATCCCTTTGCTCTCTAATCTATTACCCTTAAATTAATAATAAAAACACCAACCATTAGACTAAAATTTGTACTAAGCCATAAGTCAGGAGAAAAAAAGCTTTATTTTAAAGAAAATAAGATCAAATACGCATAAAACCCCCCTTGGAGCCCAGATTTAAATCCCATTGAATTAATCTGGGCTCATATGAAGCATTCATTCAAAAAACATAATATTTCTAAAGAAATAAATAGCAGAGATGATTTAATTAAGGGGGTATAAGAACTATAGAGTAGAGTAATATTCCTTAACAACTTATCACCAATGTAAGACACATGTTAAAAATTAAATTAAACTAATAATCGAAGAAAAAACAGGAGATTATTTTATTAAATGAAGCTAATAAAATTATTCCTATATTTTATTTTAAATATATATTTTATATGTAAGTTGTAAAATTGAAGTTTAAAATTATAAGTTTATCACTCCCTTCCAAATTCATGCAAATATTAAATGCTTTTTTAATAGGTAATTTAAGAGCCTCTCTTTCATTATATAATAATAAAAATTTATTTTGATAACTATTTCATTATGTAGTATATAGGTTTCCAGTTTTTCTGGAATAGTAAAAATTAATTTATTTAAAATTTTTATATTATCTAGAACTTATGGTCTATCTCTATAATATTTTTATTTGTCTAGTTTATGAAACCATACATTGTATTGTATATGCCTCTTAGATAGTAAGCTAAGAATGATTTTGAAAAAGATTTCTTATAATTTATTAATATATACACATTATTATGAACAATTACTGAAGAAATTTGACAAGTAGACTTAATTATGATCATTATTTTTTTCAGTTACTTATTTAGAAGAATATGATTTCCATGAAGATATGATTGAAAATAATAAATAATATGACTTTTCAAATTAAATAGAAGGTAAAAATATGTCGAAAAAAGAAAAAGAGAAGATTTTAGAAAAGAAAAATCTCATTTAAAATCATAATTAAATAAAACATAAAAAATTAAAAGAAAAAAAAATGAAAAATTTATTAAATCAATTACTTTATTTTATCTCATAAGTACTGATTGTTTCTGAATTATTTTTAATTATTTTTCTGTTTAATTAATTATTAGAATTTTATTTTGTCTATTGATTAATATGATTTTAAATATTTTAAGATAAAGTTAAAACATTTGATATTTATGTAATTGTATTTTCATCTGTTTTTTTTTCATTATTAACTGCATTTTTCACTTAATTATAATCGTAAGTAATTATATTTTAACTTTATCTTTTACCTAATTTTCTAAATTTCAATTATTTATTGTTCAAGATATTTGAATTGATAAATTTTTAAAAAAGTACTTCTAGATAGGTAGTATAGACCTATTGGTAGTATGGTCTATTATCTTTAAAATCATTTTGAACTTGAATTTTTCTTTTTATGTTAGATAGGATTGATATTGAAGTTTATTAATATCACAACAAAATAAAATCTTCTATTGTATTTGCAAAAAAATTCAATAAAAATAAAATTTTATATAATCAATTTAAAGTAGAATTTTAGAACTAATGTGTAATATATAATATTTTAAAAACTAAACAATTATTTGATTAATAAGCTTTAAGTTAAGACATTTTTAGGGAATAGGAATTATATTCCTTGATTATTACTTCTTTTGATTTATGGTTATTAAATAATTAAACCTCTATAGAGTTAAAAAGATTTTCTGAGTTTTCAAATTTTCTTAGCTTCACTTGCCTTTATGATTCTAAATCTTTTAGTAAAGCCCATAAATATTTGATCAATTTACATCAGGGTAATATGGTGGCCATCCTACTAATTTAACTTTTTTTTTTGTTTTAACCACTCTAATGTAGATTGAGCTGTATGATATCTCTTATAGTCCTACATAAATAAAATTAACTCTCTCTTGTTGAGTAATTTTATTGATAATTTTATCTAAAATTTCAAAAAAAGATTTAGAGTGTAGTGTGTTTTCATATCACTTCAAGAATAGACACCCTTAAAAGTTAACAATTCCAAATACTTTTACTCTTATAATTTAATTATTACCTCAAACCACTATTATTTTAAATTTAGCATCATATAAAGTTAAGCCTCATCTAACAAATTTACATAGAATATTAAAAAGGAATTCTTAAATAACACTAGATAAGTTTACACAACTTATATTATTTATTATGTTTTACATCATTTTATTTATTATTTGTATATGAAAAATATGCTACAGACCAGAATATATAAAAAGTGTTACTCCTAAACCTAAACTTATATGTTAAATTATTGAATCACTCATAATTTATTATTTTTTTTTTCTTTTTAAATCAAAATTTACTTATAAATTAGAATTATAAATTTTTGAAACCAAATTTTAATTTTATAAAACTAATTATAAAATAGACTTTAATGATCTCTTTTCATTCAATCTATCTTTTCATGCAATTATCTTAACGATTCTCTTAATTCGATGTTTTCTTTTTGTCAATAACAGTTGGAGAATGTTAATTTTATATATAATAGAAATTTAATCAATTTCATCTTAATTCATTTTTATTTAATTTTTATTTTATCTATTTAAATATTAAAAATTTTAATTTTAAATATGAAATATAAAATATAAAAATATGCTTTAAGGTAAGTTTTATTTGTTTTATTATTATTTCTTAAATTCTTAAATAAAAAAATTGTTTGAAGTGTTTATTTCAGTTGATATTATGTTTAGATAATCTTTACTATTGAATAATATTAGAAGAATTAAATATCACATAGGTTGAGTTTTTTCTGGGCTTAATTTATGTAAATGTTTCCTAATTTAACAGTATTTCTAACTCTAACTACTTTTGCTATTTTTCTTATTAATTTTTCTTGTAAGTATGAATCATTTCTTAGACTAAAAACACATATCTTATCAGTTGTAAAGATGTACTTAGAGATAAGCTTATTATCATGACTATCAAAATCACACTACCCAAAGTCTCTGTTTTATGCATTTATTCATTTGATATTATATCTTGGTTAGCAAAAGCTTACATTTCTTTAGTAGTTATACCCACTAAAATAAGTAATAAACTTATCATTATTTCTTGTAATACCTTTATAATTGTTAAAATATTGCTTTTGAAAAATCTATAGTATAATAAGTATAATCCACTAATACCATAAACCACACTTCCAGTGATAGAACATTAGAGTTACTAATCAAATAATATCAGAAATAAAATCACAATACAATATTTTTTACAAAAAGAAATTAAAATATATGATTTCGATCCCTTCATTCTAAAATCTATATCTCCAAAAATATTTGGCACTTTTTAGGATAGGTATTGTCCAGACTTCAAATATACTAAACCAGCTAGTATAACATAGAAAATTAAATAGAGTGAAATTTAGAATATTAAAAGGAATTTATTTTCTCCACACAACCAGCAATAACAAATAGAAAATACCACAGCTGTTATTGATGATTAAAGATAGCTACAAAGAAAATTAAATATTGTATATTTTATTATAGAAGTATACTACTTTCCTTTGAAGATTTTTCTAAAAAACATACAATAAATTATTAATAATGTAGAGATGAGAACTAGAATTTAGACTTATATGAAATTACTGTAAATACCTTTCTTTAATCCAAATTAGCTTAGTGTATTTTTTAGTTACTAAGAATTCGAATTATCAATGTATTTTGAGTTAAATTATATTTATGTTGGTGGAGGTGTTTAGTTGAAAACCATTGTAGCCCCAAACAAAGTTGCAAAATTGACTTTAGGAGGAAGATATAGTCTGATCAAGTAAATCATTGGTAAAACTTAAACAAAATTTGATAAATAACAAAGAATTTGAAATTATTTCAAGATATTTATAATTTTTCCTCCAACACTATTCTCATCTGATGAAAAGGTTTATGTAATTGATTGTAAGTTTTCCGTTATTTGTTTGCTTGATGAGTTTGATTGTTCTCCATAACTCTTTGACACAAGAATTGTACTTGGAATTTAATAATTAACTAATGATCCTTATATGATGATTAAGAACTGCTTAACTTTCCTATTCTATTCAGACGACACCAAAGCTTTGACGTTTTTACCTTCAACAGAAATTTAAATGATGCTATATTCGTTACCTAAAGTCAACGTTTCTTTATCAATAAAAAATTAAAATGATTTTGTTTCTTAAGGTGTCAAGTTACGATTGTAAGTAAAAACTATTAGATTATATTGAAAATCTGCTGGTAGATCAATATCTTTACTCATTATTAATTAATTGTATATATTTATTTACTCTATGACTAAAGGTAGTTGACAAATTTTGTTTTGACCTTGTATTGGAGGGTTAAGCTACTCTAAGTTGTAACCTTCAGGACATTAACACATTCCTGTTTTTTCATTTGGAATAATATTCAAATCAGGAATACAGTTTTGGTAACAAAAATTTTACCACAAATAGCTTCCTTCATTACATTTAATACAAGTTTATCCATCTGTACAAGTATTACAGTTTTGACTGCATTATAAACAAATATTATTTTAGTTACAGTAGTAGCCATATCCAGATCCATTTGAGCAGTCAAAATTATTTTTGTAAGGATTTCTAACAAGATAGTTATACCCAGGTTGGCAAATGCAGCTATTTGTGGATGAATCATATTGATAGTTATTGCCAATAGAGCTACAGCTGTTTGAGCATTACTTTTAATTGAACATCATGTAGTAGTTTTCACATTTCTCACATTTACATACTAAACACAATTATTAATTAAAATTTTATATTTGATTGCTTTCAAGGAAGCTGTAGTTCTAAGATACTGAATCGCAAAGTGAACACTAATAATTACATATTTCACAGTTCTTTTTAGAAGAATCAAGGTAGATATTGTTTGGGCAAGGCATACAATGAGTAGTAATAGAATCTATTTAAAAATATAATTGATTACAAATTTTACAATCATAATCAGTTGGTCCTGTACATTCTTTACAAGCTACATGACATTATTTACAATAATTTCCAGAAATAAAATATCCTGTGAAATCAGAGCAGATAACACATTATTGAGTAAGTTCATGAATGTGGTAGCCAGGTTAGCATTGATCACAAGTTGTTTTAGTAGAACAAACCTTACAATTATTAATACATTTTAAGCAATTGGTTTAATTTTTATAATATCCATCTAAATTACAATCTGAACATGATTTTTAATCATCTGTTAAATAAGGTTTTAAGTTATTTTGCTAACATAAAAAACAACCAGATATATTAGAACCTGAGCATGAATCACAGAAAGAATCATAGCATTTTTAGCATTATTTATTTGTCTCTATGTAGTATCCTTATTAACATTTTGTACAAGTTAAATTATCAGTGCATGTTTTACAGTTTGAACTACATTTTAGGCACTCAAATGAACTTTTATAATACCCCTCTAAATTGCAATCAGTACATGATTTATTTTCAACTAATAAATAAGGTTTTGTACTGCTTTATAAGCATAAAATACAATCTGATATATTAGAACCTGAGCATTAATCACAAAAGTTATCATAACATTTAGAACATAAATTGTTACTATCTCTATAATATCCGGAATAACATTATGAGCAAGAAGTATTATTTGAACAAGTTTTACAGTTCTAAATACATTTCAAACATTTAATTCCTTATTTAAAATATCCATCTAAATTACAATCAGTACATGATTTATTATCAACTAATAAATAAGGTTTTGTACTGCTTTATAAGCATAAAATACAATCTGATATATTAGAACCTGAGCATTAATCACAAAAGTTATCATAACATTTAGAACATAAATTGTTACTATCTCTATAATATCCGGAATAACATTATGAGCAAGAAGTATTATTTGAACAAGTTTTACAGTTCTAAATACATTTCAAACAGTTAGTTCCTTATTTATAATAACCATCTTAATTACATTCAGTACAAGTATTGTCATCAACTTTTAAATAGGGCTTCAAACTACCTTACAAACATAAAGAACAATCCTAAGTATTTGGGCCTGAACATTTATCACAATATGAATCTGAACATCTTTAGCATTGTTTCTTTATACTATCATAATAGTATCCAGATAGGCATTCAGAACAACTAGTATTATCACTGCATTTTTTACAGTTGGAAATACAGTTTTGGCATTTTTAAATATTATTTAAAAAAAAAGACTCTGCGCAGGAAATGCAAAAATAAGGAGAACAATCTATACAATTAGGATCAACACAATCAAAACCAATAACTATAATATCTCTAATGCCTAAATATCCTTAATTATTAATAGCTCCAGATGGATAGTTCACATCACTATTGTTAATAATTACAAAATTTTTTACTTTTACATTACTTGGAGATGCAGAAATGTTTTCTCCATAAGAAAATTAATCAATAGTATCTAATTAATCTAATCCACAGTAATTACCTGATGATTTTTAAGGAGATACATTGTAATTTATATGTTGAGTTCCATCAGAAAGCTAAATCTTTACTTGAGATGTTAAATTATTATCAAAGTCAATCAAATAGACACTAAAAAAAATTTAGTAATTTTATGTAGAAATTCTTATTTCAGGAAAACTTATTTAAGTATTTTTTGAGCCCACCATGAACCCACCTAAAATATTAGCACCATTGCAATAAGTAACTTTTGGACTATCTGGCTTTCCACCATTATGTTAAAATCCTTTATTAATAATCTCTAAATCAGAAAAAGAATAGGTAGTGAATGCTTTTAAGTAATACTGTATATTTTAAATATTCTGAGTATGCTAAGAAGCTCTTAAAATGAAATTTGAAGTCCCAGTTTATTATTCATATCCAGGAGGTTTATTGTTTTGGGTTTAACAAATTCCATCATTATTAAAATATCCTGTTTAACAGGTTTAGCATTTACCATTATTTGATGGATCATGTGTATTGCAACCGTTGTTATAGTAACAGTATTTACCATTTGGAACATAATTTGTGCTACAAGAATTAACACATGATCCATTTAAAAAATAGTTTGAATTATCTGTGCATGTGCAACTCCCCTTTTATCCAGCTGAGAAATTTGCAATTTAAGAACAACTAATACATTCATTTAAAGTTGGACCTTCACACTCTAAGCAAGTGGGATGGCATGTATTCACATTAATTTAAAATCTGTAAACATAAGATATTAGAGTTGGGTTGAAATCAGCAACTAACTCGCTCATTTAATGATTTTTTGTCTTTAGTAAGCTAAAAGCTGAATAAAAGTAAGTAAGTTAAGAAGAATTGATAGTGCATCCAGCATTTACTTGATACATTGAGTAATCATTAATAATAAAATTAGTATACTGACCAGTAGAGTATTCATCATTTAATTAGACTATACTTTTTGTAGAAGCATTTTGAGCACCATTTACTATTCCTACATCAACTACAGAGGCAACTTAGAAGTGTGGAAAAATTAGAGAAGTTAATTTAATTTTTGAATACATATTCTATGCCTCAAAGACCTGAGTACAGAATTGATTTTTGCAAGGGGACTAATTACAAGAATTTGAAGTAAAGTAATCTAATTATAAAACACTATTACTATAAACATTGTTTCCATTTAAAAGTATATAAATTGGTATGTCATCACATCTTATAAAAGCACTTAATATGAGATTGACTAAAAATATTAGGGTTTATATTGGCTTAGAGAAATTCATCTCACCTATTTTTGATGAAATTTTGTTTGAAATTCTAAATGAATCTTTCAAATGATAATTTCAAAAAAGCATTGTAAACACAATAAATCAAATATAATTTCTGTATTTCATCTACTTTAATTAAGGATAAGAGTGTTTATCAAAACATAATTTATTTGATTTAAGGAGACTTTAAAAAAACTTAAGAGTTGAATAAAAAAGATTTATCCTTTTAACCTTGATTAAGATAAAAATAAACTTTCTTTTTTTATCAATTTTTTAAAGTTTTTCAAATAATTATCTTTAAAGTTTAGTATTTTTGTGATAATATTAAAAATTCTCATTGTATTATCATTTATTCTGCTTTAAAAATCTAAAAAAAACTATTATTTCAAAAGAAAAAGTAAACAAATTAACAGAGATAGATAAAAATCCAAAAGTTACTACACAATTTTTTAATAGGTAGGGAAGAAAGGTAAATAATCTAAAGTTAAGTTATTAATAATGTAATATCTCAATTATTTAATTAAAATAAAATATCTTTAAGTAGTGACCACAAATTAAAATATCGATACCTACTAAAAGATATTATGACAAGCACTAATAGATTATTTACTAATTTCCAATTAAGGATTTTATGAAATTTGAAATTGCTTTTATCTCTTGTAATAACAATTATGATTAAAAAAGATAGAAATTTTAATAATCAAAGAAAAAGATTATTGATTAACTTTGCTTGTAAGCTAGATTTTGTGACTTTTGCAAAATCTATAATTCATTATCCACAAGAAATGAGATCATCAAAATTAAATTTTTTTACTGTGTAATCCAAAATCATTATATTCGTTTGTCAATTTAATTTTTTTTTGTGGTAAATTATCAATTTTAGAATAATAATAAATAAAAGCTCTCGATTATAGACTTGTTTAGATTATTTATATTTATCTTAATCTATTTGATTTTCCATGTTTTATAAATACATTTCATAAAATGGACTTTGAAAATTTTAATTTTTAGAAGGGTATTATAAAATATTTATTTAGCAGTGATGAGGTCTATAATTTGTTTCCTCTTTCTTATTCCTCTTAGTAAATAGTTTTTTATAAATTTAATGTAAATTAAAATGAAAAAGTCTAAACATTCATAAAAAATATTGGAAGAGGAAAAAAAAACGAACATATATATAAAGATATTAAAAAATCAGTTGTTTAAGAGTATTCAGATTTAAAAAGCTGCGACTAGGAAAAATAGAACAATAATTAATCAGACTTTTTTTTTAATTTTTACAGCGACTAATAATTTTGCAAGAGAAAATACACTTTCCTTTTAATTAATCATTACTTAGTGATTTAATAAGTGATGAATCAATAAATTTATTATCTATCAAATGAATAATAGGATGATATTAAAAGGTAGTGCAAAAAATATTTGGGACAAAAAAATATTTTTAATTTAATTAAAATATCAATTTTTAAGTTTTTGTAATGATTGATAAAATTAAAAATTAGAAATCAAATAAATATTTATGCTTAGGATAAAATAGCTATTTTAAACTCTTTTCATTTATCAAAGTAACAATAACTTATTTTTAAAAGAATCAACTATAATAATGTATTTTATTTTCACCCACATTTTAAAATTCAAGTTATGAATATTTTTGAGATTATTTAGATAGAGTCTTTTTTAGATATTTTTTTATATAATTTTTTTTAAGATTAAATATTAGTTTATCTATTATTTTATCTTATGGAAAAAAATACTCCTTAAGAAACTCTAAGATCCTATTTATTTCTTAGTCAATTATGACAAGGTTCCAGTTTATTAAAATTTGTATATTAGCTTTTTAAAAGAATTAGAATATTAAATATTTTGAATTTTATTTTGTATCATTGGAGGAAATTAACATTTATCTATTAAAATATCTAATTCTCATTATTTTTCTTTTTTATTTCATTCTCTGTTAATTTTAGATAATTTCTTAAACTACAATACAATTCTAATTAGCTACTAAAAGGTACTTAATGATAAGCAAAGTGTCATAATCATCAAAATCGCACTTCCTAAACCACTAATTCCATAAATTCAATTCCTTATATAGAGAATTGCTAAAATAGTATCAGAAAAATAATAACAATATAATACTTTTACAAAAAGAAAGTAAAGTATACAACTTTAATCGCTTTGCTCTATAATCTATATCACTAAAAATATACTAGAATTTTAAGATTATGTATTCATAAGTTATCACATATCTAATATGAGATAGATAATTAAATGTTTTAACATTTAAATATTAAAAAAGTATCTATTTTCTCCAATTAGCTAGCAGTAGCAAAGAGAAAACACTACAGCAGTGATAGAAGATTAAGTATAAATGCTTAATATTACATGCAATAATAAATTATTAAAAAAGTAGATATTTAAACCAAATTCAGAAGCACAAAAAATTGATAAGATTAACTATGCCTTTATCAAAAAAATTAAAATATACTCCACATTTTTTTGTTTATGACATTATATTACATCAATTTTTGATGAATTTACATATGAAAAATTATTTTTTATTATATTAAACTAAAGTCTACATTACTTGTTTATATTTATTATTGAAGATATTTAGCATGCATTACTAAAAAAGGAACTTAAGTAATTTAAAAAAATAAATAAACATCAAATCAAATATTGTAGTCTTTTAAAAGGTCTTGACATAATCTGTAAATAACATTTTAAATCCAATTATCAAGCTTTCTTGTTTCTTCTTCATAAAGTTTAATCTTAATTTATACAAACATGAAATTAAAAAATGATTATTTTTTTATGTAATTATATACTATAGAGAATTTAGTTATATTTTTTTACTCGAGATTAATCCTCATTTAAAATAATCAAAAAAAACTTTGAAACAAAAAAAAAATTTTTTTTTTTCATTCGAGTCTGTTAAATTATTAGGCTTAAAAAAAACTATTTAATTTCATTTTTAAAACATTTTTTCAACGAAAGGTTTGTTTCTTATAAAAATCACAGCATCGAATCTCATATTTAAATAACTAAGAAAATTGAGCCCTAAAAAATTTTGAAAGACTTTTTTTTTAATTTTTACAGCTACTAATAATTTTACAAGAGAAAATACACTTTCCTTTTAATTAATCATTACTTAGTGATTTAATAAGTGATACATACTGAGTATACTTAGTGGGAGAGAAATTTAATTCAAGATACTCCTAAATTAAGAGAGTTTTAAAAAGGAAAAAATTGATTTAAATAAATGAGATAGGCTTTTGTAAAGTAAACAAATATTCTTTGATAAAAAAATATTTTTTTAATTTTGTCTACAACTAAAAGATAAAATGAGTTTCAACTTTTATGATTTAAAAAGTTTAAAATAAATTTATTTTTTTCAAAGTATTCTACTACTTATTTATATTCATGAATAGTGAAGTAGATATTTTTTTGATAATAAATCTATTATTTTTTTACTTTTTCTACAATAAAAAATAATTAAGTACAATTTGTTTAGAATATCATGCATGTATTTTGCAAATTTCTATACATTTCTTTATTTTCTTAATTTAATTAAATAAAATCTATAAATTCATTTTTATTTTTATAATTTTTAAATTATTCTATTTGTAAATTTGTTTTAAAACATCTAACAAAAAAATAAAATAATGAGAAATAATTAATTAAAATATTTTTTAATAATATGAATAGAAAATCTATAAAGTAAAGGAATAATAATAATGAAGTAATAATAATTATGTTTTATTTAAGAACTAGGCCTTGAATAATTTATATTTAACTGATACATTAATATATTTATTTTTTGAAAATTAAGTCTTTAATTTAGATTTATTCACTAATTAATAATTAGCTATTTAGTATTTTTATAGGTTCAAATCAATCAATATAATTTAATGGGGTAAAATTGTTGCTCATAGTGCAACACTAAGGTAGTGGATTAATATACTCTAGAATGTGATGAAGGAACAGATTAGTAATAGTTAGATACAATTAAAGCTTAATTTAAATTTATAAATACAAATTAGATTCCAATTTTACTACAATCACATTTATTTAAAAGTGAATTTGCGAAGGAAATAAATGCACATTAAAAGCTTAATAGAATTGCTAATTTATAAAATATAAAAATATAATCAATAATAAATGAACCTCTAGGCTTGTATCTTGAGCAGTAGTTTTGCTTTGAAATGAATCGCTACTAATTAAATGTACCTATTCTCTCTGTGAATCTCATTACCGATTGGTAGAAGATGAAGAATATTGTCCAGTAGAGATTGTAATATGATTAATGTTTACTCAATGTAATTCTTTAAGAATTTCAAGGGAACAAGTTTATTTAGCCTTTAAATGACAGAATTTTCAACTAGTTCTGTTCAATTCAAATTTTACAAGAGCTTTTTATTTCAATTGATGAAATGCTTAACCAATCATAATAAAATTTATTTCCTCAGAATCAAAATATGAACAAGGACTAAATCAATAAAGCTAAAATAGAATCATAACAAACAACAAATTTTAACATAGATTAATTATATTTTAGCAAGTATGCCAATGAAGAGTTTGTTTATATTCCTATTATAAATTTAATATTTCGAGAGCATTAATATAATGGGATAAATACATAATTTATTGACTGCAGAAATATAACTTTAACAGGATATAGCAACATAGAGTTTGTCTTAAAAACTACATAAATGATGAATAAATGTTTCTAAGTTTTAAAATAATAACTTTCTTCTACTCCTTAACTGAATATAAATCCTTCAGTACATAGAGAAATAAGCAACTATCAGATATTTGTAATAGTTATGCATAAAACTTAAATTTAGATATAAAATATACAGTCTATCAAGACAAATAATATAGATATAAACAAATATTTTTTGTGTGTTTAGCAAGCATTAATTATTAAATAATAAATCTCTTTTTAATAAGATCAGTTCACTTTTCTTCTTGCTGAACCTCTTTAACAGGAACTCTCTAATTAGTTTATAGATGATCTATTATTGTATAAAATATTAAATAAAAATTAATAGTTTGTTGATAAATAAGTTTTCAATTTAAGAAAAGTTATTTTTGAATATTTGACTAAGATATTTTTACAATCTTGCAAAGATATTGAAAAACCAGAAGTGTTTTAGGATTATTTGATAAACAGTTTGCTTTATTTCCTTAAAAGAAGCCAAGAAAGTATTTTATAGTCTATAAATGCAAATGCAAGTGGAGAAAATAACTTGAATAAAATAATAATCTCAACTAAAAACAGACAATTAAAACCTCAAGATATTATTTATATGAGTGAATACACTGATTTTATATTCTCAATATGCTCAACAATAATATTTGATGAATATTTAAGTAAATTTTATTTCTAAACAATACAAGTGTAGGACTAGCAATAAATAAAAAATGAAATTGCAACCACAAATATCTTCAACATAATAGAGAAAATTAACTATAGCTTAAATAAATTAAAGAATTCTACTAAACAAAATTACTTGATAGAATCTGAAAACTTCTACACTGAAGCAATTTAAGAAAATAATAAACTGAAAAAAAATGGATAAAAGAAAGATATTGATGAATAAGATAATAATTAGTCAAATAATGAAATGAATGGAAATGTGAAATAAAAAGCTTAGAATGAATATAAATAAAAATTTTAATAGTTAAATCAAAGCGAATTGTAGCAGGAACCATCAAATTATCATACTCCTCATTATCAAGAGAAATTTCATAAAAATAATTATACTCCTATTATAGATATTCCTCTAACTACAGATCAAATTATTAACAGTTTACCTATCTCTCCATCAAATCTACATGAAATAAAAGAAGGGAACTTTACACAAAAGTAACTTCCTTAAGTATAAATTTAGTAAATAGATAATAATCCAAATAACTCTCCTCTTAAAAATAAAAATATTTTCAAACTGAATATAAACAAAAAGAATAATTTTATTGATAAAAACAATTACAATAGTATCAATTAACATCTATAAAATAGAAAAAATCCTGAAAATTTCAAAAATAATGTGATAATAAATAAAAGTTTGAATGAAAAGGATAATTTCAATGGAAATATCTATGATAATAAAAATAAGTAATTTAATTCATTTAATCCAAAAAATAACAGCAATTAAATTATACAAAATGAAGCAAACTACTTTAGTAATAACAAATAATATGAAAGCAAAAATAACTTTGACAAAAAAGATGTTAATTTCTCATAAAATAATTAAAATGGATACAATTATGTTCAATAAAGTCCTAATACATATAATAATAATAGTGGAGTAAATGAAAATTCTCTTTCAAATAACACACACAAAAAATAATAAGAGAAAACCAATTATGTAAATAAAAGTAATTTAAGAAATAAAGATGAAATGTAAAGAGACATTTTTGATGTTTAGAGTCAAGATGCAGTTTAAAAGGTTAAAAATGTTAACTTCAATTTATCAAACTCAAAAGATATCTAAATGAATGAAAACAACAATAATTAGTTTCGTAATAGCCACAACTCTAATAAAAAATTTAATGAAAACAATGAATAAGCTGTTAATAATGATGGTTATGATTCACCAACTTTTCTTTCAAGTAAAAATATAAATAGCTCATTTAATGTTATTATTGATTAATTTGAAGCTAACTAAAACCCCAGAAACTCTCAAAAAAAGTTGCAATTTGAAAATAATACTTAATTCTAAGATAGATCAAGTTATAGAAACACTTAAAATTCTATGCATATTTCTAAATTAGATTTATTTCAGAGAACAGAAATATACAATAAAAAATTAGATGTTTATTTAGGATGTGTATTTGGTTCTTTTTTAGGAGACTCTATGGGTTTATTCATCAGGCATAAAAAGTCATTTTCCATCAAAGAAATTTAACAATCTATTAATATGGATTATCAACCTAGCATTATTTTACCTAATCCAGCATAGCTCTCAGAAATATCTGAATTATCTCTAGAAATTGGGTAAAAAATTCATTTTTATTTTTCAAAATAATTTAAAGTAGCATAAAAAATTTTTTTTAAGCATTAGTAAAATAAACTAATAAGTAAATGTTTGAAATTTTATATGATTCTTTCAATAGAAATAAAGGTATTTCTCTCAAATGCTTCGTCCCATACAACATTTAATTAACATTTTTCTTATTTTAGTAATATTGATATTTAGATATGAAAAAATACACATATTAACTAATTACTCAAAAGATTTCCCTATTTTAATTAACTTTATCTTTGCTTAGATAAAATATTTTATTAATAAATTAAAATCATAAAAAAGGTATGGACTTAGTAGTAAATATGGTGTTTTTGATTAAAAAGAAGTAGCTGGGAATTTAATTGAGTGGATTAACTCAAGGCCTCCATTTAATATTGATAATAAATTATTTTACAAAGCTCTGAGACAAGTTTCTAAAATACAAGACGATATTAAACCAGATGAATTATACAAATAAATTCAATAAAAATTTTTACAAGCCTAAAATGAAGATAATCATGTAGAAGTATTGGCAAGAGTTTGTTTTTTATCTGTTTTTACTAGTGCTGTAATGGATGAAGATATGATTAAAATTGTTAAAAGTTTAGCTACAATGTTTAGTCATCCTTCTGATTAATTCCTTGCAAATTCTTGTTTAGTTACCTGTTACTGTATTAAATAAATAGTCAATTCAAATCTAGACAGGAAAAGTATTTTTGAGAGAACTATGAAATTTTGCTGTACCCATGTAATGGATAGCTAAATTATTGAAATTCTCTAACACTCTACTAATCCTATAATGAAAGTATTCGACCATCTAACAATCCAGCAAAAACCTCTTCAATTTGTTCTTTATATGGCATTTTACTTTTTCTATAATAATTTTGGGTTTGAAAGTTCTCTTTAAAACATTTTCTCATACGGAGGGTAATAATTTTAACTTTATTATTATTTTTTTTACATTTTATATCTATTAAGTGTATTTACATTTAATTTATTTAATAGTGATACTTGTTTATTTGGATCTATAATTGGTTGCTTAATAGGAGCTATAATTGGATTTGGAAATCTTCCATAACAATAACTGTAAAAAATGATGAATTTTAATCCAGAAAATGTTACATTTTTCTTAAGACCAGAAAGATATAGTCCAAAAAATGGATATAATATTGCTAAAGAAATTTTAGAATTTTACTTCTCTAAGGACTGACTCAAATGATATATATTATTAGACAATAGTTAAATTATTTATTTAGATGAATGAAATAAAATACAACTTGTAAAGAAATATTTAATAAAAAATAACTTAAATAGACAAAAACTAATAGACATTAATTTAACATAAAAGTTAATGTAAAAGTGAAGTAATAATGAGAGTTTTGAATAGTATTAAATTTTAAATAACAGATATTAAATGAAGGAAGGTTCATAAATCTTATATATATCAATAAACTTATTTTTGTTTTAATTAATTAAATTACTTAAATGTATTCTATCAATAATTATGTTTTTATAATCATCATATTTACTAATAGACTAACTTACATTTCTTTTTATGTATAATTCTTTCTTTCTTTGTTTTTTTGTTTTTTGTTTGGTTTATTACTTAATATTATAGCAGATTGCTAATATTGTGTAAATAGTAAGAAATAACTAACATATATTCTTTATTATCTATTTACTTATTAGAAGGTGTTTGGTTATTTTATTTTTATTGGAATCATGCTCATTTCTTTTCAGAAGCAGCATCTTTTGTTTTTCTGGCTTGCTTCTTTGCTTGTTTTTCTTTGTCCTTTATTTTTTGTAATCCTAATTTTAATGAAAATATTTTTTAATATTTGATCATTTTTTATTTATTTTTTACCTGCTCCTGCAAGCTTAACGTTACCAATAATACAATTGATAATTTCTTATTCTGTCATATTCTTTAAACACTTTTTCTCCTATTGATTAGTATCTTTAGAACTTTAGAAGAAGTGAACAATTGATTTGGCAGCTTTTTACATTAGTTATTTGTTTATTTAATATTCTTATCAACTTTAAAAATTATTTACCTTTTCCTTTTTTAAGAGTACCTGGAACAAGTTTAATTTTATACTTGCTGTTGAGAATAGATATAGTATTGTAAGGAGCACACATTAATAATGTGAATGAAAAGGTTTCTAATTTTAAATAAATTACAACATTAATATAATAGTTTAATGAAGCTTTAATAATATTTTAATTTGCATAAATATTAGTTAAAAGCGTCTCTTATTTATTAAAGTATTCATGATTAAAGGGAAATAATTTATTGATAATATTAATTTGTATTAATATTTATTTAAATGCTTCTTAAATAGCTCAAAGAAAATTTAACATTTGTATTTTAAAAAATATTTATTCAGAGGTTTCTATCTGATTAAACTAGTTGAATGATAATTTTAATTTAATATGAATCATTTGAATAAATATTTATTAAAAGGTTTCTAATTTAAATAAGTTAAAATATTATTAAAGAGAATATTAATTGATTGATACCTTCAGGATATGTAAATGTTGCTAATCTTGAGAGTTCTTGTAATTCACTGTCAATGACTTCATCCTTAACATCTTCATCTATCTTGTTTTATTCACTGGCTTTTTATTCAGCTAATTCATCATCCTCTTCATTGTCATTATCTTCTGGGTTACTTAATTCATCTTCATTTTCTTTTTATTAAGCTGGTTTAGGTTCTTAGGAAGCTTCTTGTTATTGTGGTTTTTATAAGTCAATTTCTTCTGCTTCAGCTTAGTCTTTGTTCAAGTCTACAGCAGATAATTGTTCAGTAATCTTACTTGGAATTTAATTAAGAGATAAATCCTCACAAACCTCAACTTCAATAGATCCTTTAGAAATTTAATCATCAGCCTTTTTGGTAATAACTCCACAAGGAATTTCGAGTTCTTCTTCTTCTTCCTCTTATTTTTGTGGTTTGTTGTCTTTGTCTTTGCTATTTTTTCCTTTGCCGTCTTTTTCTTTATTGTTGTTATTCTTTTTAGAGAAGGCTTGGTCTTCCTTGATTTTAACGTCTTTCATCTGCTTAGCACCAATTAAATGCATTCTAAGTTGTCTTTCTTCTTCATCTTAATCAGCATACTTTTCTTGCATTTTTTTAATTTTATTCTTTTTTCCTCTGGGAACAGGCTTATTATTGTTGTTTTATTTCTCATCTTCTTTGTCAGATTCGCTAGAAGATTCATTCTTTTTGCTATCTTTTTTCTTTCCATCTTTTGGGTCTTTAGATTTCTTTCCTGCATCATTGCCATTTTTAGATTAATTTTTATCATCTTTTTGTTGTTGTTTATTTTTTTATTTAGCTTATTAAATTTCTTTCTAAATTTATTGAGCATTCTTTGGTTTAGGTTAAGGAGGAACATTTAACTTAATCATGGTAACTTCTTCATCTATGACACTAGTAGAAGCCTTTTAAAGAAGAATAGGAACCTATTCAATTTTATTTTATGATTATTAAGCGAAGGGATCTTAAGTTCCAACAGCTGATCCTTATTCAGATGAAGTAGGATCCAACTATTAGTTTGGTCTAATTTCGAAATTAGTATCATCAAAATCATTTTAGTTATCAATTTAAAGACCACTAACAATAGTAGTATTGTCATCTTTTTCCTTTCTTCTTCTATCATTTAAATGCTTTTCAACAAACTAATCATCTAACTTGTAAAGAAGAGTGCAACCCATTTCCATTCTAGCAGGATAAATGAAATTTTTCTTTCCTCTAATCATGAAGCTACCAGAAGGAAGAAACTCACCTTTAATTAAAATAAACATAAATTAGCAATTTATCAAAAAAAGCAATGATTATTTTTTATGAATAAATAAATAATTCTAACCTGTTTCTGCCCTTTTAGATACTTAATGGTCATAAACCCACCAAGCTGAAGCAATAATCTTTGCTTCCCAAGCTTTTGAACGACAAATAGTAGCAATAGCAGCTTCTTCAATAGTTTGTTAAGAAACAGGAACATCTTTAAAAGGATTTTTAATTACTGTACTTGCAGCACCATGAAAATCTGCGTGCATATAAATATCTCCCTTTAATAAATTAGTTAATAAAATAGTTAGTTTTGGTATTTAATAAATAAATGATTTTTGGAGGCTCTGATAAAGAGGTTTTCAAATTATTTTTGAATAAGAATTTCAAACATTTTAAAATCCAAAAAGATTAATAATAAGTAAATTATATTGAATTAAAAGAATTACTTTTCTCATGTATTTTTTGACAATGATTTCGTTTTGTTGCATATCTCTACCAGAGATGACAAGATAATTTTCACTTGAGATGAACCAGTAGAACTTTTCAAACCAATATTGCTTTCTTGTGTTAACAACATTATTTTTTAATTTGAGCTATTTTATGTTAAAAGAATAAACTTTATTTCAAATATAAATTCTAATTTTACATTTTCTATTTCTTTCAAAGCAGTCTTTTCAGCTTGCTTTAAAGCAAGTTTTGATGCATCTAATGTTTTCTTTTCTTTTATAATATTCCTCTTTTTGTTTTCGTAATAATTTCTGGCATTTTAGTGGGCAGAACATGTAATGTCAACAGCAACGACAGTTAACTCTTCCATATCATCACAAGGATCTCCCAAATATACACTAACTTCATTATTTTCGAAATCTAAGCTATGGATTAAATTTGCCATAGGATCACCATTCTTTTTACCTTCATTAATCATCTTAGTAATTTTATCCCAAGACTCTCCACTAGACTTCAATGTCTTAATGATCTTTAAATAATTTTTAGATGTGAAATGAAATATCTTAAATAAAAGAAATAATTACATTAATAATAGCATCAACATAGTCAATATTCATTTCAATTAATTAAGCTTTAACAACGTATTCTTCTTATTCATTTTTCAATTTTTGAATTCTATTCAATTAATCATTTTTAATATTTTCATACTTTTTCCATGCAATAGACTCAACATCATTTTATTCTTCTTAAATCTTTGAGGCCATAACTTAAAAGTATTTATCAACACTTGCATTAAAAGAGTTGTTTTCTATGAATCTCTTTCCTTCATGACAAGTTAAATATAAAGGAGAGAAATCAAAGTACTTTTCTTTCTCTTCTTCCTTTTTCTCTTCCTTAGCCTTTTCAGTTTAAATTTCATCCTCTTTTTCTCCTCCTGCTTCAATTTACTATTATTCCTATTTAACAGGTCTATGCTTAACATCTTTCTTATCTGAAACTATCAAATAACCCTAATGCACAGTCTTCTAAAAATCAAGTATAAGGTCCTTACATTTATCAGCCATTTATTTAACTATTGCAACATCAGCAACAGTAACTTTCTAATTGGGATTTAATCCATTTGAAGATATAATATGATCAATTACAGGATTATGCAAAGAGGGAACTATCTTAAAAACAATTTCTCTCAATTTGAAGCCTTTAGTTGCTTTGGCAGCATTACTTTCTATTTATTTATAAAATATTGTTTATTAAAAATTCGAAATATCATCCATCCATAAACTGCAAAAAATCATTCAAAATTAATTATTTCATTTCATTTAAAATTATTCTTTAAAACATTTTAAAATATCAATGTTTAGAATTTTTTTTAATCTCATAAATAAAGCCTATTTTAATTGTTATTGTAAAAAATTTTTAATCCAATAAATATGAGAATTAAGTCTATTATATTTGCTTTTAATTGTTATTTTTTAAAAAATTTTTAATATCAAAAGTATGTATGTATAATCAATTAAGCCTATTTTATTTGCTTTGATTTTTAAATATTTAATTCAAAATTTGAAAAAAAAAGAAGTAATTTTTCACAGTAAAATAAAATAATTTTAGTTTTTACTTTTGCTATCTTTTTTTTATTTATCTTGATCTTTATTTTTTCCATCTTTAGTATCTTTCTTTTGCTTATTTTTCTTTTTCTTATCTGCTTCATCTCCATCCTTATCTTCTTCAGCTTCATTCTTTTTTTCATTATTTTTTTTCTTGTCTTCTTCCTCATTATTTTCTTCTGAAATTTCCTTTTACTTGATAAGCTCTTCAATGACAGTTTCTGATGTATCAAATTTTTCTAAGTACAAATTAGCAGCTTATTCAAAGGGATATCTTTCTCCTATAGCAGTCCTTTTATTATGAGATTGAAATTATTATTTTACAAACAATCAAGATGAAAATATTTAAATATCAATTATTTCTTCTCATTCTATGTAAATACTTGTTTAAAATTAATAAATAAATTTGCTTTTTGAAATTTTAAATTTCTAAAGATATTCATTTATTCTTTATTTATTTATTGATTAATTTATTTATTTATTTGTTTCTTCTATATATAGTGTCTTTTTAATTTCTCCTGCAAGAACAAACTAACTACTTGCTTGGTTTATTTTACAACTAACTAATATAATAACTGTAAATAAATTACTTAATGGTTTCAGTAAACTGATGTTGTCTCATCAACAAAATGATGTTAAAGTCTTTGTCAGTTAAAATTATATTACCCTACATGATTCGATTACAAAAAGGCCTTAACACTATGAATATATATACTTTTATTAAGAATAATTAATTACACTTGAATACATTTCGAGAATAATATGATTTGTTGATTCTCCACTACCAAAAGTAAGAATAATAACTCTTTCAACTCCTATTTGCTTAATATCCTCCAATCTCTTTGATCTTAAAAACTTTCTAAACTATTTTTTATGCCAGATTTTATGTTATTTAATAGCTAAGAAAAGTATGATTTTAAATTACCTTCATTGTGAAACCTGATGGCATCTTACTCTTTTCTTGCTAAATATCTGTTGTATGGAAACGAATACCTTTTTTTAAAAATATTTTTAAACCTTTAAAAGAGCTAAAAAATTCTTTTTTATAAGAGATTAATTATTAGGTGCAATTTTATTACCATTTTCAATTAAAAGAAATTCTTTAGTTTCTCCTCTAGCTAACTTGAAGAGATAAGTCTTTTGGTTGATGTCATAAATATTAGAAACTCTATATAGTATTTATAATAAAAAGCAATTAAACTATTTTTGCATTTTTCATTAGAATTATTTTCAAATTTATATGTTTGGTGTAGATATAAAATAATATTAATCAATCTATATTGATTTTACCTGAGTCCAATAAGCTTTTGCTTCAACTCAGTGACTAATGCAGTGATATCTAATGATGTTAAACGGATCTTTGTTTTCTCCCCTGACATTTAATTTATAATGACTACTTTCTATTGCCTAATAAAACTTGCTTGCTTTTTGCTAACTTTTCAACAAATTCCTTTTGTATTTATTTTTTGTTACACGCCTATTTACTAGTCTTTTGCTTGTTTATCTTAACTTAGCTGATTAATTAAATTATTTAGTTAGTTTGTTAGTTAGTTAGGTTGCTAGTTTGTTAATTTGTTTGTTTAGTAATTGATTAGTTTCTACTTTAATTTAATAATTTATATTTAATTTTTGATATATATATATTTCTTTTAATTTTTAGTGTATTATTTATTTCCTGCGAACAAAAAGATAAAGTATCTAGAAGAATTCAATTTCGCATAAATTTTTTATTTTTTATAATTTATTCTTTCTCTTTTTGTTAGTTAAATACACATGTTTGATTTTATAGTCAATAATCATTTTCTTAAACATGAGTCAATCTCTTAGTAAATCTATATTAACACAATTAAGACTATCACAGAAAGATATTTATAGATTTCTAAATATAAATTTAATTTTTATCTTAGTTACTTTATTTTGTAGATAGCGTTTATAAAAATCTTAACTTCTATTTTATTAAGTAGAAATTGTTTATTTGTTTGTTTAAAGTTTAATTCTATTTTTATTTTTATTTTGTCTTTCATAGATTTGATTTGTTTAAATTATATCGTTTCTACTTAGATATCAATCAGAAGAATTTTTATAGAGAGATTGTAAGCTCAATCGCCAGAATTTTCCTCACCTTATCATCACCTTTACTTAAGAAATAGATAAATCAGAAGTACTCACTTCAATAATTATTTTCCTAATCATAATAAATCTTCTCTAAAAAGATATTTTAGCTCCTTATTATTCCATTTTTCCTCATTATGCTTCATTTTTCTTATTTCAATCACTAAAATAGAATTGATTTATTCTAATTAATTAATTTCAACAAATCATGGTATGGAGTACTTAAGGTTTTTACTTACACCCTATTAATATATCTAAAAAAACTAAACTAAAAATATTTTCTTTTCATAAAAAATTTCTCAGAAAAAATAATTATTAATTTTTTCAAAAATACTTTTTTTTAAATAAAAGTTTAAATTGAAATTTAATTTTTTTTAAAATAAATGATATTATTTTAGAATTTTAAAAAATTAATACTATCATGTCAGAAAATAAATTGGAAGTATATTAAAAGAAAGTAACTATTTAAATTAATTTTTGAGGCTTTTAGTCTTTTAAAAATAAATTTATTTCTAGATTGAGTGTTTTATTATTAGCAAAGTTATATCTTTTACCAAAAATATAAGGTTATTTAGATACTTTATAATTTAAAAAATAATTTGAATTTGTTTTAATTATCAAAATAAATGAAGGGAAATTGGTAAGCAATTATTATTTCTAAATTGAAAATAATTTTTAATTAAAATAAAGAGAAAATTAGGAAATTAATTTAAGAATTTAAAGAAATTAATTATTTTAATTAATAATAATGATTTTAAAAAATTAACAAAATTAAATCATTTTTTCTTATTTTCAAAAATGAAAATATTATAATTAAAATAAAAAGAAAACTTGGATTTTTTTTACAGAATATAAACAGATTTATTATCCCAAGACACAAATAAATATAAATTGAAATAAAATAATTGGTTTATTTGTTGCAGTTAGTAAATAGAATTTTGCTTTTTGTTTTTAATGGTAAAATAGAATCAATTTAATCTTAAAAAATAATATTATTTAGTCCCTATCCTTCTCAGTTTGTTTTTCATTCATATTATTGATTTAATTTAAAGAATACTTTTTAACATTTTTTTGATTTAAAAATGAAAATGACTTTTTTAAATTAGAAAATTTATATTAAGAATTTAATGAGATTTATTATGAGACACATATAAATTTACATTGAAATAAAAATAATTGGTTTGTTGGTTTGCTGGTTTGGGTTTGTATGCTTGTTGAAGTTAGAATTAATATTAATATAATTTATATTTATTTATTTTTAATATAGTTTTTAATTAATAATAATAATAATTTTAAATTAAAGTAATTATCAAATTGTGTTTTTAATTTGTTAGAAAGTTTATTTAATATTTGAACAACTACTTTTTCTTGAAATAATTTATTTTTTATTTGCTCTTATATTAAGAAGATGAAAAGAACAGTCTCTTTGTTTTATTTGTGATTGGTTTATTTATTTATTGTTATTTTTTTGAATAAACGAATAATTCATGTTTAGTTTGTTGCTTGCTCTTTTATAAACAGTTAGAAAATAATCATAAATGGTAAATAGTCATCATCTATCTATCTATACGGTTTTTCATGTATATTCTTTGAGATTTTAATATTATATTCTATGTTACATTTGAGTTTATTTTGGAAGAACTAGTTTTTTCTCTTTCTAATTAGTAACTAATTTAATTGATTGATTGATTGATATTTTTTGTAGTTTTAAAATATTTGTTTATATATTTTTAAATAATTAATTTAATGTTCGTTCATTCAGATAATATTCTTAGTAAATTGTTATTAGCTCACAGAAGAAGGAATCTTTAATTCAGGCATTACTCTTCTCTTTTGTTGGTAGATTTGATTATTTTTGTTTAAAAAATAATTGTTTCCAATAAAAAGGGGACTCTATTTTGAGTCGCTGTCAAGGAACTGCTAAATATTGCTTTGATCATTCTCATCTTCAACCATATTTTATATTTTTAATTTTTCATTTAAAATTTCCACATTATTTTCACACATTGTATGTAGTCTGACTAATGGTGGAGGTAGGTTTCCATTATGGTGATTGTTTAAATGAGGGAATTTTTAAGGATTTCCTTGCGATTAGCTGGGGTTAATATTTGCAAACTGGTCAGTCTTAAGCAACTATTTGTTTCCATTCATCATCTCAAGTAATATTGCTAACTCTTGATTATTTTCAAACTAATGATTACAATATAAAGCCCCTAACTAAGATGATATTGATCCCAAAATGGCAGGAGAATTCTATTTTAAATTTAAAATTATTTCTTGAAATAAAATGTATTTTTGTTGAGTATTTAATTACGCTTTCAATATAGGAGACATTTTCATCATATATAGTATCTCTAGCGCTCTTTAGCATTTCTTCATCAGTTGTTTTTCTTCCTCCAACAACTACTAAGAAATCTATTTTCTTATTTTTCAGCAAGCAGCTATTTTATATGGCTATCTTAGTCATTACGCCCTAATATTTTAAAATTATTTTTAAATTGTTAATAAAAATCATGTTTTTTATGTATTTCAGTAAAATTTTCATTTAAAATTAAAAAAATATTCATCCACTAACCCTCACTCTCACTCTTACTATGATTATTAGTAATGAAGGTTCTTGTAAAATGAATTAGCATTGAGATATTTGCTTTAGAAAGGAGATATTACTATGATAAAAACTATCAATAGTAAATTAAGTAAAGATATTTAGGATAGTTCTACTAAAATAAGAACTATCAATAATTAAATCAATAAAGATATTAAGGATAGCTTTATTATTTGTAAAAACTACCAAGATTTAATTGTTCAGGATAGATAAATAAGTTTTTTATCAATTTATAAATGTTTTAAGCATTGTTTACTCATGATAATTTAAGAATTTCATGTTAAAATGTGTTTCAAATATCAAAAATAATAATAATAAATTACTTTATTTAAACACTGAGGCCTGACTTAAATGAAATCATATCCTTCAAATATTTCATTTCCTGGCATGTTCTCAACTATTTAAACTAATTGTTTAATAAGTTCATTTTTTTGAGCATCTGCAAATTCTTTTTCAACATTTTCAAAATGCCAAGAAGTCTGAAGTTCAGAGTCTACAATATAGGAACCAGCAGTTTTTTATACGAAATTTTCCATTTTAGTTTATACTTGCATTTTCCAAAGTGTGTGTTCATATTTGCTTGTGAGTTAATAGAAATCTAAATCGCTTCCAGTTTGCTAAATTTTAAATCCATTATTGGCAATTAAGATAATGTTTTTGATATGACCAAAATATTTATTAAGCAATTCTGGAGATTTACCACTTATAATGTAAATCTAAACATTAGGCTATTTGGATAATTCTTCCACTTACTTAAAAAGCAAAGGATTTGGTTTAGGTTCAGACAAAAGATTTGTAGGATGATCAAAGAAAACACTAGAAAATCCAAAAATGAAGACTGCATTTTTGGCATTTTTACATCTATAAATAAGATTCTAAAGATTAATTTCTATGTATTATTGAGAGCTTCTCTCATAAATCTTAGAAATAATCTCCTTATGAATATTGTTAGTTTATTTATCTAAAACAACAGTCTTTTCTTCAGTAGAGATAAAAATACATGTATTTTTTGAAACAGACTATCTCTTGACAATGTCGCTGATAAAGTGGTTGATCCAATTTTAACTGGAACAGAATTTAATCAAATAATTATAATCGAATTCTCTCTAAGCTTATTCGCTTGTATTATTCTTTTCTGTAATATTTATTCTTATTTTATCCTATATTATTTATCCTGATTAACTATTTATATTATTTGCATCACTATTATTGCAATCAGAAGCTATCTTCTTTCTTTCGTCCGCATCCAAAGAGTATACTAATTATTGACTTGTGTTAAATGCGTCTTTCCTAATAAAATGAAAATAAATTTTTTAATTAAAAGGTTCATTCATTTTATTATTTCATAGCTGAATTTTATTTTAAATTGATTTTATGATATTTAAACAAATTAAATTTTTCTTTACATAATAAGTCTCTCTTTTTAAATAAGAAAGAATCAATAGAGTTTATTAAAATTATTATTTTTAAATAAGTTTTTTTCAAACTCTAAATTATCATTTCCTTTACATTAAAATGAACCATTCTAAGAAATTAAGAATTTTTTAATAGGAATAATATATTCTCTTGCTCTAAATTATCCTTCCATTTATTTTAAATTAAATATTTGTGAAGAAAAAAAGCTTTTTAATTCTAACTCAGAAATAATTTTATTTTCAAGCTCTAAATTATCATTTCATTTATGTTAAAATTAAATTTTTTATGAATAAATAAAGTTTTTCCAGATGAATTCATTCTAATTAAGAAGATATTATATTTCAGAGCTAAAATGTTTGATGACTTTTTTGAATGATTAAAAATGAAGAATTACTCTTTTTTCAAAGAAATGGAGGGCTGGTTGGTGTAGATTTGAGATTGTGATTGTAAAGCATCAAGCTTAATTTACTCTTTAAACATTTTTTTATTTTTTGCAAGATTCTAGAAGATTTTACTTAATGTGCTTACTATTTTTGGCTAGTCTTAAGGATTTATTATATTTACAGCGCTGAATTAAGATATTTAATTAAGACAGTTACTAAGAATAAGCTAGCCATCTTTTTTTAAGAATAAGTACTCCATATAGTGAAAATGTCTAGTTTCTTGTAATACAGTCGACAAAAAGACTTCACTAATACTCAAATATTGATAGTAATCTTCAAAGGAAAGTGAATCTCCTTCTATGATTTCAATGGCGCTATCATAAAATGATTAAGACTAATTAATTGTTCTAGCAAGAGATTTTACTTCGTTTAAATAATCTTACTATTCCTAGCTGGTCTAAAATTCACTATCAGTTGAAAAATACACAATTTATTTTAATTTATATTCTTGCCTTGATTGATTCTATTTTTCTTTATTTAAAAATTTTTCAAAAGCCCTAAATTTATATTCAAGACCACTATTTCTAGAAATACTATCTATTCCTATTAGCTAGTGTTTATTTTATTCTGAAAGAATCAAAGTCATTTCTTCCACTTGTTTCTAAATCAGATCTTTTGTAATTTGTAGTTTTTTTAAGTTAATTCCTGGATGCTCTATACGAATTAATATTTCTCTACCATTGCATTGAAGCATAATCTTTCCTCCTGCTCTAAATTAATTAAAATAAATGTTACTCCTAAAGAAGTAAAGATTAAAATAAGTAAATAGAGTGAAATTAATTTGTAATCTACAAAAAATCAAAAGATTTTGAGATAATAAAAAATATAGAAAGTGAAATTAATTAGTTGATAAAAAGATTATCTAGTGATATCAAAAATCGTCTATTTTCCTTAATAATATCCGTCAAATTAAGAAATTTTCTAAAAATTAAAAATTTGTGGTAGAAAATAACCCAAATAAGCAGCGTACATAAATTCTTTTTGTTTAATTCAAGAAATTGAACTTTTAAAATTAATGCTATAAATTATCACTCATTTTCTCCTAACAAAATATAACCCAAATAAATGAAAAATGAAAATCAAATAATTTGATCTAAATTTTAATAAAGACAAATGAATGATCTCTGCTTTTTATTTCTAAATTCATTTCAAGGCTTTATTTGTAAATTCATATATAATCTTTATTCATTTAAAAGACTTATTTGTAAATTCGTTTCTAAGCTTTATTTCAATTCATTGGTACCCTTTATTTCTAAATACATTTGAAAGTTATATTTACAAATTAATTTGAAAGCCTCTTTCTGAATTCATTTAAAAGCTTTATTTATAAATTCATTCCTAAGCTTTATTCTGAATTCATTTGAGAGTTTTTTTCTCTTAATCTATTTGAAAGCTTTAATCTGAATTCATTTAAAAGTTTTATTTTTTGAGATTTTAAAATAATTATCAGTTTTGATAGAGGTAAAGGATACTTAACAATTCAAACTGATTTTGTTATTTTTTGTTAGTCGAGGATCAGAAAAATAAGATATCAGTCAAATTATATCTTTTATAATTTAGATCAAATATTAGTTAAAAAATTTTAATTAATTTTCATGGAAAAACTATAAATAGTGAGAGCTCGCTCACTCACATTCTTAATCCTTTTGTTTTGAACTTAATTAAAATTTTTCATTTGTTCTCTTTTTTGAGAATTTTAGTTTTATTGATACAATTTATCTTTTAGTAACCAGGCTCACATATTTTTAGTGGATTTTCAAAGAAAAATAACTTGTAGATTTCCAAAATAAATCTTGTTTTTTGTTTCATTTTTTTCTTCAAATTTGTTTAAAATTATCAAAAAATTACAAATTTGAAATATTTCACTTAAAGTATTTAATTGGATATGTTTATTTGCACTATAGAAAAGTTTTATTTTTACTTGTGAAGGACAGCACATCCCATTTTTTGAGAAAGACTGAGGAAAGATTCACAACTTTCATAGGTAGAAAAGGACATGATGTCGCAGAAGAAGAGGGAGTGCATAAATATATCTGATTAGGGGAGCATTTCAAGGATTTGTAATTGGGGGAATTTCCTGTTCATAAAGAATGCAATAGTAATTTTATCGCTCATGTCAAACTGCTAGAGATGCCCTGGGCTATGCGATTTTTGCTTTTAAAAATAGGAAGGGACTAGGAAAAAATGAAAGTCATATATAACAATAGCAAATATAGAGGCGGATTCGTTAGTAAATTTTTTCAATACATTTGCAACATCCTTGTTAATATCTTTATAAACTTTCCAGCACTTTTCTTCCTCATAAAACATGATATTTTCAGTTTGTGGATAGAGGAACTTAGAGCAGAATTATCTGGAAAACATTTAATTGATATCCTCTTTGTAGAAGAGAGGGTAGCATCTGTATTTTTTAAGCATATATTCACGGAGATCTTCCTTGTCGCTTTCAGACTCAACATAAATATTGCATATTCCCACCCATATTAAATTGAGTTTTACATTACTTATTGATTGATAAATCGAATCAATTAATGGATCAAAATTTTCTGTGAAATCATACATCTAGCTAATTTATATATCAGTAGACATTCTAGAACTCTTTTTTTTCTTATTTTTTACAAAATACGGCAGTCTGTAAGAAACAACAATCATAGTTTTTTCAGTTTTGTCTTACAATTAAGTGTTTATATAAGGCATAGATTTAACATTTCTCATATTCTTTATATTTTTGAAAGCTGAATCACTATCATTTCCACTCGATTACTGAGAATTCTAATTCTGCATTTAAAGCAATTAATTTTAATTGATTAAATTAATGTCCTTTAGATCTACAATTTTGCGTATAGTAGGATATTTCTCTTTAAAGATATGCGATTCCTTCTTTACTCTATTGAAAAGTAAGAAAATATTCTCCAAATTAATAGGTATGTTATTCTAAATCTAATTCAACGAACTCTAATTGAATTTAATTCCCAACCCTGCTCCACGCAGCTTTCTATTATCCTCTTAATGTCCACCTTCCCCAATCTTTTGATGAGCATCTATTATCTTCTCCAAGTGAACATCTTCAAAATTATCATGGCTGTTATATTAAAACATGTTTTTAATTAATTTACCATAAGAATTAATTTGAAACAATAACTCTTCAATCCTAATTTTTATTTAACAATCAATCCAACCCATTTATTTAAACTGATTATCTCTATATATATCCATCAGTTCATCCTCTCACACAAAATTTTAAAAAATATAACTACAAACTCTTAGTATATAATTTAAAATGCATTGTATTACTTGTTTTGAATATCGTCAGAGTTAAAGTCTTCTTCATCATCTGATTTCTATCTGATTTTTCTAGCATCTACTACTATAATACCATTTTCATTCCTTTGATAATCTATTTAGTTTTCAATTACATTGAAGTCATCCGATATCTTAGACTATCTCCTGAAAAAATCTAATGAGCTATTATCAGAAGAGGAACTCTATTAATATTTATTAACATAAAGATAAATATGAGACAATAATATAAGTAATGAATTTCTTTCTGTTTGTATATGCAGTAAAATCCTATCTTTTGCTTTTAAATTATTTTGATTTTTCAATTTTTTTCATGCTGGATAAAGCTAGTCACTAACAAATAACCCACTACTGCATATAAGTTTTTCTCTCTGGATAAATAAATAAAAGAGAATCTATTACCAAACCATCGGCCTTTCTGAGAGGGTCAAAAACAATAAATTTATCTTGTATTCTCCTTGCATCAGCTTTTGTAAAATGAATTTGAGTTATTTCTTCATAGAAATTTGAAAATTTATGATTTTACTTCCATCAATAATATCATAATCATGATTGCCAGTATACTTTTAAAAGGGGCGCTCTATGACTTAAATATTGTCTTCTTTCATAAAAAGCATTGCTTTATAATACTGCGTTTTATATTTTCTATTCATATCTATCTAAAAGTTTTCCCATTTTACAAGTCTGTCTCCTTCATACTTCACACATTTAAATTCAAGCACAGTCCCTTTTGATCATATTAAATATTTATTAATAAATGCGTAATGACAGCTACATAAATTTGCTTCTCCTTCAATTTTAATTCCTATACACAACTCGCAGCCATTTACAAATATACAATCTCTCTCTTTTTATTTTCTTCAGTCCCCTTTACTCCCATCCTTATTTGCTAATCATTTGTTTGATAGTTTTGACCAGCCCCTTCTAACAAAAAATTTAAACCAAAATTTTAACTTTCTATTTAACTTATGCATAATCAAGATTTTAAAGATGAATTTTCCAACTTAGCTTAAAAGATCCTGAATGATATGAAATTTGGGAAAGTCCTTTCGGAGCCTCTTTATTTATCAAGCATTTGCTAAGCATACTTTTAAGTATTCATTCATTTTTATAAGCCCCATCTTCTCTTTGTTTTATGCAAAATTTTTATTCTAAGAAAGAACGATATATATTTTGGCATATATAAGCCTATAGAAAACAAAAGAGAAATTAAGAATAAAGCATTCTTATTTGCTTGCTTGATTGCTTGTTTATTGGCTTGCAGAGAGGCTGGCTGACTTGAAGAAGAAAGAGAGAGAGATGCTAAAAAGAAATAGCTTTACAACCTAAAAGTTAAATTACCTCTTGGAATTTCGATGAAAGTGTCATGCGTCCAATCAGGATAAAGCTGAGCATTGGTGAAGAGTTACAAACCTTTGATTGGATCCCACTCACCAAGCTCTTTTATATTTCCTACAATCCTGATTGTTTAATTTAATTATGTGTGAAACTAGACTTGAAACTTAAGATAGCTCGACATTTAAAACGCTTATGCTATTTACTTGCTATTTCAATAGTGAGTATCTTTCCTTTCTTATTAGAGCTTTCTTTGTTGAATTGACTCTTTCTGGATCTAACAAATTAACAATACTTCTCTTAGGAGCTAATCTGCGATTTACTAAATAATTCAATCTTGCTATTATTCACTTATTTCTTTACTTCTTTAATTTAATGATTGATTGATCCGCTTATTAATTAATTAATTCACTAATTAATTACTTTTTTAATGAATTTCTATTCAAAACTCTTTTCCTTTTCTCACTTAGGGGGGGAGCGAATTAATTTTTAATATAATATTTCAGCTCTGGGATTTTTTGGGTTTGTTTGCAGAAAATTGTAAAAAATAAGATGGATAATTAAATATTCAATTTACATGAAATATGTTATATATTTAAAGATATGAATTAAATGATTTTGAATATAATTGTTAATTTTTAGTAATCTATTCTAATACCTTTACTAAATATGCTCTATTTTACATCTATTTTTACCACTAAATTATATTTATTCAACTAAAAATATTGATTAATTCTTAACAATTGTGATAGTCTCGTCATATTTTATCCATGCGGAAACATGTATGGAAGGAGATTATAATTTTAATATAGTTATTTTGAAAGTTATTTCATCAAATGATTTAAAAGAAAGAAATTAACTTTCTAATCTAGTTACTTTTAAGTTGCTTTTACTTCTATCTTTATTTCATCTCAAAAGTTAAAATTATCAATCTAATTATGGCTACATCTTTTAATTAGCATTTAAGGTAAGTAATTTTTCTAAATGTAACTTAGTCTGCTACTTAGCTGCCTATTAACTCTACTATCTTGTAAGCTTCATTTCTATTAATTTTAATGACAAACAAAATTATTAATTTTTAAATTCTTACGCTTTACTTTTACATGCTTACTGAATTTTCTACTTTTTATGATAAATAAATCCACTAAATTATTTTATAAATTCAAAGCAAACATACTTTGTTCTAAAGTTAAATAATTTGACATGTTCTAAATTTTCAATCTAAAAGCATAAAATTATTTGCCTTTCCTTTATAAAAATATTCTAGGGAATTTAATCATTTCATTTATTTCTTTCTATAAAAAATTTATTAATAAATATTTGACAAAATATTTTATTTTAATAATATATTTTTAATGATGATGATTTTCACCTAGAATAAAATAAATAAGCTACACACTGAGCTCTATTACTTATATTTTAAATTCGCCAAACTTCTTTTTTAAAAATCAACTAAATTTAAATACAATTCAACTTAAAAATAAAAAACTTAAAAAATGTCAGTTTTTTTACTAATCATGTGAATTTTTTAATGAATTAATAATAATAGAAAAAATTAAAAAAATAACTTAAATTTATTTAAATAAATTTTTAGAGATATTTATTCATAATTGTTTACAATTTTATTTTCTTTTAATTTTCCAACCTAAATTTAATTCCAAGTATAAATGTTACATGAAAATATTCTTGTTTGTCTTCACACAATTACATCTCTTTCGTGTCTTAAACACTCTCATAATTTAAATTATTTATGAAATCTGTAAGCAAATAAGCATTTCTTTTTAAATTTTGAAAGAAATTCTATTTTTTCTGATTTAATTACTTAACTATCACAATTATTATTAAGCTTTTTTTTATGTTGTTCATTTTAGGCGTTCTTTAAGTAATTTAAATTAATGTTAGGTATTAATTGAACTAAGAATTAAATCACGTTTTATTAAATTGTAAAGTATTTTTTTATAAGTTATCTCAATTACTTTGCACATAAATTTTTAAATTAATTTGTATCGAATTGTCAAACTTAAATTACTGATTGAAAAGAAGAAGAAATTATAAATTGTATAAAATTTCCTTTATTTTTAATATTCTAAATATTTAAATTCGCAAAATCTATTCCATCAAATAAAATGATTTGGATTTAAAAAAATTTAATTAAAATAAATTAATTGAAAAGATCATGTTTATTTCAAATAAATTCTATTAGAAACAACTTGGTAAAAGATTAAAGAATGATAGACTATAGAAAATTTCCTTCATTTTTAATATTCAGAATATTTAAATCCACATAATTTATTCCATCAAATAAAATGATTTGGATTTAAAAAAATTTAATTAAAATAAATTAATTGAAAAGTCCAATGATAGATTGTAAACAATTTCTTTAATTTTTAATATTCTGAATTTTTAAATCCACATAACCTATTCGAATCAAATAAAATAGAATGATTTGGATTTTTAAAAATTTAATTGAATTAATTCAAAATAGTAAGTTTAATTAGAGTAAATTCTAATAGAAACAGTTTAGTAAATAATTTCATGCTCAACTACCTTAAAAAATTATTTTAACAAAAGTTAATTTAAATCCAAAATTTTTTAATAAGAAAAAATTTGATAGAATTTTCAAAAAAAGGTGACTGCTAATAACTTTCAAATATATTAAAGAAAAAGATGTATTTTTTATAATCTGAATTAAGAAATGTTTTACATAGACTTACTTCTTGCTGCTTATCATAGAAGCCAGCAGCAACATGGAAATTGAGAAATAAGTTTCAAGTATTTATATCTTTACCATGATTAATAAATTACAAATTCAATCAGAAGTTTATTATTCTTCTTTAATTAAATTGACTTTATTTTAAATTAAATTATCAATTTAATAAGTTAAATAAAAAGTAATTAAAATGAGGTATGTAAAATAATCTTGACAAAGCGATGGATACACTAGATTATTAAAACTAAATATTAAGTCGATAAATAACTAATTATTGGTTGATTTTAATTTAGTTTTCAAATGATTAATTTAATAGCTAGTTTTTTTATTTAAAAATTGAAACAAAGAAATAATGGATTTGATAATGTTTCCTTATATTCACTTGAAAATAATACAATAAATACAGTATGGCACAGATTCATAAATAACTAATTGAACATATAAATAGGAATTTTTATGGTTGTAGTTGAAGCATCTGTGATCTTAGATTAGATATATGAAAGCTATAATTAATAATGTAAATTAATGTAAGACAGAATCAGGTATTTTAAAAGAATAGTAAATGAGGAGATTCAAGCAATAAATTAAAACAAAAGAGATTCTTAGTGAATATTGAGATTCAAATTGAAAAAAGTAGTACGCATAAGATATAATTAAGAGAACAGAGTCTAGAACTATTTTAACAATAATAGAAAATATTAATGAAATTAAACATATTAATAGATAAAATAAATTGAAATTCATATCTATTTATCTATCTAAGTAATACTCAAAAGATCTCTTTAGTATTATATAAATATCAATAATTTGTGCTCTTTTTTGTTTTTCAAAAAAGTAAGAAATAACATAAAGGGGTAGACGAGTATTATTTAAAAAGAATAATAATTTGAAAACATATTTCAATGCAACTTACATAATATTTGTAGAATCAAATTGGAAGGAAATATCACAAATAAAGAATCTTGCTCTTCAATCAAAAGAACAAAGTAGAGTAGAGCTACGAAGGTGGCTTACAATAGGTAAAAAGAATATAGTAGGAAACGAGAATTGATAATCTGACTTTCATAGAGAGTAGAGAGCATGTAATTCAAAAAAAGAGCAGAAATACACAGAATGGTAATGTCAAATTAAAAGATCTGTTTTGCAAAATAAATTTCAAATGAAGAGTATTTTATTTCAAGAGTAAATTTAATGAGATAGATGAAAGCGTTAAGCAATAGAAAATAGCAAATTTTAGATATTTGAAATTAAACTACCTAAAAGTTTTTAATTTAGACAGATATTTAATGTTCCTAATTCATATTTGTTTTTGGAAAGTAGTCAATTTTTATCAGATTAATAAAAAAACTGAGCAATTTATTTTGTGGTAATGGGATTCAGGATTTTTATTTTATTTATTTTTTACTTAGATCTTAATTTCTATTGCATTCAAATCTTTTTTGTATTTTTTATCAAAATATTTTCAAATTTATTTCTTGATTTTGTTTGGTTAATTTTTGAAAATTAAAGCAAATATTTCATTTCCGAAATACTTCAATTTACTTTAATTTTCAAATACTTCAACTTAATTTAATTTTCGAGAGGTTAACATATTTTATTTATCAAATAAAATCAAATATTTTTTTTGTTTCTAAAGAAATGATTTTAAAAAGAATATTTATTTTTGTAATAGTTTTTTTGATGTATTTTATAACTAACGAGTAATATTTGTTATCTTTTTTTGTTTGGTTTTAAGATGATATTTTTGGTTCTAGAGTTGCCATCATAACAACTTTTTGGCAGTAATTAAATCTATTTTCAAAATAAATTCAAGCATTCAGTAAAAATGCATTTCTTAAATTTTAACCAAATGAATTGAAGAAAAAAGTATTTGTTTTTTTAGATATTTATACCTCATTTAACCTTAATCGTTCAGTTTTTTTACAAGAACTTTTATTTTTACAGTGGCTTTTGTGTTTTTGTCAGTAAAAAATAAAATTTTCTTAAAATAAACTGATGAAGTAATTAATTTTTATTATAATTTTTAGAAGAAATATTGGGAAAAAGATATTATCTGTTTACAAATATTACTTTTAAGTTCATGAATGAAATTCAAAACGAACATTCTTAAAAGATTAATCATTCAATATGACAAAATAATATTTTTTTATAGGGTTTACCTTGTATTTTTTGGTGTTTGGTGAATAGAAATAATTTAAATTTGATGTGTTTTGTTTGAAGATATTATCATTATAAATATAAGCATAAAGTAGTTGAATTATTTATCTATCTATCTTTTTATGAATTTAGATTATTATAATTACTAACATAGAAAGATAGATATCTGATCTTGTTATATTTTGATCAATCCATTTAAACTGGTGTTTTATAAATACAAAGATATTGATAGTATTTCAAATAATATAAACAATAAAAAGTAAAAAAAAACTAATTAAATCGTTTTTAAACAAAAGACATAATAATAATAGCAATTGAAATAAATGTCTTAACAGACTTAAAAAGTCACTGTAGAAAGAAGGAACCAGGTATTATAGTCATATATTTAGACTAATGCCAGGGGACACACTGATTTCTCTCCTCAGCCAGGTGCCTAGGGGGTTTAGTATGATACTCAAGTCATGTCCTTGGTAGACTCAGTTATTAACTTTTTGAAGGTCACCTTTTTCAGCTCTAAGCAAAATTTTGCCGTTTTTGTGCTTTTAGCTCTCTATTTCTTCTCAAACTGGTCAATTACTCTCTAAAATAAAAAGGTAATGAACAGACTTCATAAAAAGCTCAATTTTTTCTCTCTTTCTTTTAAGCCTATTTTGATTTCCTTTTTTTACATTTATTTGATGATCAATCAATCAACCAACTATTATCTATTGCTTAAAAGAAGAATCAAAAATCAAAAATTATAAAAAATAACAGCTCAATATTTCAAATTTTAATTATTATTAAAGAGCTATTACTGTAATGATATAGAATTTTATTTATATTTATAATTTAAATGAATTATTATGGGATCAGCATTCAAATTGTATCCAAAAAATACTGCTTAGAAACAAAAAAGATAAAGGCCAGTAGAATTTTTAAAATCCAAAATTATTTTAGACAACAGCTTAATATTTTTAATATTTGCTTTACTTAAAGAGCTAATATACCTCTAGATATAATATTGGATTTCTCTTTTTTACTTTAAACTCACCTTTAGGATTAAAATACAAAACTATTTGCCAAAAAATACAGCTTAGAAAGAAAAAAGATATTAGCCAGTAGATTTGTTTACAGTTTATTTGATAGTTAAAATATTGAGTTTATTTTACACATAAATCTTCTCAAAAAATAAATAACATACAAAAATCTCTTAACAAATAAACAAAGAAGCATTAAGTATTTTTCTAGTTACCCTTTTTATTTGAAATAAGACAATAGGACAAAGATAGGAAGAAAATTAAATTAATAATTTGCGTTTTTTTATTAAAAAAAGCTATTTCTAAATTAAATTTCACCTTTTATCCAAATATTTATTATAAAAATTCTAATCAGATTATTTTGATCATCCATCCTCTGTCCCCAAAAAATAATTAACAAATTAATTATTAAATTTCTTAGAATAATTTAGATTAGTATTAATCAATTTTATTTAATATAATAATAGGGTTTTTCAATTGAAATAATTGACATTTTGTTCCTTGTTCTCCTCATTATTGTTGTCAAGTGCTGGCTTTCTGGAGAAGGCTTCAGCTCAATTTTCGACATAATTTCTACTAGGACTTAATAGGTAATGAACTTTACTTCATAGGGACTCAACTCAAATGGTTAATTTTAGCATCTTTTCAGATTCGTATAAAGTATGCCATCCAATGCTAGAAATTCAGAAACCATTGAACAACTATTTGAGAGATACAACAAAGAAAAGTTCCAATTATCTGAATAGACTTTCTTAGACACTGAATAAGTTAACTAATTAACTCCTGAAGCTGAACAAAAGTTGAAGTTTTTGGTAGGAGAATATCAAAGCCAATTTGACAAGGAAGCTCCTTTCAATTTACAAGATATTGACTTTAACTCTTTACCTGCTGACATTACTACGGAATAAGCATTTACCACTAGAATCTTAGAACCTCACTATGAAGCTCTTTTTGAATATGTTTCTAATAGATATGGATTTGACTACAGAAACTAAGGAATCAAGCAAGCTTAAATCTAAGGAGGATAATTCACAAACACTTTACCTAGCTTAGCTTCAGATCTTGCAGAAATCGAAAAAGAACTTTTAAACAACAGATCACTTACTAATTTTGCTTATGGAAACAGCAAATATTAGAAATTTAGCAACAGACTTTAGGATTTTGTCAGTGAAGATAGTGCAAAGAAGATTGAAGAGTTTAATTAAAGAGTCGGAGGATCTGATCAAAGCATTGAACAAGTAGAAGTTGTATTTGGTTAAAACGACAGAAAAGAAGTTGAATTAAAGAAATTCGTCAATGCTCCTTAAGGTGATAAAAACTACGACAATTTGGAAGCTTTGACCCTTGCTGACAAATTGATTTAGAGATAAGCAGAAGTTAAGTAAGAAGCAAAGTCTTTCAAGAAGAATTTCAAAAAGAATATTAAACAAAATGCTTAGAGTCATTAAGGAGATTTGAATAGCCTTATTGAAGCTTAAGAAAATAACCCAGAAAGTGAAGTAAGTAAAAGCGAACCTGAAGAAGCAATCAAAATATTAGATTAAGCATTAACCTAAAAGATTGAAGAATTAGCCAAGGCAATTAGTTTCTCTCAATTTGAACCTAAGACATTTGAAAATTATTTTGATAACGCTTAGGAATAATTGATGAGAAGTGAATCAAACAGTGAATTAGGAGCTTCTAAAAGAAAAAGCATTTAGGAAATCCTTTAAGAAGAAATAAAATCAGTCTTAGAAGCACAAAGCAAAGAGGATTTGTCTCTCTAGAAGTATTTAGAATTAGTCACCAAATACGAATATTTTGCTGATTAATACAAAGACTAAGATTAAATTCTTACTAAAGTTTAAGACTCTTTCTAAAACTACATCGATAACACTTTTAATGTTAACTCTCAATTAAAACAAGCCAAGAAATACAAAAAAGCATTAACCACTATTAAGGATAAACTTTTGTAAGAATATCTCTTGAGAAGAGTCAAAAAGTAATTATCTGAATTAGAAACTTAATCTAATGACTTAAAGCATCAAATTAACAAATTGACAGAAAAGTCTGATCTTAAGGACAGAAAAATTGGTTTACTTGAAGAACAAGTAGAAAGTCTTCAAACCTAATTAAAAGAAATCTCAGAAAAGCTTGGAATAGTTGAAATCGCTTATGAAGAAGAAAAGCAAGCCTTACTTAGAGATGTTGAGGCCAAAAAGAAGTAAATCGAAGAATTATCCAACAAGATCAACAACATTACTGCTAGTAGCAGCCAAAAGGAAATCAAGGCAGAATCCACCTAACCTTAACCTGTAACACAAGAAGAAATCTAATTAAGAAAGACTACTTCCTATAATGCTTCAATTTCTATTCTTGAGAAATCAGTCAGAAACATCACTGAAATATTCTATGATAAATTCAGAAACACTGCATATTTCAGTCAACAAGAATTAATTGATAAACTTGTAAAATATTTTCAAAAAATAAAAATTAAATTGTTATTCTAAATTATTTTCTAATTTAAAAAAGAAATAAAAATTCGGTGCTGGTATTTTAACTCAAGATGATTTGAACCAAGATTAGAAGGATTTCATTATTAAGGAATTCGAAGACAAATTCTTGGAAGCTGAAGAACATTTCTTAAACAAGAACTTTGGTAGTGATAACGACAATAAACCTGATGACAAGAGTTAAAAGAAATAAAAATCTATTTTAGGTAAATCATTTTTTTCAGCAAAAATAATGAGCAGTTGTTAAAATATTTTGAAAATTAAATAGACTCCTTGGATAAAAATTTCGATTTATTGAAGTAGAGATTAACAAAGGCAAGAGATATTTCTGATATTCAATAATTAAAGATGAGTGATTAAGATGAAAAAGATGCTAGCAAGATTGTAGATGATATCATTGATGGTGCTTTGAACGATCCTGATGATGTTGCAAATAGACAATTAATTGCTCTTAAGAAAATCATGTTAAAGTACAAGTAGCCTGCCACGAACGTTAGAAATTCTATCGATCTAAGTAAAAGCAAGACTAGCTCCAAAGAAAGCCCTGCCAATCCCAACCAAAGAGTTAAACAAAAAATAGAAAGCACCCTTTAATACATTGCTGAAAATATGAATAACATCAAGTCTTAAATGAAAGCTTATTTAAGTGAAGATATGAGAAAAACACTGAAATCCAAAGTTTCTGAATGGAAAAAATCTTAAGAAGATAAAGTTGAGGTCATGAAGAAATGGGCTCTTAATTCTAAAAATATGTGGTTCACTCTCATCTGGCACGATTCTAACGATCTTGATTTGGTAGTTAAATGCCCATGTGGATAGTAATTAAAAATTATTTATTTTTCTTAATAACACTCAACACTGTTGTGATCAATGAATTATATTAATAATATTTTATTTTAATTATTTTAGGAAAATTTATTATGGTACAAAGAAGTGTGAATAATGTGGTACCTTCTTAGAAATTGATATGAACGCAGGTGGTAACAAGAACGATAAGTTCCCTGTTGAACACATTTATTTACAAAAGCCTCCTGAGGTTAATAAGGATTGGGAAGTATACTGCAAAATGTTCCATTGCAATAACAATAAGGAGTCTCCTTATACTATTTAAATTGAGCATGAAGATGGTAGAATTGTCAGTTATTAAGGTACTCTTGATATCAATGATAACCCTCAATCTCCTATCTACAAATATAAGGTTGGTCCCAGTATTGATGATAATGAAAAGAAGCTTATTAACAAAATAAGAAATATTATTGATTCTCAAGAAATATTTGAATTCTTCTGATGAATTAGCGATTTAAAATTAGGAATGTTAATTAACTTTTTGTTTGTTTTTTTGTATTTCTATTTGTTAGAAACTTTAAGTTTTAATCTAATTTTTTATTAAAATATTTGTTCCAAAAATTTCCAAAATTTTAATCTATTTTTAAAAAATTTAACCACCCTCAAATAAATTTAAAAAAATTATTAATTGAATCATTTTCATAACCACTACATAAAAAATATTAACACAAATAAATATAGCTATTTCAAATTTTTTAGAAGCAAATTTTACTCTTTTATTTTTTTAACAAAATTTCATTAAAATTATTTTTTTTAAATCTAACATTTTTAAAGAAAGATTGAATGACATAAAGCTTTGTCAGTTTACAAAAAATTATTTTTTATAAAAGATTATTTTAATTCCACTTTATAATTTTAATAAGATAAATAGATGATTATAAGGATATTTATTCTTAGATTGATGATTGAATAGAATAAAGTATTTTAAAATGAATGGAATTTGTCATTTATGTATGTCTTCTACTTATTTTAACAATAAACAAATTTTTATCATTTATTTTTTTAATTAATTTAAAAATTTAGTCAAAATTATTTTTAAAAATGTAAAATTATCCAAAGAAAATTGAGGATAAATAGAACTAACACTTTATCAGTTTAAAACATTTATTTTATAAAAGATTATGCTAATGCACTTTATAAGATAAATAGATGATTATCTAAGGATATTTATTCTATTTAGATTGATGATTGAATATAATAGAAGTTTTTAAAAATGAATGAAATCAGTAATTTATTTATGTCCATTTTGCTTAACTGAATTTTAAAAATAGTAAGTATGCAATTTAAGATACAAATCTTAGCGAAATTATACAGATTAATATTTTTTCGTTTTTTTTGTCTAATTACGAAGAATAAAGTTAGTTCTTTTCAATTAAATTTTCATAGATTAGAAATTAGTAAGTATTCTTTTTATTGTCCGCTAATATAGAGTTTATCAACAAAATTTTGTTTAATGATATCTTAAGTATTTGATAGATTTTTAATAGATAATTCTAAAATTCTTTGAAGAAATTGGTGTTGAATATTTGCTAATAGATAAAATTAAAATGTTTTAATTATAAAGATTGTTTATATGTATTTTTTGGAGAAATTGAATTGGTATGTTTTAATTAATTTTTAAGTATAAAAAATATTTTGGGTTTTGTAATTAAGAAATTGTATGAAAAGTTATATTTAATTAATTTAAATTTTATTTATAGATATGCATAATAATTAGTCTTGTTTTCAATACTTTCTAATAGGAGATCAATCTTAAGAAACACTTATGAAAAATTGATAATTAATTCACAAATATTTATTAATTAATTATTTTGCGCGAGTTTGTTAGATTAATTAAAATAGTCAGTCATATTTAATTTCGTCCATTCATGGCTTTTCATGCAAAATTATCATTTTCACATTCCAAATAATCTCTTTTTTTATTAAAATATTTTCAGTTTAGAAAATGTGATATTTCATTCACTGCAATAAAGAAAAATAGAAATTTGTTTACTAATCGAGTATAGAATGTATTAATAAAATGTGTTTGTTTGTTTGCTTAGTGGGAAATAAGAGAACGATTGGAATGGTTGGTTGGTTGATTGGTTTATTATAAATTGATTGGTTTAGTAAAATAAATAGGAAGATAGATAGATGAAAAAATGTTAAGAAAAAATATGAACGTTAAAAATGAAATCAAGCATTAAATGTAGGTTGGAAGAAATATAGTTGTTAAATATTAATCAAAAAATAAAGTAAAAAAATAAGTAAATACGAAAAACAAACAATTAAGTGGCAAAAACAAACAAAGCTAAGAAAGTAATAAAAAATATAATTATTAATAAATAAAAGAACTAACAAGAAAACTTGCGCTAAATTGGGCAAATAGTTATAAACACCAGATATAAATAATATTTTAAGAGAAACAAATTTCACAAAAACTAAAGTAGAAAAACAAAACCTCTTAGCTACTAACAAGGACAAACATATTTCTAAGAGCAGCTTCCACAAAATTCTATATTTCCTGATTTAGCCTTTCAGAAAACTCATTTATTCATAAACTAAGTCTTATCAAAACATCTAAAACAAGCCATCAAATATACAAAAAATGATTAGATAAAGAAGCTTCGTCACCAACAACAAGGAAAACAATGCTGTTATTAGCAACATTGAGAGCGAAAATATTGATGAAAAGGATAAATCTCAATATTCCTATGGAAAGATCTAGGGAATCATCTCTACCGCCTCTACTAATGCTAGCTAAGGTTTGAAAAGCATACCTATTAACACCAATAACATCAATGCTAAGAAATCTATTTAAACTCAAAATAGTATTCATATGGAAGAAGACTACTACGAGAGCAACGATTCTTAGAAGTGCTAAGAATCTAGTGGATCTTACGGATCAAATGGAAACAACAGCCATGGCTCCACTAATGGAAATTCTAACTCTAAGGGATAGACTTATACCAGCAGCATAACTGCTTAGATGCTTCTTAACGACGTTAGAGCCTTGGCTGCTTAAAACTTAAAGACTGAATAGAATCTCCGCGACTTATAAAAGAAGATCAACCTTCAAAAGAACAAGAGATTCACACAATACACCAATGACAACAAAGAAAACGTCTACATGCCAGGAGATAAAAAGATTTCAAGAAATAACAGCTAGAAGGACTAATGCAATCTTTCTACCAATGAAAACTATTAAAGCAATCCCAACACAAACAAGAACAACATCTCTATGAACAACAACAATAACAATAAGATTCTCAATAACTACAATAAGCCTTAACAATAATAGTAAGCTCCCGTACTCAATTAAATCTCTAATAACTATTAGAATATTACCTAAAAGTAGTAAATCTCTTCCGAATAAAACTTTTTACAAGGGTAGAACTTATTAAATCAAAAGAATAAAATACCTAACTAAAAACCCCAAATTGTTGAATAAATTAAGCAATAACAAATTGTCCCAACTGCTGCTGATTAACTCAAGAAAGCCTAAAATGCTAAGAAAATCGATAGCTTAAACCTCTCTGACTAATAAGGAAACAAGAGATAAATCCTCAAGCAAAAACTCCAATTAGATGAACAATAAAAGAAGCAAGGTGAAAAACAAGAAACTGAGTCTTAAAATGCTGAATACTAATACAAGATGGATAAATTATACAGAGAAGAATCTTTTTCCACCAGACTTGCTAGACTTATCATCAATGAAAACTACTCATTTGACATCCTCAACCACATCATCCAAAGAGAGGTAATAATTAAATTAATTAATTCATTTAAAACGACCGTTTAATTGAGATTATATTAAATAAACAATTATATCTTTTTATTAGAACCCTCTCCTTAATCTTAATGAATAATTAAATAATTTTAACTAATTTAAATAGAATTACACTGTTCCCAAGAACTGTCTTTAAAACCATGATATCTCTTATTAATTGAGAGCTAAGATGGTTGACTGGATGATTGAAGTCATGAAATCCTACAAATGCACTGAAGAAACCTACTTTATGGCAGTCAGAATTATGGATACTTTCTTGGAGAAATGCTAACAGTAAACAAAAAAAATATTTTTAAACTTATTCTAACATTTTATTTGATTTAATAGAAAAAAATCTCCTCAAGATATCCACTTGATCGGTGTCACTTGCATCTTCATTGCAAGCAAATACGAAGAAATCTATCCTTTGCGCTTACAAATTATTGAAGAAAGAATTTCTCACAATAAATTATCATAAGAATAAGTTAAACAAACTGAGGCCGAAATCTTAAACACTCTTGACTTCAACTTGTTAGGAACTTCTCCTTATGAAATTGCTATGCACACCCTCACCTTAATTGGACTCTAAGACAAACTCAGTCATGAAGAATTCTAATACTGCCATAGAGTATGCTTATATCTCTGCAAAATGATTCTCTATGATTACGAATACTTCAAGAGCATTCCCTACTCTGTCTCTGCTGCTTCTATCATGTACATAGTCTTCAAAATATTCAACCAAATGATCTAAGAATTCTCAGCAGATGTTATTGTAATTAAATCATATTTTCATCGATATTTTTATTAATAATTTAATTTAAATTTATATATAGATTTAAACTGTCATTCAAATCCTCTAAGTTGACAAGAACACTTTGATTTAATCAAGTGCTAGAATCTTAAACTTAGCTAAAAACTTCGATGAATACTTCCCTGATTTGAAGAACCTTAAGAAATTCAATGGATTCGAAACTACTGGAGAAAATAACTCACTCTAAGAGTAAAAAAGAACAAGAGACAGAAGTGAAAGTAGTCAAAATGATAAGCTTTCTTACAAATAAAATGATAAATTAAAATTAGAAGAATAATAATCTAAAGCCATGCAACTTGAAAAGCAACACGAATGAATAAAAAAGTGAAATTGCAGAATGCTTGATCTCTATCTATTAAACTTCTGCTAAAAACTCTATCTAAAAATAAACAAAACCACTATCATTGTCATTTAATAATTTATTAATAATTCAATGGTAAATTATAAATAGAACCAACACACACACGCGCTCAGTCAGTCACAGACAAACTTTTATCCCTTAAAAAGAAGGGAATTAATTAATCTAATTAAACAAAAACTATATATCAATATAAAATTATCAATCAAACAACTTACAAATGGAATTAATAAAATATTATATTATCATCAAAATTATTGAAGGTTTAATTACTCCTTCTACCCATATATATATTTGTCCATCAATTTAAAAATATTCTTGCTTCTTTATTATTGTAAATATCTAAGTATTTTTATATTTTTTATACTCAAATTCATTCAAATTTCTGCATTACTCTTTTATTTTATTTTTTTGTTAAAAATTAATCAAATCGTTTTTTAGCAATCGGCAGTACTCTCTGTACCTGTAATGTTTATCTAACAATTAGATTTGAATTTCTTAATTTTCAACAATAATTTAAATCAAATATAGTAACAAATAAACCAGTTCCTGAAATAATTAATTTGACAATCAATAAAATAAATTAACTTTTTTTAAAAATAATGAAAATTGAAAATTAAATTAATAAAACCTAAACAATATTTCAAAAAAATATTTTTTTGTTTTGTTTTTAATTTATATCTTTCTCAATAAAACCAACCATTAAATTAAACAACAAGTTTATTGAATTAAATAATATTCAAATAAATATCTTTCACTTTAAAAATTATAAAGAAAATTCTCCAAAATCACATAATAATTTAATTTTACTATACTAAAACATAAATAAATTTTTTAGGATTGAAATAGTAAAAATAGTGTTAATTTTATTGATTAAAAATTTAATTATTATCCTACATAAAGATATTATTCAAAAAATTAAGAAGTTTTACACTTTAGAAAATGTATTTTATTTACAAAATATGAAATTTATTTTTGAGTTGTTTTATTTTCTATTATACTAACTGTTAATTGGTTATCTGAAAAATTTGTTTAATTACAAGAAAGAGAAGTAAGTAAATGAAATGATTGTTAATTTCAAAATAAGAAACTAAAATGGTTATTTATTTCTAATTAAGAAACTAGGTAAATTTAAGGTTTCAAATGTCTATCTTTAGCTTTTTACTCCTTAAGCTACTTTACTTTTTAACTGATCTATGACTTAATTTCTTTGTGAATTTTTTTGATCTGCCTCTTTTGTTTGCTCTATTTTTTTTATTAATATATTCAATAACATTTTCAACGTTATTATGAGGGAAGAAAGTTCTGAATGAATGAACAGTTGAGAAATTATTTTGTATATATTAATATGTGTATATATTTTCACTATAATAAGCCCCTCCTCCTTATTATTTATCTGATGGCTTACTTTACTTGTCACTTCTAGCTAAATCTTTGTAAGAGAAAGACTTTTAAGAAACTATTTCCTTTTACATTTCATCTTCTTCTTCAGTGAAAGAAGACTCTTCTTCAATGCTGTTTGATTTATTATCTTAAAGCTAACTGAATATACTTTACTCGTATTCTATTTTTATAGATTAATTAATTGTTAGTATAAATTACTTTGGTCATTCAAAATTTAAAAAATATTTTCTCTAATTTTATTTTATCCATTCAACTTTAAATTTTTAATTTTTCTTATTTTTGTTTCTTTTTCTTCAAATGTTTTATTTGAAAAAGATGTATTATTTTTCTTAACAAAAAATTCAAACATTTACATTTTCTTTAACTTCTATGAGTTCCTTCTCTCCATGGTGAATTACTGTCTCTGTATTGTGTAGTATCTAAACTGAAAAAAAAAAAAAAGTTAAAATTTGATTAAGATTATGAAATATTTAGTTAGTTAGTTACTTGAAGCTTTAGACTCTGTTCCTAGTTTTTGTAGTATTCCTTCTCATCAAAGACTAAGATTCTGGTTTTTATGCAGGAACTACAACAGTATTTGGTCTTGGAGATTTAGCTGTACCAAGTGATTTTATATCAATTAAAGAACTAGCTTCTTCCACAAAACTATCCCCAACAGATGGTTTAATGTGGGTTGATTTAGATCTATATTTTAAATCTGGAAGCTTAGCATTAGGTAAATTCATATTCATGCTTGCCCTGCTAGGTGAGGAAGTCAGTTTGCTCAATATTTTTCTATTGTTATAATTTGTTTAGTCTTCTTCCTCAATTGCACTCTGAAGACTTGGAGTTTTTGGTATCAAAGGATTTAAGTTAATAGGCGTATTAAGCATCATAGCATTGGTATTAGATTGAAGTTGATTAATTGAATTCACACTGTTATTAACATTCCAATCATGCTCATTCACTGTTTTAGTAGCATTACTTTTTAAATGAGAATTCATTGAATGAACATCCAAATCAGAATCAAAATAAATATTATTTATATTTCCAGGCGGCTAATCTTCTCTTACTCTTAGAGTACCTTTATTCATTCATTAAAATAATTTAATTTAATGTGAACAATTTGACAAAAAAAACAATTTTTTTGGTTTATCAAACAAAATTAATTGTTTGAAAATTTAATGAAAAAATAATTTTTTGATTGATTAAATTTATTTATTGGCTTACCAAATGTTCCAATTGAGGATGTTTTTCCTCTCATATGGAAATATGAATCAAGGTATTAAGAATCCATTTTAGGGAGATCTATATTATTTAGTTAAAGATTATCTTCCACCTCTAAAGATTTCATAGAGCTTTAAGATTACAACTCGTCTGCATTATCTATTATAAACTTATCTTAATCGTGCCATATTTTTTTACATTCTTTTAGACAGTTGTATTTTTTAAGTCTTTTCCTTTTATACTGTCTAACTTGCATGTGTGTTTCTTAATCAATCCTCTTTAGTATATTTGCTCTCTGTTAATCATAGAATAAATATGGACAATTTAAAGTTTAGTGATCTCTTTCTCCACAAGAGTAGCAAGTGATACCAATAATATCAAGTTATTTGTATATTGTTACCATTTCTCTTTAATTTTAAGTAGTTAAATAAATAAAGTTAATTAACAATTTTAAATTTGTTTTTATTCAAAATTAAAGTTTTAAAATAAATGAAGAAATGAAATTATAGAAAAAATATTAACTTAATATAGCTATATGCTTCTCTTTCTTCAGGGAATTCATGCAGTAATTCAAGAAAATCAGATAAAGAAATAAACTAAACAACTGATACACCAATTGATCTAGCAGAAAGATGAGGTTTGTAAGAATCAGAAAAAAATTCATATGATCCAAAGAAATCATTTTCTTTAAATATTTTAAAACTCTTTAATGAATCATTGATATTTGTTCTTTGAGTTCCTATGTTAACAAAAAATTCAATCAGACCTTTCTTAACTATATAAATTTTTGGAGATTAGAGCTTATTTGCATTTATTACATATTCATCTGGACCTAAAATTTATTCACCCATTTTCATTGCAAGCTTTTCTAAAAATTGTTCAGAAAAAAATCTTGAAAAAACTCTAATTCGTTTAAGCTAGTTCATGAAAGCATCTTTTATAATATCTTCTTTAAGTTAAAGAGACAATCCTTATAAACTCTTATCAGCACTTACCTATCTACTATCTAAACCCTCATTTGTCACATATTAAAGATACTTTCTTGCCAAGCTTTAGTAATGTTCACTGACATTATGATCACTCATATATCTTTAATATATTTATTTTAGATTATTTTCATTTCAAAAATTATTATTTTTTTAATTATTTTTTATCAAAATTGTGTGTAGGGTGGGGATCAGAATAGGTGATATTTAGATTTAAATTAAAGAGGAATAGAGATTTTACTAGCTATTTTATTACAATATCCTCTTATTATTCTCTTTATTTGACTTATAAAAAAAGTAACAGATAGAGGATGAAGCAATAAGGGATTTTTAATCAAATTGTTAGTAAAATCAATCATCGATTCATCTTTCATTCAAATTTTTCTTTTCTTCTATTCACACCCTCCTGCCCAAATTAACTTAAAATAAAATTTAAAGCTATATTATTCAGTATAAATTTCTCTCATTAAAATAAAATTTAAGCTTCAATTATTTAAATTTTATGTAAATTACCTTGTGATTTATTTGAGTTGTCTGAGATAGTTTTTCTTTTTTAAAGAGAGATTTTCAAGAATGAGCTGAGATTCATACAAAATCAAACCTACGATTCCATAGGTAAAGAATGTGATTACTATTAGAAATACTTTTTCATATTTTGTTTTGGGAGATAAATTTGTATTTAATGTAGAAATAGCACTAAACGCATAATATAGGGAATCTAAGTATTTAACACCTAGAGAATCATTCTGAATTTCTGTTTACACAATCCAAGTTTACTTTAGGTCATCACCTTCATGTATTCCTATGTAGTACCATAAGCAGGCAAATACATGAGCAAAGAATGTAATAAAAAAGACAATAAGTGAGATATTAATTAGTGCGTGAGTTTTTTCTTTGAGTAGAAAAGATTCTCTAATTTTACCTATTCCATTTAATCCAAAATAGTATCTGAAGTAAAAGAAAATAAGAGTAAATTTGTTTGGAAAAATTGGATCTGAATCATATATAAATAAAGCAATAATACTGATAGAATCACAGATAAACCGCTCTCTCATATAATTTTAAAAGATTTATAATCTGTCATTAATAATCTACCCTCTTATAAAGCATCCAGTGTTAAGATACTTTAAAATATCTAGTATAAAAATATAAGGAGCGACATTGTTGATGATAATTTTGAGTGTATCACCAGTTGTAGAATTATTGATTTCATTAAAGAAACAAATGAAAAATGGGATACATACTCCAATGAAGAGAGTAAATATCAAAATAAGAATGTCATAGAGCTGTAAAACGGTGTTTAAAGGGTAAAAGGGAGTTAACATTTAATCAAAATCATTTATCTTTTGTTCTAATGTTTTTAGTGTGCTCATTACACAGTTTTTTACTCCTCTAATTTTTTTTAGTAGGATTAAAATTCTCTTTTTGTTTCTTCTTGAGCAGCACCCTTAGCTATCATAAAGCCAACCTTGATACATCTTTTCTTTATTTTCTCTCATTTTGTCATAATGGGCACTCTTGTCATTTATGAGATTCAATTATAATTTAGTTAATTAGGCTGGTTTAGATAATATTAAAATTTTCTTGAAGTTTTGAATAGATTTTGAAATAAAGTAAGACATAATCATCCATTTATCCTTCCAACGCTTTTATCTTTATTTATATTATGTATAAGCTATTGTTGCTGTCTTATAAGTTCCTTAATTAACAGATTCCTTTCTCTTGTTTGTAGCAGTAAGAACACCATACTATTGTTACTGAAATTATTAATTCAAATTAATTGAATTCTAGAGTTATTGCTAACCTCCAGGGATGGCATTATTATTTAACAAGCTGGATACATGTGCTTTTTCTGACAAGCTGATGTTATCGGGAGCTACTGGACTTTATTCCATATCTTTCCCTTAATTCATATGAGCTAAATCTTCATTAAATGTAAACAATTTCATTCTATTGTCCTATCCTTCTCTAGCTCCTTCGTATTACTTTTTTAATATTCCTTGCAAAGCAATACTGCTGCTTGTATTACTTATATAACTGCCTGTATAAGATTTTACTTTGATTGTGCTGAGATTATTCTACTATAAATTTAAACTAAGACTATCTCTATGCTGTTGTGAATAATTATTGCTTCCAACTTAGTTGTTATTTTAAGCATTTGTTAATCTAATATTATCATCTAATTCAGGAGTTGAAAATGGATTGCTCATACTATTAACAACTTCATAACTACTCCCAAACCTCTTATTTCCTACTTATAACTAGCTTCCATAATTTGCGGGTGAATTCCCTGCAAAATTCTAGTTGAATTAAATAAATCCCTGCTAATTTGAAACAGGCAGACTTTATTAATTCTCTTTAACATCCTTTAACATTAAGTTTTATAAGGATGGAATTTGATTTACAATCTTAGTAGGGCTTTCCTCCCTAAGAGTATGATGGCTAAGGCTGCTATTTAAACTATATGGATGCAAAACTATATTATTCATATTATCGAGCTATCATTGATATAAATTCTAATAATTATAGCTAGCTATCCAACAAAATATTTTAGAAATAATAATCTTATATAAAACCTATCTTTAGCTATCTAATAATGTTAAAATGAAAAAATAGTCAAGATTATATATCTCACTATTTTAATCAATCAATCAATTTAGTTAAAAAAGCAATTGATCATCAACTGTAACATTAATCGAACATTTAATAATTAGTTTATTACTTAATTTTTAGAAATTAATGAACAAAAAACTATTGAATCATCCATGCATACTTGAATATATAAATTAATTCCTTATGATTTTATACTTAATCTAATCAGTTCACTTTCTTAAAACAATTAATACGAACTTAACTATTTATCATTCATTTTTTTAATTTAATTCAGCAATATTTTTTAATTAATTATCTTAAAAAATAATTAATAAAATATTCTTTCAAGATCTACACAAATTAAAATTAACAATTTTCTCACTTCATTAAAAAATAAAATATAATTTTTTAGCTTACATTACATTTTTCATTTAGATTCAAGTAGGACAAATATTTATTTACACACAAATTTCACAAATTTAGAGATTTTTCTATGATTTTTATTATCAATCAATCTTTAAATGTAAAGATTGTGAGTATTTATTTAAAAAAAAGCATTTTTAGTTCTAATTCTATTACTTCATTTTAAATAAAAGACTTTCTTTAAATTAACTAAATAGTCTGAAAAAATGATATTACTTTAAAATTATTTTAATTTTGCAGAACTGAGAAACGTACTTTTAATGAATGAAATGAATAAAATATGATATTTAATATTTTTAAAAATCTCAAATGGATAAAAATTATTTTTAAATCCAAAAAAAGATAAATGTTTTGAAGAAAAAATAAAAGTTGTTTGTTGTCTGATATTTTGAATTTACAACCATTTTATCATTTTTTAAAATATTAAATTACAAAAATAAATTGTATTTACTTATAAATTTTCTTAAAGAAGAAGAAGAAATGATAAAAGGAATTAAGTCATATAAAATTTGTAATAATAAATTTACTAAGTAATAATAATAGAAGTCTACTTAATGTAATAATCTTATTTTTAGAATATAAAAACTCTAAATTTTATAAATTCTTAAAAATTATAATTGGATTTTTTTGAAATATTTTGGAAAAGCAATATGATACATTATGAGGATTTATAATATATTATTGAAGCAAATTATAAAAAAAAACAAAACTCTTGATTAAATAAATTATGCAACTAATTTCAAGCGAAGCTGAAAATTTTATAATCTATGAAGAGAATTTTCAAAGTATGTAACTAAATTAAGATTCCTATTATTATGCAATATTATTCATATTATGAATTAAATATTCTGATTTAATTATTTATTATTCTCAAAATTTATTAATAAACAAGTGAATGAAATGAATTTTGATTTATTTAATAACAATAACTCATAGTAAGTTTTTTTTGATTGAGTAAAATCAGTGAACAAATAGGTATTTAAATGCGGATTTTAATTTATTAATTTTTTTCTAGACAGTTTAATTTATCTATAATAATAAAAAAATAATCAATAGTTCAAGATATCATATAATTTAAATTCTTTATTAGAGATAGTTAAATAATTTCTAGATTTCATTTTTTAAAACAGATAATAGGTGTTTTCAATTATTTATTTCAAATAAAATATTTTTATTTAAATTTTTATAATCTCAATTGTAATTTTTGTACAGAAAACATTCACAATCAAAAAGGTTAATGATCAATCAGAATATACCTTATAAGCTTTCAAAAAGAAATGTCTTTAAATAATTAAATTTTTTTATTTCAAATTGTTAAAAAAATAAAAGTGTTCTTAAAACCTATCATTTTTATTCTACATAAAAGTTTAAAATATAGTAAGCTTTATTAATTTTAGAAAATACTAAATGTAAAAACCGAAATTCATCTTCATTATTTTATTATCTTAATTAATAATTTTTTGAATTGTTATTTATCATTGATTTCTTTTATATCAATATTTAATTTTTACTATTTAATATTTACTTCAATCATTAGCCAAAGAAAGTTTCATCTCTTCTTTTTGTAAGTTTTTATCTTTTCAATCAAATGATTTTCTTAGTAACATTTCTTAAAGAAGACTGCACAAAGAATATGAGCTTTTTTATTTTAAATCTTTGAATTTAATATCCAATCATTTATGTAATAGTTTAAGAAATACTTAAAGATAATCTTATACCTTTTACTTTTCATGATAGAAACTAAAAAAGATTAATTGTGCTACTTATTTTTGCAAAAGGTACCAAACTCTTTTCTAATCTAAATAATATTCATTACGCCACTAATTGATTCAATAACTACTTAATCACCATCTCTATTTAGGAAATTTTTGAAATAATTTAAAATGTTTTTTATTTCGTTTGACTTATTTGATTTGATATACAATTCATAAATATGATCTAATTCCATGTTATCCAATTCTTTTTGATAAGAAATTATGTCTATTTCGTTTTTCCTCTCACTCTGAGATTTATACTTACTTAGTTCTTCTAATATGTTTTTTTATTTTAAAGTTTGGCTCATTAATTTTACTTATAAATTGTATTTTTATATATTGTACTTTTTGATTATTGATATTTATTTTTTAATCCTTTTTATATAGAGTTATTAAGTATCTCTTTAACTATTAAATATAAATTAAAATAATCAAGGAGATAATTCATCAAAATACATCTTTGGAAAATTGAAAATGGTATCCTAAAAATAACTACTTCATAAAAACGCATTTCAAATGATAAGCAATTGTTTAAAGATTTTTAAAATTAAATCCGATGTTGAAATATTTAAATAAAAATAATTTTATTTTAAAAAGGGTATATCTAGCTTGATATTTTTAAAAAAGAGAATACTCCTTAAAGGCCAAAAAATATGATATGATGCGATATTTAATAGTTATCAATTTGTATTTTTTATCTAATCATTTAATCTTTAAATTGATTTATTCAAATTTTATAAATAATTAATTGAAAATTATTTGCTTTTCTGGGATTATCTTTTGTTTTGTGGAAATCTGAAATTATTGAGAAAGAGCTATCTCTTCATAAAAGTAAATTTAGTTAACTTTTTTCAAAATAATTGTTTATTAAAAATGAAATATGGATAATAAATATCATTTGTACATTTTAAAACAGAATAATCTTTAATAATTTTGTTACTTAAAAAACTTTTGATTAAAAATATTTTATTAAAACCAGATTCCTTATCAAAAATGTACTATTTTATCTATTTATAAAACCTAGATCATTTTAAATTATTATAAATCTAAAATTAATGAATTATCTTAATTTTTCATTAAAAAAAACTTTTCTAATTGTTTGTTTTTAAAAATTTAAATTAATTAATAAACATAATTTTTTCATATTTTGTTTTGGATATTAATTTGCTTTTTAGTTCTAAAAATATCAGTAATATTTTACTCAAGAAATAAATGAAATTAATTTTTTTATTTTTAAATAGGTGTAATATATAGTAAAATAGGTAAACGAGCTCAAAATAATATACAAGGCCAATACACCAGGATACCAACAAATAGATTTTTTTAATCTAATTATATGTAAATGATAATTTTTTTTTTAGTTTGCATTCAATGTATCATCTATTTAAATTCATTTTATAAAAATTCTAAAAATAATAAATAATATTTTCCTTTAATACTATTTTTATTTTAGAATTAAAATTTATATATTTTGTTTGGAATATATTTTTATTTATTTAGTTTAAAACTAGTTTCTTATATTATAAATGTTAAAAATTTTGTAAAATAGAAAAAGAAATCATACTAAAATAGATAAATAAGTTTTAATATTAAGACAATATTTTTAATTTATTTTAACTAATAATTAAGTTGATAGATATCTATTGTAATTATCAAATAATAATTTGAAAAATATGGAATATTTGCTATTTCATTAAAAGAGACTTCTCAATTTTAAAATGACTAGTCTTTTTGTTTTTATCAGCTTTGATCTTAATTCTTCTATGTCAATTTCTCCAATTTTATTCCACCTTTGAAAAAATAAATATTGAATAAAAAAATTTTTAAAAGACTAGAAAAACACAAAAATTTGTATTAGATATGAACAAAGTAAATAAAAATTAAATAATGAGCCAAAAAAATATCAAGTAAACAAATCCAAATCAGTTAGTTAGTTAGTCAGTATGTAAGTCAGTTGCTCATAAATAAAATCTTTTTTATTCTTACTAAATACACATTTAATATTGAAAATTATTTTTACTAAA
>JH720310.1:446079-525384 GCA_000231825.2 Tetrahymena elliotti 4EA | reverse complement strand
CCAATTTCACCAATATTGTTCATACTTTTAAATAATCATAAAAATTTGTATTGAATAAAATTTTTAAAGAAGAAGAAAAACATTTTAATAAAATCTGAAAGCAGCAAATATAATTAATGAATGAATGAACTAACCAAACAAATATCTAGTAAACCAACCAAAATTAGTCAATCAGTTAGTTAGTCACTCATAAAATAAAATGTTTTTTATTCAATGCAAAATGGATAATAAATATTAAAACACTATTTTTACCAAAGGTCAAGAGTCAAAATTTAGAGTTTTGTGCATTTTGCTAACTGAGATCCTAATCGTTATGCCCCCATCTAACCAATATGGTTCGACCTTTTAAAAAATTGTTAATATAAATATGCCATTAAGAAATATTTAAAACAATGAGATAATGATAATATTATTTAGCCTTTTAAAAATTATAAAAATAAATAAATAAAAATTAATGAATGAACCAAAAAAATGTCAAGAAAACCAACCCAAATAAGTTAGTCAGTTAAGTTAATCAGTTGCTCATCATTAAAATCTTTTTAATTAAATTCCAAAATACATAATTAAACTTTAATATTATTTTTTACTGAAGGTTAAGAGTTAAAGTTTAGAGATTAGAGCATTTTGCTAAGTGAGATCCTAATTCTTATGCACCCATCTCATCAATATTCCTCTCTCTTTTTAAAAAATAAGAAAAAGAAATATTGAATAAAAAATATTTTTTTAAAAAATAAGAAAAACATCTAAATTTGATTAATTCTGAAAAACTAAACATAAAATTTAATGAATGAATTAACCAACCAAATATCAAGTAAACCTATCCAAATTATTCAATGGGTTATAAATTAAATTAATTGTTTATTTACAAAAATAACTCATGTTAAAACATTATTGAAATCAAAGTTTAGAACTTTTAATTGTTTAGAAAAAAAATTAAAAATGTTACCTTAGATCAATATGAAGATTTAAGTAAGGACCTAAATTAGAGTTTAGTAACTTTAAACGCATAAAAATTAAAATATATTTATATCTCAAAAAAAATTGAAATACATCAGTTAGATTACTAAAATATTTAATATCTTATGTTGACATTTTATTTTTTTTAATTTGTTTCTATTAAATTGAAGATCAGGAAGAAGCAAATAAATAAATTTAAAATTGATATGAATTTTTTCAAGTAAAGTTTTGTAAATATAAAAGCAAAATTAATTACTGTAATTCCTTATTTGTTTGGAACTTGTATTTCAGATTGAAAGGTAATCCAAGAGTTAAGTTATTTTAAAATGAAATAAAATTTTTTCAGTTTATTGTGAAATACATAAATCAAAAAGCAACATATATTACTTTAACTAATTAGAGTTGATAGAATAAAACGAATACAAATTTAATTGTAATATTGAAATAATTACTTTCAAAAATTAAAATAAAGTTTTTGTTTGAAATATAATCTAAAAGCATTATAATAGTGCTATCACTATTGACTTCACTTTTTTAAAAATAAACAAAAAAAAATAAAAATTTCTAAATTTTTTATTTTAGAATATTTATTTTTAGGTCCATCTTTTTAATAAATATTTTGTTAATCTCTAAATAGTTTACAAAATCGCATTTGATTTATCTTTAATTGACTCAAAAGCTATATGAATGGTTTTGTTTAGCTCTTCTTGAATTTCATGAATAACAAATTCAGAATTAATTAGAAATCATCAGCTTTACTTTTAAATTTTTGAAGGCATTTGTTTTACTGATTAGATATTTTTCCCAAAAATAATTTGGTTAACTCTTGAGTTAACTAGAATGTTAAATTTGATGATTATTCTTGAGTCTGTATATTTTACTATCAAATTTTTTGAAATGTAATCATTAAAACTTGTAAATCAATTAGTTCATCAATATTTTGTATTTTAATAAGCTAAAGCCAAATATTTTGCATCAATTCTTTTTGAAAAATGAAATTTTTTGATGATTATTGTATTTTAATACAAGCATAGAGAAGAATTATTTTTTCTTGTTTAAGATTTTGAAGAAATGCAAAGAAATCGTATTTATAAAATAAATTAATTTTACTGAATAATTTAGATTATTAAATAACTAAAAATAGATATGAAAAGTTGTATTTTTTAGAAATATCATATTTGACAAAAGTAAGAAAGCTCTTTTAAAAAAAGAGAAAAATATATTTTGTTTTAATTTCAAGAACAAATTATAAAATTATCTTTTTCTTGTATCAAGTTGTATCAAGAAAAGCTGCTAAAGCAGATGGAAATTTAAAAGTGTAGATTTTTCACTTGAACATAGATTTTTCAAAAAAAAGATAATTGATCAAAGTTAAAAAAGAAAAAGCTGAGTAATTATTAATTTATTAATTCAATAAATCAATTATCCACTGAAATAATAAAAAATCAAAAAGAACCACTCCTTACTCCTAATTAATAGTATCAAATTTACTTACCTTAATTTCCTTTTTTATTAAATTTATGCATCAAGAGGTTGCTGTGTGGGATTATATTCTTATTTTTCATTTCAAAATAAATCTAAAATTAATGTAATAATAAATTTACGAGAAAAAGAGAGAAGGTATTGTTTTCTTATATCCATCTAAATAAATTTATTTAAAATAATAATTTAGCACTTGAAAATTTTATAGTTGCAATTATATTCAATAATTAGATTTAAAAACTCTTTTATTTTAAGCTTTTTAAATTTATCACAAATTTATTATACCAAAATTTAACTGTTGTTATTTTCATACTTTCTAAATTTATTTAGTTTTTAGCGAATCAATCAATATAAAAACCAATTTTTTGTAATTAAAGATTAATCTAAAAATAGTTAATAATCTTTATTTATCATTAAAAACTTTGAATTCTTCTTTTATTAATAAAAATTTTAACGAAGCTATAACTTTCTAAAAATTGAGTATGCCAAAATAACTAACGGTGATCTTAAAATTTCTTAGCAAATTCTAAAATATTTGTAAAAAATTGAGGGTTTGATGTCTTTAAAACAAAAATATGAAAGCTAGACTCTATTCTTTTATTTTGGCTACTTCATAATCAAAAGGTTTTCATAAATTAAATTTTTTCTGAAATAATCACTAAAAAATCTTACTCGCTCTTCTTACTTTTTACTTTCCACAAAAATCTTTAATGTTTACAGCGAGATTTGGTTGATTGGCAAAACTTTAAAAATAATAATTAATTGATTAATTAACATTATTACTATTTCTATTATAAAATTTTCTATGTATTGATTTGATTAAATAACTGAAAATTAAAATTAATATTCTTTATTGATAATATCCTGAAATATTTATCAAATATTTTCTTTTAATTTTTTGTATGTTTTTGAAATGTAAAGTTTTTAGAAAGAGATTACTTAAATTCAAATTCAATTAAAACTAAAATTATTGGATGAGATAGTTTGATAGATTAATAACATAACAATATTCATAATCATATCATTAATTCAAATGTGATTTTTTTCTTTTGAATAAAATGTAGTCAATTCAATAAGATTAATAAATATTTCTTATTTTATAATATTCTTAACTAGCTTGAAAAAAGAATTATTTGAAGATGAATTGTTTAATTATAAAATAATATACCTTTGTTTATTTTAATTAGGAATTTTTCAAAAATAAAATCTTTATGATTATTAACAAGAGCATAAATTTTTTTATAAATACTTCTACTAATTAGAAAATATAAATTAATTTTGAGACAATAGGGTATATTCAATTCATTATATAATGTTCACTTGTTTTAATGTTATAATATTTATTCTTCCTTATATTTAACACAGCTATTGAAAAATAAGTTTAAATAAAATTCATGTTCTACCTTTGTTTCTTTTCTTATTTTAATTGGTTGTTTACCATTTTTAAAATTGTGTTTATCATCTCTATTTTTTATAAGCTTTAATTTTTTCTATGAAAGAACTATCTTTGTAACATTTTTTAAAGAACACTATGCAAATTAAATGAGCTTTTATGTTTCGTATCCTAGAGTTTTCTATCCAATCTTCAATATAATAATCTAAAAAATATTAGAATAGAAACTTATATCTTCTGCTTTTCATGACTGAAACCAAAAACGACTAGTTAGGCTACTTTCGTTTACAGAATGTATGGAATTCTTTTCTAATTTTAAAAATATCTATTTAGTCACTAATCGATTCAATTACCACTTAATCACCACTTTTGTTAATAAAATTTTCAAATTGATTTAAGATATTCTTTATCTCATTTGATTTAATAGATTAGGAATATTTTTCATATAATTAACTCATGTTCATGCAATTTAGCTCTTGCTAAAATTCTGAAATATTGATTGAACTATCTTCAAAACAATAAGTTTTATGTCTGTTCTGGCTTCTTAAGATTTTTTATTCTTCTGCCATTTATTTTTTGATTATTTCTACTTATGTTAAAAATCTTTTTTGAATTTTTCACTATCAGCTTTTTCGTTTACCTATTTCTTATAGTTTTTTAAAGCATCACAATAACTAAGAATAGTTATAGTTAGCGTGATTAAACTTGTTCTTTTTTTTAACTTTTAAAATAGTAAGTGTAGTGTTATTGCTTATTTATATTTTATATCTTCAAAATTATTTTTTTTAAACTTTTATTTTTTGTGTTTTTTTAATTGCTTAATATTCTTTATTGTGTGAATAACTTATCTTTTCACTTCATATATTAAAGAAAATTTCTAAATTTAGAACTGATTACATGTTAAATAATGTGATTAATTTCACTTTTTTAATCACACGCCCAAAAAAATAGATACTTCTAAAATTTAATTAAAAAGCATATATTTTTTTATTTCCATCTTTTGAGATTTTGAGAGATATTTATTTATCAAATTGCTAGAAAAATTTACTCATCCAATATCATTTTCTTTGAAAATATTTAAAAAAATACTACCTAATTTAATTTTTACTAAACTTTTACTAAGCTGATTTAAAAATATTAAAAATAATTAATAATGTAATAATAATCTATTGCATTTAATTAGGATTAATTAAAAGAGAGAGATATCACGATTCCAAGCACTTAATTATTTAATTTAACTATTTTTCTTATTTTTCTAAATTTTTTCAAATATATTAAAATAATTGCTAAATTTAAGATTGCCTTTTTATTTTTTATAGAAGGTTAGAATTTCTATTTAATTTTTGCTTTTGCTATTATTTTAAGAGATTTTCATTTTAAAAATTTACATCTTCTACCAAAGATAAATAAATTATTGATAACTTTTTTGTTTCTAAATTCATTGTTCCCAAAGATAAAAATTTTAATTAAATTTACTTATTGAATAAATCAATTTCTAATAATTAGGCTATTAAACAATAAATATCTCAAAATTTGTAAATTCTTTAAATTCAAAGAATAAAAATAATAATTTTGTTTTAAAAGTATGAATAAAATAACATTTTAAGTTAATGAATAAATAAATTATTGGGTTAAAATTATATCATTTGTTTTAATATGTTCCTAAATTTCTTAGTTTTTTAACAATTAAATTTGTAATCTGCAAAAATAATATAATTTGGATGTTTAAAAATTGATTTAATTTTTATTAGTTGCGAATGATTATTATTGAGAATCAAAATAATATATAATCTAATCAATAAATTGCTTCATAAATGATTTAATAGTCCTTTTTCAAAATGACTCATAAATATATTAAAATAGTAATTAAAATATGAAATTATTTTATTTTTCTTTAAAAAATTACATAAATTATTGAGGTCAGTAATAGTAAATTTTTGAACTATGCTCATTTATTTTTGAAAAATTATCATTTTGGAGAAATTAACTTAGCATTCGAAAATATTTTCAAGATATTAATCATGAAATTAACAAATTAAAATTTATTTTTAAAAAATAAAATTAAAAAGTTAGTTATTTAAGACTAGTCAGAAAAAACAGCCTAGTCTTTTTGTTTGAAAATATTTTATTTTTGGTCAATATCTATTAATTAAATACATATTTTTTATCTCTACTTTTTTTCCGTCAATTTAATTAATATATCAATCTAATTTCAACTGCAAAAATTTGCTTATTTAAAAAAAAATAACAAATTTTGAATGAAAAAAATTATTTTTATATCAAAAAAAATAACATTTTTTTTTCATAATAAGCACTGTTAAAATTTAATGAAATGAGAATTGAATTTTAAAACCATAAATTGAGTAAATTGCTGATGCCTCATGTTTATTTTTTTTGAGTTTGAAAAGTGTTTTATGAAATGAAAAAACCAAAGATATTCATAAATAGTAAATATATTTATATCATTATTATATATAAAAAGTTGTTTAATATATGGTAATTTAAAGGATTAATAAACCATTTCTTCTTTTTATATGGTTTAATTTTTTCAATCAGCGTATTATTTTACAAACATTTCTAGAAAAAGACTATACAAACCAGTATTTTGTTAATGAGAGCTTTCAATAAACAATAAATAAAGTTCAACTTTCAAATAGATTAATAGTTTTTTTACCTTAGAACAAAAATTGCTTATTATTTTTTGATTATGAGTAAACATCAATGATCAAAATCTCTTTATATGATAGGGCACTTGAAAATATAAATGATTAATTTTAATTATTCAAAATTTACACATCAATCTTGTTAACAAATTCACTATTTTTACAATAATACTCAAAATGTGAATATACTATTGTGGTTTCCAATTTTCAAAATGATGATTTAGAAATAATAATTCTTATCTATTCTAAAATTTTTATAATCCATATTTAAAAAATACAAACAAAAAATTCTAAATATTATGAATTGCTTTTTAGAACAAAAAGGACTTATTATTTAATAATGAAAGAAATTCATCTATTTTAATTATTTTCTTAAATATTATTATTAAATAAGAAGTGTTTTAGAAACAAATGAGATGGGTAAATAATTAAATTTTTTTATTAAAGGGATTAACAAAAATAGAAAGTAACAAATCGATTTTAACTTACAATCATCATTCTCAAATGATTTTATGTATTCAATAACCTTTTAAAACAACTTATTTAAACTAGCAGTCATCAAATAAAAGTTATTTCTATTACTATTATTGTATCATTTTTTTAATATCTTCTTTTCTCATATGATTATTACCATTTTTTTAGCAAACTTAAATAGGGTTTTTCATTAGAATAAATGAATTTACTTTACTTAGTGGTAAATACATCAAAAGCTTAAGGCAACAAAAGAGTTTGTTTGGGAAGATCTTTACAAATCATAATATTTTGTAAACGAAATCAGATATCAAAAAGTCAATTTTTTATTCAATTCTAAATCAATATAATCTTCTTTTATAGCAAAATGAGATAATATTATTTAATATTCCGAAAAAAATTTTCTAATAAAATTGTAATAAGTATTTCTAAATAATATTCTCTTGCTTCATGCATGGTAAAGTAATACTTAAAAAAAACCAATTTAAAAATTAAATGAACTTAAACAAAAGGGATTATTATAGTTTGAGTTAAGTCTTACAATAAAATAAATGATCACTGTAGGTAAAATAATATTATCTGTACCCAATAATAGTAAATATAATTACACTAAAATTTAAGATAAATTGTAAACACTGTTTTTCTTTAATAATATTTATATTCTTATCTATGTGATTATTTTCAATTATTTTGAGGTCTTAAGCAAATTTCATTTGTCATAATTTTACTTTTATATTAATAATCCTCTCCCCCTACCTAACTAACAGATTTTTTGAATTTGATATTATTATGAATTGATATAAATTTTAATGATAATACTGACTAAATACAAGAAAAATTTTGTTTTGCACTTAAAATATCGAAAAAAATTAATAATTAAATGATTATTTCATCAACTTATTAAATTCAATTTTATACTTTTATTTATTTTTTTTATAAAAAAAACTGAGTTCGAATAATAATATTTTTAAATAACATTAGTTTTTCTAATTTTAAATGCCATTTTTGTAAAAAATTGTGTACAAACTAAATTAATTTTTAAGCTGGTCTATGAAATAATAAATTAACAAATTCTAGAAGAACAATCTTGAACAGCTAACTTTTTATTACTGGAATATAAAATGATTAATTGTGCTGTTTTAAATTACAAAATGTGCTAAATTTTTCATCTTAGAAGCATTCAATGGTGAATAGTTTTATATCTATTCTATTACTATTTAAGTGCCACCCTATAAATTTTATGAATTAATTAAAGATGTTTCTTTTAGCTTAATTTATCTGGAATCAACTCCAAGACCTTCTGATACTCATTTTTTTAACTCTTCCTAGACTTAATTGATGAGAAATTCATAGATAAAAGTTGGTTCTTCAGTATTTTGAAAATTATATCTGAATTTAAGTTCATTTTTGACATAATAAAAATATTGTTGAAGAGGCATTTTATTATTTGATGGTTTTGCTTAATAATTTGCATGTTTTTTTCCTAAAATCATATGATAAACTATAAAGTGCATCTTTCGAATTTGATGGTTGCTTTTGCGTCTTTTCAATACCCTATTAAATTTTTTGAAATAAATAGACAAAATAATTTTTTAGATTAGTTTTCTTTATCATAAATATTTGAGAAGGCTTCCTCTAGTATTAAAACATGCGTTTTCTTTAAAAAATAAATGGTATTGTTTATTTCATCCAATTAATATCTTGTATTCTATATTTGCAAAAAATAAAAAATTAATTATGAGTATTATCTGAACTTAGAGAAGAAAATCTTTTTTCTTTTAACATAAGTTAGTCACTGTTTACTAATTTTATTTAAAGAAAATCTAAAATTCATTCACCTTATTTCCTTTTTTATTAAATTACTTCGCTAAGAAGTTGCTCTCTTGGGATTATATTCTTAATTCATCATTTTTGTAAAAAATATTTATTTTAAGGTCTTTTGAAATGAATAAAAATCAAAATACGTTTGCTTCAATAAATAAATATCAAAAAAAAAAATAAATAGCACAATTACTACTCTTCATATGTTTTAATACTATTTCAATCAGTTATTTTTTATATAATAATTTGACAAGAGCCAAATTTTATTTTGTTCTATTTTTAACTAAATTTTTAGTCTGTGTTCTAATATATCCACAAAAGTCATCTTTTTTTTTTATATATTTTTATTTTTTCAATTAATATTTTATTTTACAAGCACATTTAGCAGAATACTATACAAATCATATGAGTTTTTAGACATTTAATCTAAGAATTTTAGAGCCAATCAATAATATAATACTTTAAAAAGTATTAAAACAGGAAGGTGTACCTTTTACTTTTCATTATTGAAACCAGCAGAGATTTAAAGCGCTCCTTTATTTTATAAAATTTTTTAAATTCTTTTCTTACTTTCTAAATATCAGTTTAGTCTATCATTTCACATATTGACTCAATCACTATTTGATCACCACTAATATTAATAAAGTTTTTGAATGAGTTTATGATGTTTTTTATGGCATTCGATTTGCTTGATTTACAATACAAATCAAATAATTCATTGGTAGTCATACCATTTAACTCTTCTTATAGTTAAGAAATATCAAAGTTAGAATCATATTACAAATCATAGGTGACACTATTTTCATTTTCTAAGGTTTCGTTTAACTTAATGAAGTTTTTCTTCATAGATAATTTTATATGAAGCATAATAACAAATAGCCTTCAAATTTACTATCATTTTTTTTGCCAATTTTTTATCAACTTTTATTAATTAAAATAAATAAAAGAAAATTAACAGATGATTAATAACTTAGCATTTAATCTATTGTTATCTAAAAATATAGAGTGAATTTTTTGTGAAGAACCAAAAAAAGCAATATGTATTTTCATGTTTGTGAAGGTTTGGTCTTTAGCATTCAATTAACAAAAATAATAATTGAATTAAATTTGTACTGCTTTTGAAATCTTATCACTAAATTGCTGAAAATATTTGTAAACTTTATGGTTTTTGAAATTCTTTTTTTGCGAGAATCAAATCTTTTATCTTGCAAAATGTTTGTTTAAAAAGTAAAATTTTACTAATAAAATGTAAAATAATCAAAGACTTAGAGTGATTAAATACACAATTTTTTTGTTTAAAATTTTTAATTTCAACCTGAATTACTAGTTTTTGTAATTGTATATTCTTTAATACTAATTTATTTTTAAAAAGTACCTGTATTAAAGTTAAGTTTATTGATTTCAACAAATTTATAAATTAAATTTTAGATATAAATTTAAATATTATATTTAACTGTAAATATCTTTTCAACATAAAAATTATTCGGTTTATTTAATTTTTTTTAAAATTTAAAGAAACTATCAATAAAATAAAATTTTAAGTAAATCAATGAATAAATAAATTATGAGGGTATAAATTATAGATTAATGTGAATCATTTGTTTTAATATGTTCCTAAATCAGCTTATAATCACAAAAAATATATGTTCAGACAAATTGAAATTCTGTAATAATGTAATTTATATTAATTTTCCTTTTCAAATAATTAAGTTAATATGGATCTGTTGAGTCTTATTATTAGTAATAAATTGATTTGATAACATAATTTTTTGATGATAGTTATATACTCAAAAAATTTAATTGTTTTTTTAACTTTAAAGAGTTAGAAAGAAACTGAGCCTTTTAAAACAAAATAAACTTTTGGATGATTAAAAAGTGATTTGATTATTAGTTATGTATGATTATTTTTGAGAATCAAAGTAAAAAATCATCTATTAGTTGTTTCATAAATGATTTAATAATCCATTTTCAAATGATTTAAAAATAATTTAAAATGATAATTAAAATATGATATTATTATATTTATCTATTATATACAGTTAGAATTGTTTAGGTTAGTATTAAGCGTACATTTTTATTCATTTATTTTTGAACACTCGAATGTTGGAAAAATTAACTTAGCTTTTGAAAATATTTACAAGATATTCCTCATGAAATTACCAAATTAAAATTTATTTTAAAAAATTCAATTTCATGAATTAGTTTTAGAAGACAAGTTAAATAAAAAAAACCTGTCTTTTTGTTTGAAAATATATTATTTTCGGTCAATATCTAATAATTAAATACATATTCTTTATCTCTACTTGTTTTCTTTTAATTTAATTAAAATATCAATAAAATTTCAACTGTAAAATTTACTTATTTGGAAAAGTAATCATTAATTTTATCAACTATTAGCTAAATTTTGAATCAAAAAAGATAAAAAGGAAAATTATTTAGGATTGTAACCTTAAATGTCAAAAATTTTTTTTCCCTTTTATGAATTTTAAACAAAAATATTTTATTAATTTAGAATGAAATAACGACTTATTTTATAAACATAAAGTTGAATAAATTACTGGCTTAATAAATATATTTAAAAAATTATTATATTTGAGTCATAAATTTATGTTACATTAACTCATCAATTAATCATCTCTTCTTTTTATATGGCTTGATTTTTTAAATTAGTGTATTATTTTACAAACATTTCTAGAAAAAGACTATACAAACCATGTGAATATTTATTTGTCTAACTTTAGAATTTAATACCCAATCATTAACATAATAATTTAAAAAATATTAAAAGAGGATAGAATATCTTTTACTTTTCATTATTGAAACAACAAAAGATTGATTATGCTCCTTGACCTTGCAGAAAGTATTAAATTCTTTCCTAACTTTAGAAATATCCATTTAGTCAATTTTTTCAATGATTGACTCAATCACTATTTGATCTCCATTACTTTTAATAAAGCTTTTGAATTATTTTAAGATGCTCTTAACTGCATTAGATTTATTTGATTTACAGTAAAGATCATAGATCTCATTCGAATCCATGCTATTAAGTTCTTCTTATAACTAAAAGAGTTAAATTTAAGTATTGAATGAGTTATTAGAGCTAATTTAGTTCATAATTTATGAGAATTAGCTTTTTTTAGGGTATTTTGTTTATGAGAGCTTTCAATAAACAATAAAATTCAACTTTCAAATAGATTAATAGTTTTTTTATCTTTCAAAACAAATTCTTTCTTAATTTTTTAATTATGAGTAAACATCAATAAACAAAGTCTCTTTATTTGAGAAGGTGTATTTTTGAAATATAAATAATCAATTTTAATTATTCAAAATTTACACTCCAGTCTTGTTAACAAATACATTATTTTTTCAATAATACTCAAACCATGCATATTATATTGTGCTTTATGATTTTCAAAATGATGATTTAGAAGTATAAATTATTTATTATTTTGATAATCCATATTTAAAAAATATAAGCAAGAAATTCTAAATATTAAATTCTTATCCTTTTTTAAAATAATAAAAATACTAACTCTAAAAATAGCAAATAAAAGGATAATTCCTTATGATGATTTTCTTGAGTTTATCTAAAATAAAAGTTAAATAAAAGATTCTTTGAAAAATAGAACCTACTCTTTTTAATATTTGTTAATTAATTTAGATAAGTGATTGAAAAAAAATGTTAGTATTACATTTGTTGATGAATCATTTTTAGAACAAAAAAGTGTGATTATTTAAAAAAAGTAAGTATTTCGTCTATTTTATGAAATACAAATTTTATAATATTAAATTCTTGAATAAGAAGTGTTTTACAAATTAGTGGGTAACTAATTAAATTTTTTGACTAAAGAGATATAGTTAATCAAAAAAAAGAAAATAAGAAGAAGATTTTATGCTAATAAAAATCTTTTTCAAATGATATTTTGTAAAAAGTAATCTTAAAACCACAAATTAAAACTAGTATTGAATAAAATAAAAGCTATTTCTATTCCTATTATTTTATTATTTTTAAAATTTTTTTGTTAGCCATAAGGTTATTACTCTTTTTTTAGCAGGTTTAAATAGGATTTTTAATTAAAATTAATACATTTATTTGTGGGAAATACTTTAAAAGCTTAAGGCAACAAACTCTTTTGTATGGGAAAAATCTTTCCAGATCTTAATATTTTGTAAACAAAATCAGATATCAAAAAGTCAATTTTTTATTCAATTCTAAATCACTCTAATCTGTTTTTAGTGTAAAAAGAGATGATATTATTTAAATATTTTCCTCTAACTAAAATAGGAAAATTTTCTTATAAAAGTGTAATAAATATTCATTAATAAAAATAATAATCTCTCACTATAGAGTTGCACTTAAAAATAAATATACTTTATTTTATGGGATCATTGTAGTTTTAGTTAAGTCTTTCAATAAAATAAGCAATCACTATTTAAAATTTCAAAGTTAAAATATTATATTCTTAAACCGAAAAATAGGAAATATTAAAATGCTATAATTTAAGATCAATTTTATTTTTAAAGCAAAAGCAAATAATTAGATTTATTCACTTAATTGATATATAAAAATAAGAAATTAGGAGATTAATACTAAATTTAAGTTTTTATTACTTTTTTAATAAAAAATAGACATACAATTTTTTAGATTATTAGTTTTCACATTTTGAACAATATATATCCCCTAATTATATTAGATTTTATTTAGAAGTTGATGATTAAAAGAACTTCAAATTTCATAGATTTAAATTAGACAAATGATTGGAAAAGTATTAAAGTAGGTTTTTTTAAATATTTTGATAGGAAAAAAAGATAATTAATTTTTTTTTTTATTTTTCAATTTAATTTATCTATTAAATTGCTTAAAATCTCCTTGATTAATAGGCTCCCACATTCATTCATTAACCAATTCTTCAAATATGTTTTGGGTTCTATTTTTCTTATTAAAATTAATATTTATTTTAATAAATGTAATTTCCATCTATCTTAATCTGAAAATCTTAAATTAACTGCAGCTATATCAAAATAAATGAAACAAAATTTTAGTTTTCTAGCTTTTTTTTAACTTTATAGACATAAAAATCTTAGTAAAACTGTACTTTCTTTTAAATATAACAAAATACTTTTGAAAATTAATAAATTTATACTCAATTTATAAAAATGAGTGTAAAAAGCCTTATTTGATTTATAACAAAATATTACTCATAAATAGGTAAAGAAGATAATGTATTTTTATGTAAAAATATTAGGTCTTTTAAATTATTGAAGTATCAAAGAAAGGAGCAAAAATTTATATACAATTATTTTAAGACTTGATTTAAAGTTATCTTTCAACCTCCCAAAAATATTAATTAAAGTTGATAATATCTAATTTTTGAGTAAGGGAGGTTTTATATTAATTTATATATTTAAATGACTAATAAGAAATATCTATTAAGAAAATTTCATTAATAATTATTTTAGTTTTATATTAATAATCCTCTCCCCCTCGCTGCTCTACACAGATGTTTTGAGTTTGAGGTTATTATGAATTAATATAAATTTTGATGATTATGATGACTTAAGAACTTTAAACATCTAAAAAAACTAACAATTAAATCATTATTTCTTCAACTTGATAAATTGTATTTTATATTTTTGTTTTATTTTTACTTCTATATTCTCAGTCTGAATAATCTTACTTTTTTTAATATCCCTAATTTTTCTATTCTTTCTTTATTTTATAAGCGTTGTCTGTAAAAAACTGTGCAAATCTAATGAATTTTTAAGCTGATTTATGAAGCAATAATTAAACAAGTTATAGAAAAACATACTTGAAAGCAAAGTACTTTTCATTATCGAAACATAAAAAGATTAATTATACACCTTTAAATTACAGAATATGCTAAATTTTTCTACTTTAGAAACATATAATGGTCTATAGTTTTAAGCTCAATTACTATTTGATTATCAACTGTTTTGAATTTTTTGGAATTAATTAAAGATGTTTATTTTCTTAATTTATCTCAAACCAACTCAAAGACGTTGAGATACCCATTTTATTTTACTTTTCCTAAACTTAAGCAATACCATATAAATAATTTGGATATTTTTTTCTTAAAATCATATGATTAACAAGAAAGTGTGACATTAATTTGATTATTTTTTATGAGCCTTTTAATTTACTACTGAAATGTTTTGAAATAAAACTAATATGAATTTCTAAATCAACAAATTAACATCTTGTACAGAATACTACTTACAAATAAATTTCATTCTATGCCTATTGAATAATAAATTTTTTATGAGTATTGTACAATCAAAAAGAAGGAAATGTTTTTTCTTTTTACACAAGTTACATTAAGTTATGATAATCACACTTATGCAATTATTTTTAACGCTAGTATATATTAAGTTACATATAAACAGAGTTAAATAACTAAGAAATTTAATTTAAAACGATGATATTTTAAAAAAATGTTTTTATTTTAAATTTAAGAAAAACAAAAATCGAATAAATTTATAATAAAAATATGAAAGCTAATTAAAAAAAACAACAAAGATATCTTTCTTATTAATTTTATTAAATTTGTTTATTTTTGTTTGAATACCAATTTCTCAAAAAAAAAAGATTGTCGATTAAAGTTAAACTGATTATTTCAAGCTGGGTAATTGTTAATTTTTGTAATTTAAATAAAAAAATTATTATACATTAAAACATTAATAAATAATCCTAAATTCACTCACCTTAATTTCCTTTTTTATTAAAATGACTTCACAAAGTTTTTTCTCTCTAAAATTACATTAAAAATATTTATTTTTTAAGTAGTTTTTAAAATTATTTGTTTTTGAAGTAATAAACAAATTATAGTAAATACTTCTACGAGATAAAATAAATATATTTAAATATCAATTAATTTTGTAATAATGCATATATTAATTATTGTTTTGATGTAATTTTATTGATTCTCATTTAATTTGAACATTAATTTTTTAACGAAGCGTAAAATTTCTTTTTTTATTTTGATTGTTTCTCATATTTAATATTGAATTTATCATCTCTTTTTTTTATAAGCTTTAATTTTTTCTATGAAAGAATTATCTTCATAACATTTCTTAAAGAACATTATGCAAATTAAATGAGCTTTAATGTTTCGAATCCTAGAGTTTTCTATCCAATCTTCAATATAATAATCTAAAAAATATGAGAATAGAAACTTGTATCTTTTGCTTTTCATTATTGAAATCAAAAAAGATTAGTTGGGCTGCTTTCGTTTGCAAAAAGTATGGAAATCTTTTCTAATCTTAAAAATATCTATTTAGTCGCTAATTGACTCAATGACTACCTAATCACCACTTTTGTTAATAAAGTTTTCAAATTGATTTAAGATATTCTTTATCTCATTTGATTTAATAGATTAAGAATATTTTTCATATAATTAACTCATATTCATGCAATTCAGCTCTTGCTAAAATTCTGAATACTTGATTTAGTTATTATATTAATCATCAGTTTTATTTCTATTAATGCTTGTTAAGAATTTTTATTATTACTCCATCTATTTTTTGATTATTTCTACTTAAAATAAAAATCTTTTTGAAATTGTACACTATTAGCTTTTGTGTTTGTTTACCTATTTATTATAGTTGTTTAATGCATAACTGTAACTATGAATAATTTCGTTAGTGTGATTAAACTTACTCTTTTTTTTAACTTTTAAAAAAAGTGAGTAGCTATTGCTTATTTATTCTTTTTGCAATCAAAATTATTTTTTTAAAGCTATTGTTTTTTTAAATTAATGTCTAGATTCTTTGTATTAATAAGATATTTTGAGCTTCAAATATTTAAATTTCAGACAATTCTTTTCTTTCAAATTGATTACATGTTAAATAATTTAATTGATTATATATACTTATTTAAATATACAAGCAAAAAAAGAAATGCTTCTTAAATTTAATTAAATAGAATACATATTTTTATTTCCATTTTTTTGGAGTTATTTATTGGTTTTCTTGAAAGCTTACTTATCCAATCTAGTATTCTTTTAAAATATTTTTAAAAATACTATGTATTTTAATTTTTCCTTAATAACAAATCAGTTTTCTTTGAAATATTAAAATTATATAATAAAATAATAATCTTTACTTATCCTAATTAGTTATGATTAATTAAAAAGAGGTAGCAATATTAAGTTTTTAATTATTTCCAATTTAGATATTTTGCCTTTTGTTCTATGTATTATAAATTTTGTCAAATATCTAAATTGCATTATTAAATTAAAAATTTTCTTTTATTTTATTTATAAAGTTAGAATTATAAAATAATTTTGACTATTACTTTTGTTTTAAGTAACTTTGTAGTTTTAAAATCAATCAAAGATAAATAAATAATAGATAACTTTTTTGTTTCTAAGGTAATCACTTCCCAAAGACAAAAATTTAATTAAAAAATTTACTTGTTGTTTTAATCAAAAAAATAATTGAGCCATTAAACAATAAATCGCCAGTAATTTGTAACTAAGAGATAATTTTTATAATTTCATTTGCAATATTTAACTTCAAAAAGTTAAAAATCAGAATATTTTCTTACAGAACTATAAATAAAGTTGAATTTAAGTAATATTATTAGGTTTTACAATTTTTATTTATTTTAGTCATTTTTTTAAAAATGTATGAACCTCAATTTCTCAGTTTTTTTACAAATTATTTATATATATAATTGTATCCGAAGATTCTCTACTTAAAAAGAAAAATTATCAAATTTATATTTAATTGATGGCATAAAATGTAAATAATAGAGAATACAGTATGCTCTTTACATTATAAAATTACCTTATATTTATTTATTTGTGTTTCTTCTTTCTGATTATTATTTACATATGGCTTTAATTTGATCTAAAGATTTTTCTGTGTTTCTCCTCTCTGGTAGTCATATAGTTAAAATATCATCTCTACTTTCTGTCAATTTATTTTTTCAATAAAAGAATTATCTAAATAATATTTGAAAATGAAATTAGTACAGACTAAGCAACTTTTTAGATTTCTTATTTTTAAATTTAAAATCCAATCTAATTTGTAATAATTTAAGAGCTATTAGAAGAGGGGGTTTAGTTGGTACGATTTACTTTTGATTGCAGAAATCAAGTATGTTTCATTATGATAATTTAGTTTACAAAAGGTGTTAAAATCCTTTCTAAAAAAAATATTACTTAAAGAACAGTCACTTATTACCTCAGTAACTACTTAATCTCTTTCTTTATTAATAAAGTTTTCTAATTGGTTTAGTATATTTTTTATTTGATTTTAATTATTAGATTTTGCTATAATTCATAAATATAATCAATGTTCATTTTAATCAATTTAGAAGAAAAAAGTTTAATATTGGTTAAAGTACAGCTATTTAATTCATCTCAGATTTTTCTTTTCTTAATATTTTTACATAATATTCTATTAAGAAAATCATATTTTTGATGCTTTAAATCAATATTTATTTATCCTCTTTATTTATAATTTAAAAAGGCGTTTTAATGGTCTTTGTAATTATTTCATCTGATGTCATCATTTTATCAAAATTTAATCAACATTCAAGCAATTATTTTTTCACCTGAATGTTACAAAATTTAATTTTAAACGTTTAAAGAGCCAGAAAGAAACAGAATTTTTTAAATCAAAATCATCTTTTGAATGATTAAAAAGCAATATAATTTTTATGATTTATGTATGATTATCCTTAAGAATTAAAGTAATATTCATCTATTCAATAAGTTATTTCATAAATGATTTAATAATCCTTTTTCAAAACAAACGATTCTTAATTATTTTAAAATGTTAAATAGAATGATATTATTTGATTTATCTATTATAAATAACTACAATTAGATTAGTATTAGTAAGTGTTACAATTATCTTCATTTATTTTTGAAAAAATAAAATATTCTAAAAATTAGCTTAACATTTGAAAATATTTGCAAAGATATTAATTATTTTGTGAAAATTGAATGAAATAAGGATAGAATTTTATCAAAATAAAGTTGTAAAAAAAATGAAAAATAATTTTAAAAGTAATAAATTTTATTTAATATTTAAAATAAAATTATTACCAAAGCAAAATATTTTTAATAGTAAATATATTTAATTAATTATTATATATGTTATTTTAATAATTTTATTAATGGTACTTTAACTGATAAATTAATTGATCATCTCTTCTTTTTATATGGCTTGATTTTTTAAATTAGTGTATTATTTTACAAACATTTCTAGAAAAAGACTATACAAACCATGTGAATATTTATTTGTCTAACTTTAGAATTTAATACCCAATCATTGACATAATAATTTAAAAAATATTAGAAGAGGATAGAATATCTTTTACTTTTCATTATTGAAACAACAAAAGATTAGTTATGTTCCTTGACTTTGCAGAAAGTATTAAATTCTTTTCTAATTTAAAAAATATCAATTTAGATAATCTTTTCGATGATTGATTCAATTACTATTTGATCTCCATTGGTTTTAATAAAGTTTTTGAATTATTTTAAGATGCTCTTAATCGCATTAGATTTATTTGATCTACAGTAAAGATTATAGATCTCATTCGAATCCATGCTATTAAGTTCTTCTTATAACTAAAAGAGTTTAATTTAAGTATTGAATGAGGTATTAGAGCTAATTTAGTTCATAATTTCTCAGAATTAGCTTTTTTTTAGAGTATTTTGTTGATGAGAGCTTTCAATAAGTAATAAAGTTCAACTTTCAAATAGATTAATAGTTTTTTTACCTTTGAACAAAAATTGTTTCTTAATTTATTGATTATTAGTAAACGTTAATGATTAAAATCTCTTTATATCATAGGACACTTGAAAATATAAATGATTAATTTTAATTATTCAAAATTTACACTTCAATCTTGTTTACAAAAACACTATTTTTACAATAAAACTCAAATTACAAACAATGAATATTATATCTTGCTTTATGATTTTCAAAATGACGATTTAGAAGTAATAATACATATCTATTCTGAAATTTTGATAATCCATATTTAAAAATATAAACAAATAATTCTAAATATTTAAATAACTTATTATCTTTTTTAAAATGATAAAATTACTTGCTAAAAATTACTAATACAACTGTGATCATTTTATTGAGTTAATCTAACATAAATATAAAAGAATTGCTGCCATAATAAATTCTGTTTTAGAACCTATTGTTTTTAATACTTGTTAAATAAGTAAGAGATTGACTGCCACATTAAATTTTGTTTTAGAACCTATCATTTTTAATATTTCTTAATTAAAAAAAACTTAATAAGTGATAGAAAAAAAAGGTTTGTATTACATTTGTTGATGAATCACTTTCTATAACAATAAGGTGTGATTATTTAAAACTGCAAGAAATTAGTCTATTTTAATAATTTCTCAAATAAATTAGAAATGCCTTAGAAACAATGGGATGGATAAATAATTAAATTTTTTATTAAAAGGAAAAAGAAATTAATGAGGAGATTTTAAGGTTACAATCAATATTCTCAAGTTATATTTGTATTAAGTAATCTTTTAAAAAAAATTATTAAAAGTTATATATTATAAAATATAAATGTTATTTCTATTGCTATTATTTTATGATTTTTTACATTTCTTCTTTTCTAATAAGATATTTACCATTTTTTTCGCACACTTAAATATAATTTTCATTAGAATACATACATTTATTTTGTGGTAAATACTGTAAAAGCGTAAGGCATGAAAAGAGTTTGTTTGGAGAAACTCTTTACAAATCATAATATTTTGTAAACAAAATCAGATATCAAAAAGTCAATTTTTTACTCAATTCTAAATCAATATAATCTTCTTTTTTTATCAAAATTATTAGATGATATTATGTAAACACTTTCCTAAACTAAAATCAAAAATTTTATTCATAAAAGTGTAATAAATATTCTCTCATGGTAGAGTGTTTATAAAAAACCAATTTAATAATGAAATTGATTTTATCTAATGGGAAAATTATTGTTTTAGTTAAGTTTTTTAATAAAATAAATGATCACTGTTTGAAATTTCATAGTTAAAATAATATTATCTGTTAGACAATAATTTGTAAATACACTATAATTTAAGATTCTATTTAATTAATTTCCAATATACTGTTTTTCCTTCTTAATATTTACATTCTTATTTATGTAATTGTTTTCAATTTTTTAGGTCATAAATTCAAAAAAAAAAAGAAAAAAATAATTTCACCATTTTTGTAACTATATTTATTTTAAGGTATTTTGTATTGAATAATCATCAAAAATATTTTTATTTTAATAAATTTTATTACAATATTTATAAATAACTAATTTATTACTCTACACATGTTTTAAACAGTATTTTATTCAATCCTTTTATTTAATAATTTGACTATTACGAAATTGTATTTCCTTCTATTTTTCGATAGATTTTAAATCTGTCTTTTACTTTCATGCAATATAACTCATTTCTTTTTTTTATATATTTTTATTTTCTCAATTAATTTTTTATTTTACAAGCATTTTTAGTAGAATACTATGCAAATCATATGAGTTTTTAGACATTTAATGTTTGAATTTTAGATCCAATCAATAATATAATAATTTAAAAAGTATTAAAACAGGAAGGTGTACCTTTTACTTTTCATTATTGAAACCAGTAGAGACTAATTGAGTTCCTTTATTTTACAAAATGTTTTAAATTCTTTTCTTACTTTCTAAATATCAGTTTAGTCTATCGTTTCACATATTGACTCAATCACTATTTGATCACCACTACTATTGATAAAGTTTTTAAATGAGTTTATGATGTTTTTTATGGCATTCGATTTGTTTGATTTACAATACAAATCAAATAACTCGTAGATACTCATACTATTTAGCTCTCCTTATAGCTTAGATATATGAAATTTAGAATTATGTTAGAAATAAGACATGTTATTATTTAAATTTTCTTTGGTTTAGCTTTATTTTATCAAGTTTTTTCTCATAGAAACTTTGAGGCAATAAGAATAGCCTTCAAATTTACTAATTCTTTTTACCAATTTTTTATCAATTGTTTAATAATTACACCTAATAGAGAAAACAAAACTTAGACTTATCATAAACTTCTTAGTATATAATCTATTGTTACCAAATAGGACCCAAAAAAGCAATATTTATTTTCATGTAAATAATTACTTTATTTTATCTTTTGAATAAAGAAGAATTGTAATCATAAAAATGATTATGAATGATGGATCAAAATTTTAAAATTGTAAATTTAAAAATTAAAAATATTTTTTAAAATATAAGATTTTAATTTAGCACTACTACTTACTTTTTTAACCTTTTTTATTTTTTTTTAGTATCTGTGAAAACCCTTTCTTAGTAATCTGCTTGTTAACGAAATAAAAGTTAATTAATAAATAGCAAAAGTAAATCCTTAGTTTAGTGACTTTGTAAAGACTTTTTTGTGTAATTTATTTATTTTTTTTTCAATGACCTGAATAATTTGTAAAAGAAAAAGTTAGCCATTCAATTCTGTAAATTTCTTTTTGAATAATTGTCTTGATTAAAGTTAAGTTGATTAATTTAAAACCAGGTAATCACAAATTTTTAAATTTGGTTGATTAATCTTTAGAAAGATAGTCGTATATCAAAAAAATAAATGATGTTTTCATCAAATTATTTACCTCTGTAAAATAATAAGCAATCTAATCAAAGCCTAACCCTTTTCTCAAATTTTTTTTTAATTACTCTTATAAAAAATTTCAAACTAATTAATAAGTTCATATAAAAATGAATAAAAGAGCAAATCATAAAATATCTGAATAAAAATTTTTGATAAATTGTGATTAATTTTATAACACTATGATATTTAGAAGAGTTTTAAATCTCTTCCTTGAGATAAAAAATATACTTTATGATAGATTACAAAATTAAAAAATATTTAATCATTTCCTTGCAAAAATTAATTTTAAGATATTTGACAGATAGCCAAAAAATTATTTTTACTCATTACCAAAATGTTTATGATTAAAAGATAAATATATTTTAAAGTATTATTCTACATATGTATTAATATTATATGTTCTTAAAAATGACTATAGCCAAACTAAATTTCTTTCTCTTTTTGACTAGAGTTTTAGCTGATGCATCTAAGTCAAGTCATATCTTTTTTAAAAAATTTTTATTTTTAATCAATGTATTATTTTTCAAGCACAAATAGCAAAATACTATGCAAATCATATGATTTTTAATGCACTTAACCCCTTAATAAAAAAATTTTGATGTTTTAAATATCTACAAAAATTAATAATTAAATGATTATATATTGAATTTTATATTTTTACTTCTATACGCTCAGTCAGAATTATCTTATTTTTTTTAATACCTTTAATTTTTCTATTAGTTCTTAATTTTGCATGCTATTTGGAAAAAACTTACAAATCAAATGAATTTAAGTAGATTTATGAAGCAATAATTTAACAAATTAAAAAAGAACATACTAACTAGATTTAGTTAGCAAGATGTTCTAAATTTTTATCCTTTAGAAGTATATGATGGTTTGTAGTTTTAAATTGATTCTGTTACACTTAGAACACTACCTTTATTGATAAATTTTTTGAATTAATTAAAGATGTTTCTTATCTCTTAATTTATGTCTCATCAATTCAAAGACCTTTCGATCTACATTTTATTTAACTTTTCCTAAATTTAATTCAGACCATAATAAAAATTATGTTGGAACTAGATATTTTACTTTTAAATTTTTAATGGTTTTCTTAGTAATTTAGATGCTTTTTCCTCAAAATTATATGATTAACAAGAAAGTACAACTTTTAAATTTGATGATTACTTTTTTACCTTTTATTTTCCCAAGTAAAACTTTTTAAATTTCTAAATCAATAAATTAATATCTTGTAATTTACAAACTTTCTATGATATTGAATTATGCATATTTTATAAGTATTGTATTAATATAAAGAAGAATTTTATTTCTTTAATTTACATAAATTATGATAATCACATAAAGGTTAGATTTTGAGGTATGCTTTGAATAGATTGTGAGCTGATGGAATCAGTATATTAGATATGAATAAATTAAATTATTTAATATAGAGGATTATACATAAATAGGTAAAAAAATACATTGCTGAGTTCAAAAAAATATTCAAAAAATGTTGAAAAAAAAAATGTTTGACCTTTTTGTTAACAACATATGTTTTAAGGTATATTGTATTGAATAACCATCAAAAATGCTTTTGATTTGATAAATTTGATTACAAAATCTATAAATAACTAATTTATTACACTTCATATGTTTAAATAGTATTTTAATCAATCCTTTTATTTAATAATTTGACTATAACAAAATGTTATTTTCTTCTATTTTTAACTATATTTTTAGCCTACTTTATGGATCTTACACAATTCATTTCTTTTTTTTATATATTTTTATTTTTTCAATTAATGTTTTATTTACCAAGCACTTTTAGTAAAATATTATGCAAATCATATGAGTTCTTTGGCATTTAATGCTTGAATTTTAGATCCAATCTATTATATAATAATTTAAATAATACTAAAACAGTAAAGTGTACCTTTTGCTTTTCATTATTGAAACTAATAAAGATGAATTGCGCTCTTTAATTTTACAAAACGTTTTAAACTCTTTTCTAATTTTATAAACATTTGATTAGTCTATAGCTTCCGATATTGACTCAATTACTATTTAATCCCCACTACTATAGATAAAGTTTTTAAATGAGTTTATAATGTTTTTAACAGCATTTGATTTGGTTGATTTGCAATACAATTCAAATAGCTCATTGATACTCATAGTATTTAGCTCTTCTTATAGCTAAGAAATATCCAATTTAGAATTATAGTACAAATCAGGCATAGCACTATTTACATTTTCTAAGATTTAACTTTATTATAAAAAGTTTTTTCTCATAGCTTTGAAGTATAAGGAATAGGTTTTGAATTTACTTATTCTTTTTACCAATTTTTTATCAATTTTTTATAAATTACACCTAAAAAAGAAAATTAAAATTACAGACTTAAGTCATGAAAATCTTAGTTTTTTATCTATTATTACCAATATCTTACTTCATGAGTTATTAAATTATTGTACGTAGAATATGTTTATATGAAACTAATAAAGCAATATTTATTTTTGTGTAAATGAATATTTGATTTTATCTCTTGAACAAAGAAGTTTAATAATTATTCAAATAAGGCTATGATCAAATTTAAAATAGTAAATTTAGAGATTTAAAAAAATATTATTTTATTTAAAAATTATTATTAAACATTTATTACTTGAAAATATTTGTAAAACTCAAAGTTGTTTCCTTCTTTTTCAGCATTTTTGAAAACCCTTTATTTTATATGTTTACAAAATAAAGGTTAATTAATAAACAGCAAAAATAAAATCCTTAGTTAGTGGTATATACAGATTTTTTAGTGTAATTTGATTTTATATTCAATAACTTGAATAATTTGTTTATAGCCTTTCAATTACATAATTAAATTATTATCTTGATTAAAGTTAGGTTGATTAATTTCTATCCAGTAAATTAAAAATTTATAGATTTGAAAGGCGGGTTAATCATTTAGAAAGAAAATATCAAAAATAAATAATATTAATTATTATTAGCTTAATACTAGTAGGTTCACTTTTAATACCTCTTTGCAATTTAGTTCATATTTAAATACATATTAGAATTTAACTGACAATAGAAATATAAATTTTAAAATTGTTAAACATTTTTTTATTGTTTCATGTTCTAAAATATCATAAAACTACATTTTATCATTTTTATAAATTATTATTAATAGTTTTAAAAAAATTTAAAGTATGCTAAAAAATTGTAAGAAAGATTAGAGGGGAGAGGGAGGTGAAGATATATGAGGATTTACAGTAAAATAAATATTTTTTATTTAACAATTAAAATATTAGAAATCTAAAAATATATAAATGAAAACTTAATTAATTGAAATATTTTCTTCATTTTATTTTGGTATGTACTTTAACTGATCAATTCGTCATCTCTTCTTTTTATATGGTTTGATTTATTATATTAATGAATTATTTTACAAACATTTTTAGAAAAAAACTATACAAACCAGGTGAATTTTTAAGTATCTAATTTTAGAATTTATTACCCAATCAATGATATAATAATTTAAAAAATATTCAAAGAGCAGAGAATATCTTTTACTTTTCATAATTGAAACAACAAAAGATTAATTATGTTCTTTTACTTTGCAGAAAGTACTAAATTCTTTTCTAATTTTAGAAATGTCTATTTAGTGAAACTTTTCACAAATTGACTCAATCACTATTTGATCTCCATTAATTTTAATAAAGTTTTTGAATTAGTTTAAAATGCTCTTAATCGCATTAGATTTATTTGATTTACTGTAAAGATCATAGATCTCATTCGAATCCATGCTATTAAGCTCTTCTTATAACTAAAAGAGTTCAATTTAAGTATTAAATTAATTATTCAAGATAAGTGTATTCATAATTTCTGAGAATTAGCTTTTTTTTAAATATTTTCTTGAAGTTGATGAGAGTTTTCAGTAAATAATAAAGTTCAACTTTCAAATAGATTAACAGTTTTTTTACTTTTTAACAAAAATAGTTTCTTAATTTTTTTATTTTAATAAAAACAATTTCTTTTTATGCTAAAGCATCTAAAAATATAAATAATAAATTCAAATTGTTAATAATAAAAATTTCAATCTCGTCTACAAATACATTATTCTATCTATAATACACAAATTATTAATTTACAATAGCATTTTATGGTTTCAATGTCAGTTTAGAAGTAATAATACTTAAAATATAAATAAGTAATTCTAAATAAATTATCTCTTTAACTTTTTAGAAATAATAAAAATGTTAATCCCAAAGGATAACGAGCAATATTTATCATCCATTAAATGATTTTATTGATTTTTTCTTAAAAATAAAAATTGCTTGTAAAAAACTCTTTCTGTTTTAATATTTATTGTTTTTTATATTTGTTAATCTAACGTAAATAAGTGATAGAAAAAAAGGTTACTCATAAAATTATTGATTGACGTGATACTTTTTATGTCCAAACAAAAAGCAATAATTATTTAAAAATCTAAATAGACTATTAAATTTAATCAATAAAATTTTTAGAAAATTTTCTTAATAAAATTTCTGGTGTTTGTTTTAGAAACTCCTTGGAAAATTAAATAAATTTTTCAATAAAGAGATTAATTAGATTTTATATTTTTGATTATCTTTTTCGAATTGTATTTTTTATTAAGTAACCTTAAAGCCACTTTATTAATGCCGATAAACTAGCAAAGTAAAGGTTATTTCTATTAATTATCATTTAATGAATTCTTTAATTTCTCATGATACTTTTATCATAATTGATTCATTTCAATAGGTTTTTTGATTAAAATGAATAAATTAATTTTATAGAAAATGCTTAAGATGCTGAAAGCATGAAAAATGAGTTTGTTGGGAAAAAATCTTTACAAGTTTAAATATTTAAAAAAAATTAGATATCAAAAAGTTAATTTTTGTCTCTAATCTAAATAGAAATAATCTGCTTTTAAAATAAAATAAGAAAATAGTATTTAACAAATTTCCTTATCTAAAGCCATAATATTTTTTTTTAAAGTATAAAATAATATTTGTAAATAATAAGCTCCTATAAATTAAAATAGAAAGAAACATTAAAAATATTTGAAAGAATATATTTCTGTCTTTTAAAAATAATTTAATAAAGTTATTAATCAGAATATCTACTTTCCTATTTTTTTATTCAAATAATTACTTGGTGGTTTTTTGTTTATATTTTTAGATAGATAACGATTTAATGTAATTTAAAAAAAAGCTCTAATAAATTTTTTAATTTAGCTTTTTTATAAAGATATTTTGATAAGTTTTAGTCTTCTCTTTCATTATCACATAAAATGTTTAATAAAGACTAATAAATTTAAAATATAAGATTAACTTTATTACTTTTAATTGGTTTTTTGTATTCCTATTTATTTGGTTTCTTCCAAAAAACATTACTCATTTTACTTTTATATTAATTGTTAATTTATTTGTTTTTTAATTTATGGTTATGACAGATAGAATATCATTTAAAAAAAACAAGTTTAAAAATTAAAGATAAATAATCTAATAGGGCCATTTTATTGTTAGTTTAGTCTTGCAATAAAATATGCAATTACTTTTAAAATTTCATAGTTAAAATTGCATTATTTATCACTTGAAAATAAGAAATTTAAATACACAATTATTGAAAATAAATTTTCTTATTTAATTAGTTCTAATATACAGTAACTGTTGATAATATTTGCAATCTTATTTTTTTTATCAGCCAGAAATTAAAGCCTGTCAATTTAGATATTTTTTTAATTGAAAAATTAAAATTTTTAATTAGCTATCTCCCATGCCATCATCTCTACTATATATTTATATCTAGAATTTATCATGAATTCATGTAAATTTTAATCATCATACTGACTTGATAAAAATAAAATTTTAAATATTTAAAAATTTTAACAAATTGATTATTTGATATACTTAATAAGCTTAATTTCTAGGCATTTTGTTTTATATTTACTTGTTATATCCTCAGCCTGAATCCTCTTGCGTTATTAAATATCCTAACTTTTTTTATTAGTTCTTTGCTTTACAAGCTTTTTAAATGAAAAATAGTTCAAATCGATTGAATTTTTAAATTTTTAACACTTAATTTCTTCACCTAATCTATGATGTAATAATCTAAAAAATATTAGAAGAACTTACACGAACAACTTACTTTTGATTATTGAAGTCTAAAAATGTTCCTATGCTGAATATCATAAATTTTTTTCTAATTTTAGAAAAACCTCAAAGAATTTTACTTTAGGTACTCTATTTCTATCAGATTACATCTGGTATTAATAAATTTTTTAAGTAAGTTTAAGATGTTTCTTTTACCAAAGATATTTTAAGATCCATTTTATTTAGATCCTCATAGAAATCTAGTACTTTACTTTTTTATTTTCTAAGACTAAATTGTTAATTATAAAGTACAAATTTAAAATTGGATGATGCTTTTATGCCTTGAATATATCTATTAAATTTTTTAAAATATGCCCTATAAATTTCTAAATTAATCCATTTATATCTTGAATTAATAACACCATAACCAAATATTTTGCATTCTATACAAATTGAATAGTTAATTTTTTTTTGAATGTTGCATTTTTATAATTGAGTATAAAGAAGATACTCTTTTTTCTTATTTAATGATTGAATTATGGTAACTACTCATAAGCCATATTTTTGATGAATTATCATAAGCTTATGAAAATCTATTTATATGACTAAAAAATATATGCACTGAAAAGTATGTATTTTTTAAAATATGTTTCATGTAAATTAAATAATAAAAGTTTTAAAAACTATTTTTTTCTCAATCAATAAAAATGAAAAAACATATACAAATATAAAAGGGTAGATTTTAGTTTGAGCATCAAATTCTCAAAAAAAAAATAATTGATTAAAGTTAAATTGGTAAAATCAAGCTGGGTAATTGTTAATTTTTGTAATCAAATAAGCCAATTAATCCTAAGAAAAATAGTAATACATCAAAAGAGGTTATTCTCATCTATTTATTTATTTCGTTATTAAATTACCCTAAAATCACTCACCCTAGTTTCCTTTTTTATTAAATTACTCCTTCATGATATGATAAGTTAGAAAATAAAAAAAAATTATTTATGGGAATATTTATTTTAAGGAATAAAACTACTAACTTTATCTATCTTTTCTTTATTTTACAAACACTTTCAGTTAAAAAGATCAAATAATTTTTAAGTATTTGAGAAATGTTAAAAGAGATACTTAAACCTCTCGCTTTCAGTTTAATCATGCTCATTTAAATTGCTGAATGTCCCAAATTTTAAGAAGTTTTGAATCATCTACTTAGTTTATGTGGTTCCATTAGTTTTTGATTACCTTTGCTAAAAAAATGTTAAAATAATTAAAGATTTTTATAAAGCATTAGACTTGGTTTATCTTCCATTAACTCAAAGACCTTTTCAGGTTCATATTATTTATTATACCCTTCTTAAATTTCATGAATACCAAATTAAGAATTATTTAGAAATCAAGCATTTTACATTAAGTTTTTTTCATAAAATCGTTTGATTAACTAACTGTTTGGTTAACCCCAATTTTCTTTTTGATGATTATTACCGTACTTTATAATTTTTCTAGTAAATTTTTTGAGAAAAATGAAATATATTTCTAAATCACTACATAAAAATGTCTTGTATTATTATTTACTATTACCAAATATATTGCATCGATTCTAATTAAGTATTCAATTGTTAATGATTATTATTTTCAATATAAAAATTGACTAGAAACTCTTTCTATTATTATAAAAAGTACAGTAACTATACATAAACATAAATAATGAAATAATATGTAAGTGCATTTAAAAACAAAAAATATTATCATACTCAAAAGTGTATTTTTTGAATGGTAAAAAAATTTAATTTAATAAATAACATCATTTTTAAAAATGAAAGCAAATTAAAAAAAGCAAGAAAAATATGTTTCTTCAAAATTTAAATTATTTAAATGATAAAAACTCTCTTTTTCATAAAAAGAAAAGTGATATAACATGAGATTTTAAAAGAGTACATTTCAGTTTGAGTGTATATTTCTCAAAAAATATAATTGATTAAAGTTCAATAATATAATAAGTTGGGTAATTGTTTATATTTTTAATTAAATTACTCATTTGATACAGAAAAATAACATCAAGAATATAATATTTTTCACTGAATATTTTTCCAATTAATAAATAATCTTTAACTCACTTACCTTAATTTCCTTTTTTATTTAATTACTTCATCAAAGGTTGTTGTCTGATATTATATTCTTTAATTATCTAATTTTTTAGAATGATTTTTTTAAGAACTCTGTTTTTTTTAAAGTTTTTAGTCTATGGCTTAATTTTATTAATTGTTTTTATCATAAATTTTATAAAATTTTCTTTTTGAAGGAAGATCTATTCTATATTTCTTAAATGAGAAGCCTTTCGTATTTTACCCTTTTTTAGTAAGCTTGGCATTCAATAATGATTCTACTTAATTTCTTCTTAGTCAATTAATATCTTGCTGTTAGATGATTTAATAATAATAGGAATTTAATAGAAAAATAACCAATCATTACATAAACAAATTTTATTAAATTAAGTAATTTATTAGAGGCCAAAATAAGACTAATATCAGAAAGAAAATAAATAAAAATTTGAAAGATAAAAAAAAAGAATAAATTATAAATATTCTCAAATGATTTACAACAAAAAAAGAGAGACAAAAAAAGAAAACTGAGTGAATATCTTTTTTTTAGGAATATTTTATTTTATAAAAATCATTTACCATAAAATCTAGAATTTGATGTAATTCTTTGAGTAGCTATGAAAACAATGCTTATTTAATTTTCATTACTAATAGTTTCAATTAGTAGTATATTCAGATGACATATCTCCAAAAATTTTCTTAAAATTTTCTATGTAGTCAACAAAGAAGATACCTTCTCTTTCAAGGTAGAAATTCAATTTTTTCAAAATGATAGAATTTAAGGCATAAGATGGTTTGAGTATTTAGATACCTATATATGTTGCCCACAAATCTAACTTTTATCCTGACTAAATCTTATTGATAGATGCAGGAATATCATTTTCAGATAAAGCATTTGGATCTGTTAATTTGAGTAAGCTTTAGTATGGTAAATATTATTTTTTAGCCACCATCTCTTAAGACTCTACATTATTTCCATCTATGTTTTTATGAGCTATTGTCTCAATTTTACTGATGATTTTTTCTGAGGTTAGATTGTAAGTTGTTTTCAGCTTATTTGCTACTTAGTAAAGTTACTCACCAATACTGATAAATTCAAAATCAAAATAGTATGTAAAAGCATCAAGATTTATGATTTTTTTATTGTTCTTATTAAATTTCTCCTCTCCTATTTCTTTCATTTATCTTTTATCTAAATCCATAGCAATTATACAAATTACATATATCAAATATAGTTTCATCTAAGATTATTCATTTAGTTGTTTTTCATGAAATTTAACATTGCTTATGAGATTAGCAGGAAGATACTTCTGGAGAAAATCAGTATTCTTGACAATATCTCTAAATTTATTATCTTTGAGCTGCAAAGCTTAGTAATATTTATTAATATTGAATTGATTCACTTATAAATTCTATTCTAATAAATACTTTAATATATTTTTTTATTATTCTTTTTTTTAGTTTTAACTCTATTTATATGAAAGAAAAGCTACTAAACTACCTGCTAGAGCAGCAGAGGCAAATGCCAAGCCGATAGGATTAGCAATAAATAAACCTAGAGCATAACTTGCTCCTGCATACCCCATCATGGTAGTACCCATTTCTGTTAATGATTTAACAAATGCTGAGTGTTTATTATTTTAGCTTCTATAGGGGTTTGAATATGTCATAACAGTTTAGGCTAAAGTTAAAATTGCTGCTGCTCCAACAGCTGCTCCTGGTTTTATATAAGTTAAAACTGAGAATGCTCCTCCAACAGTTAGACCAATTCCTCCATCGATAGCCATAGCCTTCTTATTATTTTTGTATTTTCCTAATATATAATTAGAAAATAACTAACCAGCAACCGCTCCTGCCAATCCTGCTGCTGCTACTTGAAATCTATTTATTCCCATCTTTTATAGCATGTTGTTTTAATTCTCTAAGCTCTCTTCAATCCCTCTTTTTTACTATTTGAGGGCATAATATTCCTCTGTATTTTTGTAATTTGGACCATTTGCTTCCTTAAAGTCAAACTTCTTATCATAGTATTAATTTAATTGGTATTCAGCGTTCTCAAGTTTTCTCTTAATTATTTAATTTTATATATCGATATTTCCTTGGATTAGATTGTGATTGGTACCATCGTTTAAATCCAATCGATTATAAATTTTATTGTATTCCTCTTAGAATTCCTTATTCGGGTTGTAAGAGAAATAAAGCTCAACTATCTTCTTTCTAATATTGATTTGCTTAAGAATCATTTTTTCTTCCTCTGATTATTCGATTTTATCTTAGATAATTTTATAGTACTAAAATAGGAAATTCATTTTCTATTTATTAACTTAGTTAATCATCAGTCCTAACATTTCTTGAGTTAAGAATTTTTTAGATTATTCTATGATACCATTTTCAACTTTCTTTGATACCTCTTCCATAATTTTATCGTTTACACTCTTTAACTGAATCAGTTATTCCATCTACTTTGCTTATTCCTTAAACAAGCCAAGAGAAAATATAGAGCTATTGCTTGATTTAGTAAGATATGTAAGTTTTGAAGCAAGGTCTCTTCCATTCACTCTTTATTCATTGTGTTTGATTACTAAGCCAGCCTTTTCTTAGATCAAAAATATATCCTTCTAAAATTTTTCTTTGTTATTTTAATTGCCTCTTGTGATATCTTCTTCATTGTCATCATCTTCATCATCGTCCTAATTACAACTTACTCCAAATATGTTGTCCTTATAGATATTCTTGATGATACCAATATCTTTGTATGATTTATTATCAATGGTTTTCTTCTCCTCTGTATTCAGCTAATTATAAATGAAGAAACTATTCCAATTAGGCCTTTCTTCATTCTAAGGAAGCTATTATTGAATTAATTCGTTCATGATCTTAATTGTTTCAATATCTTTCTATTACATTCTGATATATTTCTTGATCAAAAAAGAGGTGGTACTTATAATCTAGATTAAAGCCTACAAATTAAATAAAGCCAGCAGATAAGAAACTTATAAGTTAGGATCCTTAGAAATACTCTTCTATCCAAACAAGCCTTCAATATCAATGAACAAGTAATTTTCATTTTCTCCAGCTTGGTAGAAGCAGTCTGCTCCTTATGTTTAAGATTTGAAACTGTGACCTACTTTAAAGACGTCTTCTTAGGTATTACTGATGTTTTTAATCATCTAATTAGCAATAGTACTCTTTCCTTAGCCAGCCTTTCCCAAAAAGCAGTAAACGCTTAGCTTCTTGGACTAATCAATTGTTTTAATCGACTCTATCACATCTTGATTCAACTTGAGTTCATACTACTAATTCTTTGAATTAAGCACTATTTCAATCAATTTTTGAGTTTTTCTAACAGGATTATTAGTGGATTACAGGTTATTTTTTAATCTTTCTGGTTAATTACTGGTTTTATTCTAATTTTAATTATAATTTCGTATGAAAGAATGTTGTAGGCAATCCTAATTCACAAACTTTAAAAAATTATTTAATTAATCAGGAATGTTCTCATTAGTTTGAAATTCCTTGTCGAATAATTTTTTAATATTATCAAAGTTTTTCTCAGATAGTTTTTTTTATTGAGGGATAAAACAAATTGATTTGAATTAATCTTATATGAATTCAACATCTTATTCCTTTTCTATTATTTCTTCTTTATTTAATCGATTAAAAATAAGATACATGTTTTTATTATATATTTTAAACTCTGGATCTACAAAGTATTCAATATTTTATATATCTAATCTAGATTAATCAGTAACATAAATAGAGTACTGAGAAATATTAAGAAGTTGTTTAACGATTGTTTTCAGAAACTTTTATTTCTTTTCCTAATCTTCTTCTTCTTCTTCTTCAGTTTCCTAATCAATTCCACCAAAGCCTTCACAATCCAAAATCAATATATTTTCAGAGGGTTTATAATTTACAATACTGCCATCAATTCCTCTTGTGCATGATGTAATTTTATTTCCAGCTTGAGGATTAGGATTATAAGGATTATTACTGAATAAGCTAATCAGGTAAGTAGTAATAGTAGATTTGCCACACCCAGATTCTCCAAATATAGGTATTATAATAAGCTTTTCTTTTTTCTAACATAATTAGTTGATAGCATCTTTATCAAAACCCAACTTGTAATCCTTTATATCTTTATCATATTTAATTTAAAAATTGATTTGTTTCATTTTTAGAATTAATGTTCTATTCGTTTAATTTTTATATTTAACTAGATTTTTTTTAATTTTGATGATAATAATATTGGTATACTGTCTTATTCAACTATAAAAATAGACAAAAAAGGATAAAATACTTTTAAGAAATCTAATTTAAAATTGATCTAGAATTATAGATTGTAACAGAGCATAATTAATACAGTCTTCTCTGCTTGAATGAAAATTCAATTTGTGTGATTAACTTTTTTGTTTACCTTTACAGCCACTCAATCAATCACCACCTTATTTAAATTTTGTGGGTGTTGGAAATTAAATAGAACTAAAATAAAATACTTTTATTGATTAAAACTAAGAGATTTTTTTTGAAATTAAAACAAAAATGAAAATTTGATGAATCGCTTCAACGAAATTTCATCTTATATATACTTTGACTATTTGTATTGAAGAAGAAATTTATGAAGAATATAAAAAAAGAAGAGATTAAATTTACAGTATAATTTAAAAATATATTTTAATTATTTACTAGATATATTTTACATCTACAAATCTAAAAATATGATATAAATTTTAAAGGTTCAGCACTCTATTTTTTCAAAAATACAAAAAATTTTAGGTGTTAATGAATGAGGATTTTCAGTATCTCTCTTTGTAAGTTAGAATAGAGATCGATATATATATTATATATTAAAGATAGCATCCAATATTTATGAAAAGCCTTACCAATAATTGGATCTCGAATTAAAAATATTTTAAAGTATTGCTCAAATTCATATTTAAAATATTTTTAATTAAAAGACTTAATTAAATAAATCAAGAGATACTTTTTTTTTAAATTTTTTGATTCAATATTGGTTTAGTTCAAGCACTTCTCCAGATTTTTAGTTTTAAAAGCTCTCAAAGAAAATAAATTATTAAATATAATAATGCAAAACAATATAAAATTGGAGCCTTTCCAAAAATAATTCACTAATGCATTTTTTTGATTTAATCAATATCAGTAAAGAAGATTATGAATCTAATAATTATTCTTTAGATTCAATTAACAAATTTAATGAAAAAATACAAGAAGAACTAACTCAATAGAGCTGTTCTGTGATATGTATCTTAGGAGAGAGTGGGTCTGGAAAAAGTTATATCTTTCAAAATCTAATCTAATCTTTTAGTAATATCGAAGCAAAATCTATCCTTGGCAATGAATAAGAAAAGAAATTTTATTGTGCTGTTAGAGGTGTCCTAATCAAAAAAGATTCTACCAATGGTTAATAACACAATATTATCCTATTAGATTGCAACTTTAATTTTGACAGTGATTATAAGCAATTCAGTCTTCAAAAGTAAATATACTCTTCAATCTAAAGTATATCATCAATAACTATCTATACAACCACTTAAGTTGATTCTGAAGATGTTAATAATGATATTTTACAAGCAAAACCCTAATATGACCTTGATATGAAAAAGACATGTCTTGTTATCAACAAACTAACAAAGAATGAAATTCAAGAGCTCATCTAATTAGAAAGCTACACATATCTTAAGAATTAATTTCATAACGTTTTTTATCTAATATAAAAATCAAATTCAAGTGTAATAAAAAGCTGCTCAAAATTTTCTCTGTTAATAAACTATATCCAAGAATAGCTAAATATTTAATAACCACAAGCTGATAGTCAAATAACTAAAGCAACATCATTATTATAAGAGGAAATTATTAAAACTGTTTTGAAGCTTTAAGGCTAAGAAAAACTAGTATTAGCTTCCCTTGCTGAAATTGAAAAAGTTGAATCACAAAAACATAATATTCAAGAAGATAATAAATCGGAGCCAGTAAATTCAAAGATAAGGTAATTCAGTCTAATTTAGCTGAACTAGTCAGATTAAGGGAATCTTGAAATAAAATAAAATGAACAAATAATTTAATTTTTATAAAGTGACTATAAGGATAAAAAATGTATAGTGACCAGCTTTTTAGGTCTTAAAGGTAGTGGGAAAACTACTTTAGCACATGAATACATAAATCTTATTGATCCAACTATTTCTAAAGAAGAACTCTAATTAATGAAGAAGAAGAGGAATAATAAATAAAATGGTAATTGCTTTATGATAGAAAAAAATGATATAGTTCATTTAGTCATCGATTCAGAAGAACCCATAGGAAAGTGCAAAGGCTAAGATAATCTTAGTGAATAAATAGCTTTTTAATTACTTATGTAATCTATAATTGAATTAGTTAGTGATAATTCATACTTTATCAAAAGTTTGATTAGACTTACCAAAAATGAATAAAGCATTATTAATGGTTTCAAATAACTAGAAAAATACATATTTGGAAAAATTAATTAAAAATCTTTTTTCATATTCAATAGGCTTACTGATTTTGAATACTAATCATTAATGAAGGGCGATTGTAAAATCAAAACAATTATTGATAATTACAAACAAATTTTATATGTTAGAGTCAATAGCGAATTACGCGGCAACTCATTAGATGAAGATGAAAAAAGAGAGCATGATTCAGAAAAATAAAGTAACGAAAATAATTAGACTAATAAAAATGGATTTATTGAAGACATGAAAACTTTATTCGCTATTTAAGGTGAAGAAAAAAAATAAACAGTAAATGACTTTATCAACAAATTGAAAATCTGTTTAGAGTAAAGTAAAAGAGTAAACCAGCTAATTAATCCTCTTTTAAATCTGCTTAATCCTTCAATTCGCTCATTAAAAGATGATTGTATTTAACAAATTAATCACAAAATTGCACCTTTAAAAGCATGTTCTGAAGTATCCTAGAGTTTGTTGAACTATTTAAAATAAGAAATTATTTGTGATTAAAAATAATCATTTTTAACACAACTTAAATCTTCGATTGGATAATTAAAGGAAATGCAAAAACTTAGATACAATCTAGTCCATATATACTCTTCGTAATTTCCTTAAAAAAACCTGTTATAAGAACTTGAAAAGTTGGATTAATAAGAAGTTAGAAAATTTGAAGATTTTGAAAATGTTGATTTTTTTAATGAAACAGACTCTCTTTTATCTATGAAAGTGAATGAATAAAAAAATGATTTGAATAATTTCTTGCTTTTTCCCATAATTAATTAAATTTGTATTGCAGTAAAAAATCAATACGAAAAAAGTAAAAAAGCTTCTAGTTTAGTAGATCTTGTAACTAAAACCTACACTTTTTATTAATAAAAAGATTACTTAACTAAAAAGGATGCAGAAAATATTGTTGAAACTATCATAAATATTTCTAAATATGTAGAAAAAAATAAAAATAGTGATATTCCTGAATTTGAAATTGAAAAAAAGATATATTAAATTCTAAACTTGTACGATCTTGGATAAAAATTATTTGAAGACACAAAAAAAATTGGTCTCTCAAAGAAAACTTAGGAGGAAATTGTTACTAAACTGAAAGATTCAGCTATGGATAGGTCTACATTTCATAAATTTCTACAATAAGATTCATAAGATTCTGAATCTAAGATAGATACTCCTAAAATCCAGCTTTATGATGAATAATAATTAAAAATAACAAGTAATAAAAAAGAAATAGAGTAATTGTGGTTTTCTTTATTATCTATTTAGATATTAAATAAATCATTTATTCTTGAAAGGATTTGTACTCCTCTATTAATTAAAAAATTAGAACAAAATTAACTTAAGCTAAGTGAATATTATAAAGAAGTATATGAAAAGATTAAGTGATTATCTTAGAATACCACTCATAATTTAAAACCAAATTTAATTTTTAATAATGTATTTTTAAGATTAATAAAAACTTGAGTTAAACATCATTTATATATTCTGTAAACTCTCTAATTTAACAACCCTTCTAATTTAGATCTAATGTATGAAATTTTGATTACAACTGCAGCAATTCCCACAGATACATATTAAATTATTTAGTCACTCATTTTTTTAATTTCTTTTTGTATATTTTAATTTTAAAAATAAAATTTCATTTTAACATAAATCTTCATTTTAACATCAATTCATAAATATGTGATAATAGCTTCTAGTTTTAAATAAATTAATTATGAAATAAACTTTCATGATCACGTCTTAGTTTATCTACATTTAGTTATTTAAACATATTAATAAAAAACATTTTGGATAAATAACAAGAATAAATTTAGTATTCAATGATGGAAAAGGAATGAGGGGGAGAATGCTATGCCTATTGCCTTTATTTACCTAGGTGAGAAAGATTATGAAGAAAAAAAACCAATAAGGAATTTATTTAAGAATGATTCTTTTAAAACCCTGTCTTGCTCAATCACAAATTGTAAGTCCGACCATTACTTTTTGCCTTCTTTAAAGAGGCTCATCTGTATGTTGTTCGACGGAATTTACTTGAAAATTCCTACATATTTTTCTTCCAATCACTTTCTGAGATTGGCAAATAAATCTCTTAATATAGTACAGCTGCTACACCTTTGATTGATTGGCTATACTTTACAACTCTTTATCAGAGAGTTTAATTTTGAGTTGGTCTAAACTCATGTACCATTCAGCACTTGCTTTTTGCTTTATCTCTTCTAAAATCATATTTTATCATTTTCTTTTGTTTTATCACCTTGTTAAATTTATTTTTTTTAAAAATTCAAATAAATCTAATTCATGATCAATATTTGCTTCTATAATTTCCTTCTTAGGCAAGCAACTAAAATTCAATTATCCTTCATTTTTTTAATATGTACCTGGTGGTAACAAATTTTTCACTGAGGCATATCAAGTTAAGTATTCCTACAGTATTATCTTTCTCTTAAAATTATAGATTTTGAACACTTTCTAGTTTTTTATCTTCAAACTAAAGTCATTTTTATCTCTTGAGTAATTAATCTCTTATCATATTCAGCTATTAGTATTTTAATTAAACTTTTTGGTTAATTCTAATATCTGTTAAAGAATGTTTCAATCAGAATTTTCTTTTCTTTTAAACTGTCTTTCTAAAAATTTATTTACCTTCTCAAATTCCTGTTGTTGAAAATATTTTTTGAATTTGTTACAAATATGAATTTGAGTGACATGAATTGAAGTTGTTTCTTTCAATTTATAATCACTCTCGTTCTATTGATCTTGATTAAATAATTTGCTTAAAATTTATTTTTATTTTAAAGAATTTTCTTCTTTTCCAGCTCTCTAAGTTATTCATATCCTTTATTTTTAAATATTTCTTTATGTGCGCCAACCTAAAATTTTTCTTCAAAAAATTATCCTTGCTAGAAGATCACTTATCAATAGACTTATCCATCTTCAAACCATATATCCCTATTCATATAAATTAATAAAACAAATATTCTTCTTCTCATTCTACCTTCTATTTGGATAATAACTTTTGGAGATAGTATTCGAGTTTTAGTTTCTGGTCTATTCTTTCATCTCAGAAATAAGTAAAGGAATTTTTTCTACTTTTATATAAAAAAGGAATAAGGAATAAATATAAAATTACTGTACTACCAATTATATATATTAGAAATAGATGCATTAAAATTCATCAAGATACAAATGGTAACCTAAAAATCTGTTTTATAAGTTGATAGTTAATTAAATTAACGACATCCAGTTATCATGTAATTAAATCACAAAACAAAAATCAAAGGTTAATAATAATTATACTCTGAAGAATCGAATCTATAAGTATTTTTTAGAACAGCTGGTGAATATCTGTTCTATCTCAATTTAATAGATCAAAAGACCAAATCTGAAATTGAAAAAAGAAACAGGAAACATAATAGAAAAACAAAAAGATAATAATAACTCTACTCTGAAGAATCTAATCGAATTGGTATTTTTTAGAACACCTTGCAAATACTTTTGCAAGATGATTTTTTATTTCAAGTTTATATTTTAGAATAATAACCTTTTAATTTTAAATCCAGAATCGGTAGAGTAAGTTGATAGCTAATTAAATTAAAAACAAACTCCACTCATCCTGTAATTAAATCACAAAACAAAAACTGGAAAAAAAGAAAAATCAAATGTAAATAATAATTGTACTCTGAAGAATCGAATCTAAAAGTATTTTTTAGAACAGCTTGTGAATATTTATTCTAAAGCAAAAAAATAAATTAAAAAACCAAAACTGGAATTGAAAAAAGAGATGTAATATAAAGACCAAAATATAGTAATAATTCTAATATGAAGAATCTATCTAATCTAATAACTAAATCCTTGAATTAAGGATTTATTTGAAAACAACTGGTGCATATCTCTCCTATAGCTTGTAACACTAGAGCAATATAATTTTTAATCAATTTTATATTTAATGAAAATCTTATTTAAATTTTAAGATCAGAAATGGTCAATATATTCCTTGTAAAATTAAAAGATTGAAAATCAAATGGAAAATAGAAATGTAAGAAAAAACAAATTTTAATTTGAATTACAACATAAGTGTATAAAAAATATCATTAAAAATCCAAAACTAGATAGTATTATTTAAAAGGTAAGTTAGTAGCTTTAATTGATAATTTACTTTATTAATAAGATGTGCATCATTATTATTAATTAAAATACTTTTCTTGACATAAAATTTCTTCCTCCAAATGACTGCTATTGAAATCCTCCAGATTATTAAAAATATCATTGTCACCATCGATGTTATTGTCTGTATTTGAATTTCTTTTTTTTTTCAAAATCTTAGTAATCATTATTACAAATACCTTCTTCATCTTCTTCTCCATTAAATTTCCTAATTTATCCTAAATAAATCGTTTCTTTTTTCTTTGGTGATTATTACGATGCCAATTTTGACAAAGAATAATTATTATTTGTGAAAAGAAATTTGATCTAGATATTTTATTTAATAATGCTTTCTCTTCATTTATAAATAATTTGATCTTATTTTAAAGAAGTAGAAATTATTATTTTTCAAGTACTACTTTTGAAAATATTTAAATAATAACTCATAAAAACTAAAGCAATCTATATTAATCTACTTTTTTAACACAGTTTTACTTACAACCCAGCAGAGTGAAGAAATAAAGTATAATCTGATTATTTGAATTTACAAACATGTTTTACCTCAGTTACTTTATAATACATTTAATTTCACTCAATCAATTTCTTAACATTCAAGCAATCTAATACATCTTTCTTTCTTTTAATCCTTTCTTCATATCTTTTTTGTTATTCTGTTATTATAATCATTATTAATAAAAAATATAGTTTGATTATTATTAAAATACCTTTTTTTTTGGATTCTTTGTTGTAGATTTTAAATAAATCCTACTCATTAAATAAGCTATTCTAAATATTTAATTTCAAAAAAGAAATATCTTAAATAATGTCACTTTTATATCTATTAAATAAATGAATCTTAATTTTTAAATTAAAGAAAAACTTAATATTAACTTAGTATTGTTATATACCTTAATTTATTTTTTGTTAAATGATTGAAAAAGTGAATAAAGTGCAAGATTTTTTAATTATTCTAAAACTATTCTCAAAAAGTGAATATTCTAAATATATTCTTATATTCTAAAATTATTCGAATATTCTATTTTGAAATGAATTTTTAATTCATAATTTGATTATTCGTATTCTCTACTGAAGAAATTTTTAGAATAGTATTCTTTTGAATGCATATTATAGATTAAATAAATAGTAGTTTATCTATATATTTAAATGCCATTTAATCAATCAAACATCATTTCAAGGTAGAATAGCATTAATACAAATGGCAAATCATTAAATACAATCGCATAAGATTTATCTTTCCAAAAATAAAACTTAAATGATTTGCTTAACAAGAAGAGTTTAAAAGGAAGTTTGTGTATTGCATCTAAACACAATCATCATGATGACTCTTAGAAATCTTTTATTTATAAAGTCTACTTACTTGTAGGTTAAACTGGTGTAGGGAAAAGTAGCTTGATACAAAGAATAACAGGAAACACAGATGCAGTAGTAGGCCATGGTAAAAACTCTGAAACAACAGAATGCATGGCCTTCTTCAAAAATAGCTAAAAATTTATAGATTCTCCAGGAATAAATGATACTTAAAAGAACAGATACGAAATCTTCTTATCAATAGCAAAATATATGATCACAAACAAATGCTATTTAGAAAATTGCTTTATCATTTGTGTTTCTAATAAAAAACTAAATAACCACAGAGTATACCTTTAAGAGTTGGCTTATACTTACTTTCTTTATGAACTGTTTTAAGGTAAAGTTCTCGTTTCAGAAGTAAAGAAACTAGTAGATGAATATTTTAATTCCAGTGGACTTCTCAACTGGTCAGAGGTCGGATACCACCAAATATAAGATGATTACACACAAAAAAGGATAGAAATATTTAAGAACAGAGACAGAGCTTTAGATTACATTCAGTATGTTAATAGTTTTTATATCGTTGTAAAAACGTGTTTTGATTAAACTGAGAAGTATGAGTTAAAAAAATTTGATAAGCACATGACAGAATTTTTCAGAGAACAAATTTGGGTAAATAAGACATAAAATTATATTGACCTTTATGCTTATAAAGATTATATAGAGCATCAAGAAGACCATTTGTTTTAAAAGATTCTAAATATAATTAAATTGCAGTATGAGATATAATCTTGGAATAGTGAAGAAGTAATATAACATATACTCTTAATTGGTGAATCTTAGGTAGGAAAATCATCACTCATAGAATAGTTAAAAGGAATAAAAGGACTCAGAGGTTCAGGAAAACAATCAGAGACCTAGTTCTGCTAGATGTACCTAGTTGAGAACGGAAATGTGAAATACTTTTTCATAGACACACCTGGTTTTGGAGGATCTGAAGCAAATCAAAATCCTGTTCATAACCTCAAAATAATTGCTGATTTTTTAAGAAGAAATAGAATCACTGAATTCAAAATTCTTTATATGCGTGATGCTGTTAAGGATGTGAGAGACAGGATGGATTAAATCCTAAGTGATTTGTTCTTTTTCATCTAATAGATGTTTGATTAAGATACATCTTTTATAGATTCAGCATACTTAAGGGAGCTTTTTTGTCCAAATGACCTCCCTTAAGATAATTTAATGTAATTTTAAATTAATTCTATAAAATAAAAAGTCTTATCAGTTGAACGAGTTGTAAAAAGATAAAACTAAGGAAGAGTTTATTTAAATGCTTTTGAAGTTAAAAGTGTAGAATTCAAAAGCAACTATTTCAGAAGTGATGGAACAGAATATGTAGTAAAATTACAAAAAGATAGATTGTAATAATATACTTTGTTTGAGGGAATATAATAGATAAATCCTATTTGCGTTGATGATAAAATTATAATGAGAATACAAAAAGTTAGTTAATTTTAAATCATAGATAATCTAATAGATTATTCGAATGCTTTTAAAAATGTATAAGAGAAATATATTAGGATTTATAACATTTAAAATGAAATAAGAGAGAATAATCAGTTAAATCAAATTACATCTTAATTATCAGCTGAAAAGCTTAAGATCATTCAAGAATTGAATGGTCAAGTGTATAATGTGATTGGAGATTTTTTTAATTCCCCAGAAATACAAACATATATCAAGAATTAACTTCCTGCAGAAAGTGTAGAAGCAAATGGACAAAAGGAAATTTAAAATAAACTGTAAAATGACATATAAAAGCACTTTTTGAAGATATGTTTTACTCCATTTCTTTTTGAAGCTGACTCTGATCCTAAGAATGTATTCTTTTCTAGAAAGTAGCTATATTTTTGGTCCTATTCTCATTAACTGAAACCTATTTTCAATAAAGATAACTATAAACATATAGAAATCTTAGAAAATTTAGCAAAAATAAAAATCCTGTAAGAAATTTGTCTTCATTAACATTTGAAAAATAAATAAATTCATATGAAATATGAGTAAGAAACAAAATAAATTGTTGATTGGATTGAAATATTTGTTTCAGGGATGAATACTGTGTTAGGAACAGGTGCACAGATTTTTAGGTATGCAACATACTTTAGCAATATTGGAGAAGCAACTCTCAAAGCCCAATCAATTGCAAAAGGTATAAATATAGGAGCTGTATGGGCAAATTGTGTTTTAGCTGCAGTTTCTATAGGAATAGATATATATTCCTACTCAAAAGGATAAATTTGTAGAAAATAGTTGGCTCTTAATACATCATTTAACTCCATTTGTGGTATTTTATCTATAGTTGCCATCTTTACTCCAGGAATTGGTTGGATAGTTGGAGGTGTAGCAGGTAGTATTGCTTTAATTGGATATGGAATATCTGCTATATGCTTTACTTCAAGCTCTACATATGACAATACTATCGGATTGCTTTTAAAAAGTATTTTAGATTGTTAGCAACCCAATTCAATATTACTGTATTTTTTAAAATCAAAAATGCTTTAAAAATATAAGCTTACTAGTTATACTCAAATTTAATCAAGCCATGCATATAAGATGTTTAGAGAATTAAGTGAACAAAATTTCCTCTAAGAAGACTAGAAGTCTTTACTTTAAAAGCTCTTCCCAACTGCAAGACCTGAAAGATTATTAGATCACATTGCTTAGCATATCTCTTAAAATATCATTTCGAATCACATTTAATTTGAATAACAGTAGCTAGAAAATGAAAGTTCTTGCTAATATCTATTAGGACTAAAGAGATAAATTAAGAATAACAAACAAATAATTGAGACCTTTTATAACAGATATAAAGATCCAATTATTTTAAAAATAGAATAAAGCTAAAGTAAATTAAAAGATTTGATATCACAAAAGGAAACATGGCTTAAAAAGTAATAAGCTCTACAGGATTCTCAACAGAAATCTCAAAATCAACAGAATAATAAAGAAAAAGTTTTCTTTACTGAGGATGAAATATCAATTATTAAAAACTACTCAAATGTAATAAAATAATTCTAAGATTAAATCAGAAGTATATAATATAGTTATGAAGAATATATTTGTTTTGGAGATGGATACTTAAGGAAGGGTGATCGTTACCCCATAACGTTTAACAGTTATTGCAATCTGGCTCAGCAAAAAAGAAATTTAATTTATAAGTAAAGAACAATTAGTGAAATTTCTAAAAATGAAAAAAAAAAATGCTTTTAGGTTTTACCTTAAAATAAATTTACAAATTCTTTTCTAAAATTTGATAATAATCAGTAAATTATAGATTCACTCAATTTATTAACTTATTGTGATAAATTCGTTACATCTAGGTATTTGCTAAAGATTCAAGGATAGGAAGAACCGAATTTAAGTTTTATGTCTGAAAGTGAAGTTCTAGACTGTGAGGTTGCATATTCAATTGATCTTTATAAATAAGCAACAAAATCAATGAATTTTAATGATTTTCTTGTTCGAATTGAAACCAAGGTTGAAAAAAAGGAAATAGAGAATGAAAAAAAAAAAAAAGGAAGAAGCAAAAAGATCTTTGAAATTAATGTTGAACAGAAAATGAGATTAAGAGATTTCTATGTTTCCATTTAAGAATTGAAAAAAATTTTTATTTGATTGACATCATATATTGTGTGTTTTATTTTATTTTATCTTTGTTTTAAATTAAAAATTTTTGATACCCGTTATGCAGGACTTAAGAATAAAAAGAATTTTTTAAAAAGGACTATTTGGATGTTTTTTATGGTGTTTGATTTGTTTTATTCACAAAATAAACTCAAATAAATCTTTTATATTCATGTTATTTAGTCTTCCTAAAGTTTAGAAATATCTAACAAAGAATATTATGGTAAATGAGACCCACTACTAGTATTATTCTTATTTTATTAGATTTTTTTTTAGATATAACTTCAAAATCAGTCCAAGCATAATTATTTAATAGGTGCTTTTTATGTAATTTTTTTTATATCAATAAAGATGGTGTGAATAATTTGTATTTGAATAAGATAATTTTAATTGAGTATTTATTTCTTCTTAAAAAAATTGGCGTTATGAAATAATTGTATTATAAACTATGTAAATACAAATTAGCAACTTAAAAGGTGAATTAATTTTAAAATGATAATACTTCGAAATTAGTTTATTTACTATTTATTAATTTACGCAGTAATAGTCAAATTACTTTTAATATTAATCAAAGTTTGCTTGCTTAAAAAATTGTATTAAATTCATTCTAAAAAATAAATTTATGTAGTATTTTGGAAAAAGCAAAAGAGGAAAGTTAATCTAAAACAACAAGAACCTATTGTTCTATGTCTGATTAAATTATCATTCGGTTATTCTGTTGATAAAAAAGTATTGCTGCTTATAAATTTTTATAAAGGAAATAGAATAAAATGTAAAATAATCTTGCATATTCAAATTTATTTTTTCGATTCATAAAATTAATAATAAATTTGATTTTCATTATTAAAAAATTGAATAGATATTAGCAGGAGGAGTACTTAATTAAAAAGATTAAAAATACAAAAATCACATTCACTTAATGCTCAAATATTAACCTAAACCAATTCATTATAAATTCATTATAATGTATATAAATAAATTTAGAAACACATATTTTTGTATGCGTTAATTTTTAAAAAACATGATAAGTATGGAAATAATAAAAAAAAATATCATAAAAAGAATTGTAAATTTATTCATAAAAATGAGTTTACAATATCATCCATTTAAATTTCTTTACATTAAGACAATTTACTTTAGTAAAAAATATTTTTATTTTATAAGATAAATTATTTATTTATATTATGGTAATTTAAATGGGAAGGTTTTTTATTACCTGCATAGCTCAAATTTATTGTAGAGAGTTATATTTAGTAGGGTAACATTAAGCTATTTCTGTGTAATTATTGTGCAGTTAATCTTAATGTATTTTTAATAATAAAATATCAAAATTTTTGTATTTAATTGGGATAAACTTTAATACATAAAAATTGGTACAGAGGTCAAAGTGTTGAAGATTTTCAACACCCTTTATGGTGAAATTTGTTCTTTAAGGATTAGAGAGAGTTGCCTGAATATAAAGTGCAGATATTATTATTTAAGTGTCTCATAGCTTACCCCTTATAAGCCACCCAATATGACTGAATGATAACTCTAATTATTTATCAGCAAGTTACCTTTCGAATCAGAAATCATAGATTCTTGAAATTTTCAGAGAACGCATTCATTCACTTTAAAACAAAAAATCTGATAACCCCTTCAAGTAAGACAATAAATCAGTATCCAAATTAAAATGAAATAAATAAATAACCTAATATTAATCGAAACTGTAGTATGTAGCCTGTAACTATATATTTCAGCAGCTGATAAAACTCTCTGGTTCAACATCTAAAAATCTATATATAATCTTAAAATCTATAAAAATTAACCTATTTTTATCATATATATTTTAGTTTTTTAACTATTTATCATATTTTACAGGAATAAAAATTAAATAATAATTAAAAAAATTTTTATAAATGATAAAACACACTTCTTTGTTGGAAAAAAAATATGAGAATAAAAATGTTCTCTTTTTAATTTTGTTTACTAATTATCAATTTTTGAAGCAATAAAAACAGGCAATAGATTACTTTAGATGTAAATATTTTTCAAAAAAGGATAAAAAAATAAATTGATTTGCTTTTCAATGATTATGTAAAAAAAATGTCAAAATTATTTAAAATAAGTTTTCTTTGAGGCAACTCCAACTCAATGGGGCACCCTTTCAGTTTCAGTTGGTGTTGGGAAAAATAATTAAAATAATTTGAATAGTAATTAATATCTTAATTATTTGAAAGTATTACTAATCAAAATATTCTTAATAGATATCAAAAACAAATAATATTCAAAAGTAATTGCATATTTTATTTTTATTTGATTTAAAAAAATTTTTAATTTATCTATTTATTTATTTGGTTTTTTTATTATTAAAATTCAAATAAAATTATGTAAAAAATATTTTAAGCTCTTAAACTGCATAAAAGCCTGTTTAAAACATTTTATACTAACAAAATTTCACATGTAATAAATTTTTTTTTTAGAAATCTGAATTATTTTTGATGGAACTTTCTCAATAATAAGATCAATTATCTTTTGCTGTTTTTCTATAATTTCAATATTATTTTCATCTCATTGTTATGAGACTAAAATTAGGTAAAAAATATTTTATGTATCCTAAATTTTTTCTAAAAATTCTAAAAAAAGCTCATAATTTTTAAAGTTAGATTTTCTGAATTTATTGATTTTTAAATTTGAATTTTCACCTATTATTAGGCATTTTTACCATATGGCCAATTGCTGTAGTCATTACGCATTACTAATTGTTCATTTCATCCAAGAATTATTAGATTATTTATGATATTCAAAATGATTTAAAGAAATAGAAAGAAGTAAATAGATAATATGATTCTGTGGAGCTTTTAATAATATTCTAATAAGCGAGATAAGGAAATTAATAATTTTTTCAAAGAATAAGTTAAATTAGATAATATATATTAGATTAAGATTTATTTGAGATACAAGAAAGGTATAGTTTATTTTATTTGATATTTATAATTGTAAACTGATTTAATTTATCAATTTATTATTTTGGTTGATCTTATGTTACATTTTTAATAATTTATTAACTTTAATTAAATTTGTTAGAATGAAGAATGTTCTACTTATTGATAATTAATAATAATGATTTTGTTTGGGTAATGTTAGTTTTAAACAATTTAATTTGATTATTCATTATAAGGGCCTTCAATTCTTTTTTTTATAAATAATTATTTTGTCTAATAATTATTAATTTGAAAAGCATTTAAGCATAAAGCTAATGCAAATTACATGGTTTTTAACGTTTTTAATATTTCCGCTATTAATCCAGTCAAGTACATAGTATTTTAGGAAATATTAGAAAAGATATGAAAATCTTTTGCTCTTGATAATGGAGAGTAAAAATGATTAGTTGAATAATTTATTCTTCTAAAAATTGTTATATTCTTTTCTCACTTAAGCAATATTCTTTTCTTGTTCTTAAATATCATAGAGAGATTCAATAACAATTTGGTCGCCTTTTATTGAAATAAAATCATGAAACTATCTCAATATGTTTTTAAGAATGTTTGATTTATTACATTTGCTGTACTCAGAAGCTAATAAATCTTAGTCCATTAAATAACACTCTTAAATTAGATTGGATATATTTAATTATTCTGGTTTAGATTCTACTTCTACAAGAGACTCAGATGAATTTTTTTAGAAATAAATATCGCTGTGGTAGCTCAGTTCTTCTTAACAAATACTCATTGGAATATATTTTGCAGTTGATGAACAGCAGATTGATTGTTAGATAGATTGGTTATTAGTTTTTTGATAAAATCTTTTTTATTTGTAATTAAGTTTTTAATTATTTCAGAATTTAATATTTATGCTGAAATTGATCTAATTAAAGGACCATAATTTAATTTGATTATTTTCATCAGTAACACCTTTCTAAAATTAGATTGACTAGTAATTAATTAAATAACTTTCTTGAAAGTGTGATTAAATCAAATAATCAAAATTCAAGCTAAACCCAGTAAATTAAAAATTACAGTATTTATTATAATAAGAAAAATCAGGTCTAATTTCCTAATTAATAATTTTAAGTTATATTATAATATTAATCAGTAGCTTCTACTTTATAAGATAAAAACCCCCTAAACGCTTAACTTACGCACTAGATCAAAAATATTTGGAAATATTAAACACTCTTAAATTTAGCTTTTTAAATAATCATCTCTAATATTAAATAAAAAGATTTAAAAATCATGAAATAGCAATTTAAAATTTAAAAAAATGTTGTCAATGTAAATAACATCATTTTTATTCTAAAATAAATTATTTTTTCAGATGCGGTTAATCCTTTAAAATAAATTGGTAAATAGAAATAATTTCAAAAGGTTCATATTATTGTGAATAAATAACAATCTATATAAATGCATCCTTAAAATATTTTAACTACTTATCTAAAAAGTTAAACTTTACCCTTCTTTTAATCTTAAGAGTTTTTGTTTAAATTTTAAATTAATAAGTTATATCTTTTTTAATAACTATTATCATTTAAGAATGGCGATTGCTTTAAATATTAATCTGATGAAATGTTAGATTCAGTATTAAAAAAGAATAGGAAGTTAAAAAGTAATTTAGAAGAATGTAGAGATTATTTTTAATCAAACGATCAATCAATTAATATTTTGAATTATTAATATATTTATTAAGATCTTTTTGGATTAGATAATGTTAGTAAATATTCTTCTATTTCAATATTAAAAAAGCATCAAATTAATCAGTATACTAACAAAAAACAAATACAGTTAATAACATCATAAAAATAGATTTGAAATGTAAAATTAGATTCTATAAAGACAAATCTTAAATCCATAACTTATTTCACTTTTTTTTACTTTCTAAAAATATTTTTGCTTATTTTTATTTACTAAACTAATCCATCCATAATTAAATTAAACAGCTTATTAGATATATCTTTAAAGCTTTTAGAATTATTATATTAAGATATTCCTTAGCCTTTTTTGTTATTATTTCAAAAATGATAGCGTATGCCTTTAATAAATGAAAGGAAAAGCTTAATTGCAAGATAAAGGATAAAAATATGAATATACAAATATAAAATTAGGTTAATAATTATTATTTCTATGCTGAATAGTTTTTTATCCTTTTAAAAACCAAAGGAAATTATACTACTAAGGATAATCAACAAAGATATCACTAGAAATGATTAAATAAATTAGTCTATTTTATCTTTTAATAAATTAAATAGCTTTGAATTTAATTAATTTTATTACTTTCAGATACATGAAGAATCATTCAAATTTTTCTTAACTTAGATAAGCACTTGAATAGGATTAAAACTATAGACAAATTTAATCAAATAAATAATAGAGTGACAAAATATAGTCAGCCTTAATTATTTCAAAATTTATTAAATTATAATTAGGTAATCTAAGCTAATTAGTAAAATAACTCCTAATTAAAAATTAGTATAAATTTTATTTAATTTACTCATAATTGAAAAGTAAAAGAATCAATAACTTTCTAGTAATATTTCTCAAAAAATTAAGAATTTTTCTAAAATCTTCTTTATTTTGATTCTTATACTATTCATTTATTTAATAAAGTTTCGCATTTATGAGATTATGAATGAATTTAATAAATATATCTGATTTTATGAAATAAGGTATTAATTTATAAATATAAATTTGTTTAGATTAATATTATATCTTTAGTAGATAATTATTCCAATATTTAGTATAAAAAATTATTTATGATAATTCTTTATTATAAAATAAAAAGAAGTTATTAGATAATATACTTTTGCGAAGTATTTTTTATTTTAATAAAAATATGAAAGATAAAAGGATTAATAATTATAAAATTTTGTTCAAGAATAAGTTAAATTTTAATCAATATTTAATTTTACATACAAGATGGGAAAATCTGTTTTTATTTGATATTTATAATTGAAAATTGATTTAGTTTATCACTTCTTATTTTTTTTGATCTTATATTACATTTTTTATAATTTATTAACTTTGATTAAATTTGTTAGAACAAAGATTGTTCCCCTAATTAATATAAAATGATGATTTTGTTTGGGAAATGTTATTTTTTAATAATGTAATTTGTCTATTGTTAATAAATAAACTGTTCTATTCTTTTAGATATGATTATTTTATGTAATCTTCATTAATTTAAAAAGCATTTTTACATAAAACTAATACAAATAAAATGGCATGGCTTATTACATCTTTATGATTTCTGCTAAAAGCCGAGTATGTTAGGAAATATTAGAAAATATATGAAAATATTCTGCTTGATAATGGAGAGTAAAAATGACTGTTGAATAGCTTATTCTTCTTAAAATTGTTATATTCTTTTCCCACTTAAGTAATCTTCTTCTTTTTCTTTAATATCATAGAGAGATTCAATAACAAATTGGTCATCTCTATTGAAATGAATTCAAGAAACTTTCTCAAAATATTTTTAAGAATGCTTGATATCGAATTCATCTAAGCCCATTAAATAACATTCTTAAATGATACTGGATATGTTTAATCATTCTTGTTTAGATTCTAGTAAGGGCTCAAATTAAATTTTTTAGAATAGATATGGTTTTAAGAGCTTGTTTCTTCTTAGTAAATACTTACTGATAAATAGTGATAATGGATAAACCATTAATTTATTATAAAATCTTTTTTTTATTTGTAATTTAGGTTTTTATTACTGTAAATCCTCATATATTCTCACCCTGTTATATTTTCGCCCAAAAAATTTTGATTTTAATTATTTTTTGTTAAATAAATATTAATCATAACAACAAATCATACTTTATTTTAATTATCTGTATTTTAAAATGTTTTTCTTAATGAGTTAAACTTTAAATATCTATTAATCTTAAGAATTTTTGTTAAAATTTTGAATTAATAAGCCATATCTTTTTAATAGTTATTTAAAGTTTAAGAATAGTGATTACTTTAAATTCTAATCTGATGAAATTTTAGATTCAAGTGTTAAGAAAAGAATGGGAAATTTAAAAATTATTTAGAAAATTGTAGAGATTATTTTTAATCAAATGGTCAATCAATTAATATTTTTGAATTATTATTATATTTATTAAGATATTTTTAGAATTAGATATTGTTATTATTCTTCTATTTCAAAATTATAAAAGCATTAAATTAATCAATATACTAACTAAAAATAAATAGAAATTATAAAAATATGTTTGAAATATATTACAATATTCTTTAAAGATAAATCTTAAGTCTTAAACTAAAAGAGCTTATTTTTACTTTCTTAAACAAATTTTGCTTATTTTTAAATACTCAATTAATCCATAATCATATAATCTATTAGATATTTTTTATTGTGAGAGTTCTTATTAAATAATTGATATTTATCATTTTTGCTCATATTTTCTAAATAATAGCAGATGCCTTTAATCGATATAAGGAAAAGCTTACTTGAATAAAAATATTAAAAGATAATAAAAAATAAAGTAAATAATTCTTTCGCCCATTCTTTCTGGTTTTTTAGCATTTGAAAAATAAAAGATATCATGTTATCAGTGAAGAAAACTCAATTTAATTGAGCAAAATTTAACAAAATTGCTCAGCTTTAAGAAATCTTGATCTCAGTTTAGAGTAAATAGTTTTGTTTCCTTGTTTTTTTGTCATTTTTCTATATTATTAATTATTTATTAAGAGTGGTTAAAATTTTTGAAAACAATTTACCTTTTTATCTTTAATTAATTAATTGCTTTCAGATACTTTAATAATTATTCAAAAATTTTTAACAAGTACTTGAATAGGATTAGATAAATCTCATGAAATAAATAATAGAGTATCAAAAAATAGTCATTCCTAATTATTACAAAATTTATTCAATATTAATTTGATAATAAAAGCTCCTTTTTAAAATTACTTTAAATGAAGAATCAGTAGAAATTTTATTTAATTAATTAAATATTATATTCACTTAATGCTCACATATTATCCTAAATATTTTCAAAATGGTTTTTTTAAATAAATAGAAACCCATATTTTTTGTTTTTAAAATATCTTCCACTTAAATTTCTAAAAATTAAGATTATTTTATTCTTTTATTTAGTATGATAAATTATTTAATTAAAATATTTGTGACATTTCTATAAAATTAAAAGAAATTGAAAGAAAGAAATAGATAATATGTTTTTATGGAACTTTTAATAAGACTTTAATAACAATAACGAAGATGAGAAAATGAATAATTTTTATATCTTATAAAAGAATAATTTTAATGTGATAATAGAAATAAGATTAAGATTTATTTTAGATACAAGAATGGTTTTGTTGATTTTATTTGATATTCTTTATTGTAAACTGTGGTAATATTTTTCAGTTTACAATTTTGGTTGATATTATGTTACATTTTTAATAATTTATTAAATTTAATTAAATTTCTTAGAGCGATGGTTTTTCTACTTATTATTAATTAAAAACTATGATTTTGTATGGGTAATGTTAGTTTTTTATAATTGAATTTGATTATTCTTTAGAAGAGTCTTCAATTCTTTTTTTTATAAATGATTATTTTGTCTAATAGTTCTTAATTTGAAAAGCATTTTAGAATAAAGCTAATGCAAATTACATGATTTTTAACGTTTTTAATATTTCCGCTGTAAACCCAGTCAAATATGTAGTATTTTAGGAAATAATAAAAAAGATATGAAAATCTTTTGCTCTTGATAATTGAGAGTAAAAATGATTAGTTGAATAGTTTATTCTTCTAAAAATTGTTATACTCTTTTCTCACTTAAGCAATATTCTTTTCTTGTCCTTAAATATCATAGAGAGACTCAATAACAATTTGATCACCTTTTATTGAAATAAATTCATGAAATTATCTCAAAATATTTTTAAGAATGTTTGATTTATTACATTTACTGTACTCAGAAGCTAATAAATCTTAGTCCATTAAATAGCACTCTTAAATTATATTGGAGATATTTAACTATTCTACTTTAGATTCTACTTCTACAAGAGACTCAGATGAATTTTTTTAGAAATATATATGGTTTTGGTAGCTTATTTCTTCTTAACAAATACTCATAGGAATATATTTCGCAGTTGATGAGCAGCAGATTGAATCGATTGATTATTAGTTTTTTTATAAAATCTTTTTTTATTTGTAATTTAGGTTTTAATTATTTCAGAATTTATTATTTATGTTGAAATTGATCTAATTAAAGGACCATAATTTAATTTGATTATATTCATCAGTAACGCCATTCTAAAATTAGATAAACTAGTCAATTAATTAATAACTTTCTTGAAAGTGTGATTAAATCAAATAATCAAAATTCAAGCTAAAACCAGTAAATTAAATTTATAGTATTTTTTTTAAGAAAAAATAGGTCAAACTTCCTAATTAATTATTTTAAGTTAAATTATATAATATTAATCAGTAAATGGATAATAAAAATCACCTAAATGTTACTTTCATAAAAGAATAAAAATATATAGGAAAATTAAATGTTCTTAAATGTAGCTTTCTAAATAATCATTTTTAATATTAGGTAACTAAATTTCAAAATCTTGTAAGATGTTTTCAATGTAAATAACATCATTATTATTCTAAAATAAAATGATTATTTTAGATGCGGTTAATCCTTTAATTTAAATGGGTAAATAGAAATAATTTCAAAAGACTGACAATATTGTTAGTTAGCAATTTTTATAAATGTATCATTAAAGTACTTTTAAAATACTTTAACTATTTATCTAAAAAGTTAAAGATTACCCTTCTTCTAATCTTAAGAGTTTTTGTTTAAATTTTAAATTAATAAGTTATATCTTTTAAATAGCTATTAAAAATCTAAGAATGATGATTGCTTTAAATATTAATCTGATGAAATGTTAGATTCAAGTATTAAAAAAGAATAGGAAGCTAAAAAGTAATTTAGAAGAATGTAGAGATTATTTTTAATCAAATGATCAATCTATTAATATTTTGAATTGTTAATATATTTATTAAGATTTTTTTAGATATAGAGAATGTTAGTAAATATTCTTCTATTTCAATTAAAAAAGCATCAAGTTAATCAGTATACTAACAAAAAATAAATACAGTTAATAACGATTATAAAAATAGGTTTGAAATGTAAAATTAGTTTTTTTAAAAATAAATCTTAAATTTATAACTTATTTAACTTTCTAAAAATATTTTTGCTTATTTTAAAATCCTAAACTAACTCACCATAGAATCTATTAGATATTTATTCAAAGCTTTTAGAGTTCTTATAAAATAATAGGCGTCAATCATTTTAGCTCATATTTTATAAATGATAGGGTATGCGTTTAACAAATGAAAGGAAAAGCCAAGATAAGGATAAAAATATTAATATAAAAATATAAAATTAGGTTAATAATTATTATTTCTATGCTGAATAGTTTTTTAGCCTTTAAAAAATCAAAGAAAACTATACTAATAAGGATAATCAACAAAGATATCACTAGAATTAATTAAATAATTTAGTCTATTTTATCTTTAAATAAATTAAATAGCTTTGAATTTAATTAATTTTATTACTTTCAGATACATTAAGAATCATTAGAAATTTTTGTTAACTTAGATAAGCACTTGAATAGGATTAAAATTATAGGCAAATTTAATCAAATAAATAATAGAGTGGCAAAATATAGTCAGCCTTAATTATTTCAAAATTTATTAAATTATAATTAGGTAATCTAAGCTAATTGGTAAAATAACTCCTAATTAAAAATCAGTGTTAATTTTATCTATTTAATTAACTCATAATTGAAAAGTAAAAGAACCAATAACTTTCTAGTAATATTTCTCAAAAAATTAAGAATTTTCCTAAAATCTTCTTTTTTTGATTCTTAAATTAGATTGTTTACTCATGTTTCGCATTAATGAGATTAGGAATTTAAATAGATATATTTTGCAATAAAATAAAATATAATTAATTCATAGTAACATAATTAGTTAATTTTGAGCAAAAATATTTTTTATTCAAAGTTATTTCCTTTTTTTTGGGTTATTATAGAAGGTTATTTTTTGAAGTTTTTAAATAAGTGCTTAATATTTGATTAATTATTGTATTTAATTTGATATTAATTTTAGTAGAAATATTAGATTAATTAAGCAGAAAAGTAAAGAATATAAATATTCAATATAAAGGATTATCTTCTTAATCAATATATTTTTGAGCTACTTAGTTAAAATTTTAATTTTTTCTAAAGACTAATTGTATATTTAAAATGATTAATCATTTTTAAATTTGTGAAGTAAATAAAGATATTGTGTAATCATTTTTTCAATCTATACAAACTTTTTTGGAAGTTAATACAAATCATTCAAACAATATTTTATTGATAATTTTAAATTCATTTTAAAAAATAGCTTCAGTGTAAATTTCGAATTTTAAAACAATTTTTCATTTTAGCTTGAAATTATTATTGATTTTCAAACTGAAAATAAAAATAAATGCTTTTATTAATCTAATATTGTATATTAGAGAGATTTAAAATTTACCCTAATTTTTAAAAGAAGATAATTGAGATATGGTGAAAAGCACATTTTTATAAAGTAATACTTGGATAATATGATAAATATTTTAACAAAATTTTAATAAAATATTTTTTATTATTTGATAACATTTAGTTTGATGTTAATAATTCTACTTAACATGTATGACAAAAAAAGAATATTTTATTTAATTTTAAATATTAACAGAGTATTATTCTAAAAGAGTTACAAAATAATTTAAAGTTACCCAAATTTTGGTTAAGACATCTTGTATTTCGCTTCAAATAAATTTTAAGGACTTTAAGAATAAAATAAATTTAAAAGTGTGATCAAAATAGAGCTTTTGAATTTACTAAGTTGCTATTTTTAATTAATGAGCTGAAAAGTTTTATCTTACATTATTTTTAGGAACAAAGAAAGAATTTAGCTAGCTCCAAAAATATAGAAATTTATGGAAAAATAAAATCAGTTTAACTTTTGTTGTAAGAAATTAGTTTTTAAAAACTAAGCAAACGTTAACTATCTTCTATTTATTAATTTAGAAATTTGTGTTATTTAAATTTAAAATGAATGCTTTTTTGATGTTTACCATACAATTATATTCGAAACAAGAGATTAAATAATTTGTTATATCATCTATCTTAAGATGATTAAAATATACAAATGAAAAAATAACTAAATTTGAAACGTTGAATAAATGATTTATTTTTTTAAAGAAGATGAGAGAGGTTTTATGGCATTTTGTGAAAAATAAATTCATGCTATTCTGTAAACAAAAAGCTTTGAAGAAAATCTTGAATCAAAATGAATCAGACTTAATTAGATTTACAAGATTTCAATTATTAAAATCAAATTGCTTGTAAAGAAAAAAAGTGCATGCAAAACAGAGTAATGTTAATAATAAAGAAAAAAAAAACTTGGATTAACAATTTGTAGTATAAAAAAATTTTTTACCTCCCACCCTCCCTCTCACCTACCCGTTAAATTTATGTAGAATATTTGTTAATTTTTTGAACAGAGAGTGATTTTTTTGGTTAAATTCAATTTATCTTTTAAAATAAACTAATAATAACTTCACAATAGTGTTCTTTTCTACTAAGCTTAGTTATGCTCTTTGAGGTATTTTTCAAATTTTAAAGGAAAAAATGATAGTTTGATAAATTTCAAGGTGAAAAATAGACATTTTTTTTAATTTAAAATTAGTTTTTAATAATTCAGATCAATAATTTCAATTTCTATAATAATTTGAGTTCTGTAATCCCATAAAAACGAAGAGAGGAGAATCAACAAGGTTTATTATTAAAAGTACTAAAAAATAGAAAAGATGAAATAATTCAAATATAAAAAAAGGAATTTTAAGGCTAAGCTATTTAGATAGCCTTTTATTCCATAAATATTCAATTTATTTATTTCCTGTTATGAAGAAAAAAAAAGTTAAAAACAAGACTTTTATGGTCATTTCTTGGTATGAAAAATGTACTTGAAGGTGTTTGAAAAGAAAGATGTTTACAATTCGAAGTAGAAATCTGATTTAAAATTTATGAATAGCTTTTTTTATTTAGTATCTATTTGAATACAGAAACTTAATCCTTAGAAAACAATCAATTTAATTGCTAACAACATACAAGAATTGAATTGAATTGAAAAATACATAATTTTTCTACTTATACTTTATTTGATTACATTTCTTTATTTATTCAACCTAATTTATAAATCAATAGCTTTTGTAAACCTTCGTTTATTAGCTTTTACTTCAAAATAGCTTTGCACTAAATAATTTTAAAGATAATAGTCTATACGCTAAAATAATTTCTTTTTTTAAGAAGTAATTTATAAAGAAGAGAGAATAATAGATGTTACCTCATCAGTACTTTTACTCTAAAGATAAGAAAATTCATTTTTTTGGGAGATAAATGATGAAGAGATAAATAATAAATAGTGAAAGAAGTGTAAATGTAAATAATGTTAATAAGCGTAGAAAATAAAATTTAGGGAGGAAAAAGTTAAAATTAAATGTAAATATCATAAAATTTGATAATAGTGTGAAATAGTAATAATATATTTTAAATTGGTTCAATTTTAAACTTTATTATAAATGAGTATAAGTAGTATAAAGACAGGTAGGAATATATAATTGCATATATAAGTTGGGAATTTAATTTATTTTTGGTGAATTTGTTGGATAAAATATACAAAAATTTATTTTTTATTACAGGCTTTTATGATTTTTTTTGCTTAGAATTTAATATGGTTAGGTATTTGCTTAAAATTGTGTTCAGTTGAAAGCATTTTTGTTAGTTTTAATTAGAATCTAATTACTAACTAATTCATTCATTCAATGTTTATTAATTATAAATTGCATAAAATTTTGATTATTATTTGTTTTGTTGTTTTTATTTTCTAAGGAATAATTAATAAGATAATTATCTTGATTTAATTTAAATCAATTTCTCTTCTTGTATTTAATAATTTTCTCTATTAAGGCAGTATCTTAAAAGCATTTCTATAGAAATACTATACAAAGTAAGTGATGTCTAACATTTTTTATATTTCCATTGAGGATCCAGTCCATTGTATAGTACTTCAAGAAGTATTCGAAATGGATAGAGAATCTTTTGCTCTTTAAAACGGAGACTAAAAAGGATTAGTTGAGTTTCTTCTTCTTGGAAAAGTTATGAAACTCCTTTCTGACTTGAGCAATAGTTCTTTCTCCTTATTATTCAGAGATAGACTCAATTACTATTTGATCACCACTGCTTTAAATAAAGTCTTGGAATTGGTAGAGTATATTCTTGATGGCATTAGATTTATTGCATTTAGAGTACTCAAAAACAATTTGGTCTTGGTTCATATTTTTATACTCATTCATGCTTTATTCAATATTCAAAGCCGATTCAGGTTCTCTCATTGATAAAGAACTAGAGAAATTTTCTTCATCACAGCTCTCAATGTAGGCAGACTCAATCATATTCATCTCAATTAGTGTTAATTAGGTTTTTGTTTGGTAAGTTATGTAGTTAGATTGGTAGTTAATTGTTTTTTTATTTATTTATTTGATTGATTGATATTTAATTATAATTTTTAGGGAGATATGGACTATTTAAAATACATCAAATGTTTCACTACTGGCTTATAATAAAGCTTTCCTTGAATTTAAATGAGCATTTTTTTAATTAGTGTTGATCTGAAGAAATCTGCTTTTAATGATTATTGATAAGTTGTAAAGACTAAAAAACAAAGGCAAAGTACATTAACCTTAAAATCTGTTAAATTATAATCAAATATAAGGAATAACTAATATTTGCCCAGCTGATTAAATAAACAAACAAAAAACAAAAGAAAACTAAGTAAATTAAATAATAATAAATAAATTTACTAACTTTTTAATTATTTCGCATACACACACTCAATCTCTCTATAGAAACCAAAGTTATATTTGATTTTTATCAGCTTATAATAGCTAAAAGTTTAAAAGCATACAGTACTTAATTTTAAAAAATGCTACTCTAAATATAGCTAAGAGTATACGCATGTTTCTATCTAGTAAAAGAGTTAAGTTTTTTTTATTTTTTTGCATAATCTTTAAGGGGAGGATTTAAGAAAAAAATGTTATCTCCCTCTTATTATCAACTTGTAGGTATAATCTTATAATGAATGAATATGTAAATTTAATTGAGTGATGCTCTTTTATTCTTAGATTGATTCAAATCAATGAAAGTTAAATATAAAAATCTTAATCAATCCATCAAACCAAGTAACACTCAAAATTTATATTAAACTTAATGTAATAATTTATATTGAATCAAAAATTAAAAAGAAAAAGATTAAATTAATTTACTTTTTTGTTAATAAGAAGTAGAAAAAATCTTTGATACTTGATCAAACATGATTTAAAATTGTAGCTGAGCGATTTGCAAACATTTAAAATCTTAAAAATAAAAATATTTAATGGATCAAGTGAAAACTGACAGAACTCTTGCATTTCAAGATATTCTATCCTTTACTTCATTTTTTTTATTAAAATTTTATAAATCTAATTGTAGCATCTTTTAAAGTAAAATATTTATATGAATTATTTTCAATTCTATCAACAGAAATTCAACGAATTTAGGTAGTAAAGCATGTGATAGAAAAAAAATTATTTGATTGATTAACTTTTTGGCTCAATTAAAATTAAATATGTTTCATGTTTTAGCCCGAAAATATTACTTCTTACATTAAATATAAAAAGTGCCCCTCTCTTTTAGTTTTTTATCATCAGTAAAAATAATTAAAAATACATTCAATAAATTATTTTGATTCTACATCTAAAATAGAAAATAAAATTAAAATGATCCACCTTAATTAAACAAACTGTAATCTTTTTATTAGTAAATATTTTAGCTCTCCTATTATGATTTGACAATATTTTCAATTAAAAATTTATATTTGAACCTTCTCTCCCTTCTTTTTTATTTAAATATTTATAATTTACACAATTTCATTCATTTTAATAAGTGTAATATCCTATTGAGAGGTAAACAGTAATCTAATTCTTTCAATAATAATATGAAACCATTTCGTTCTAAGAAAAATCTCACATTAACCAAATGAATAAATTACAATTTCTTTCTTTCCATTTATTTCCATTAGGAAATTTGATTTTTAGAGTTTAGATTAAGGAGGTATTGTTCATTTTTATACATACCTATCTATGCACGCATGTATGTGCATATGTTTTTATTTATGTAATCATGTGTGTATGTTTTAATGTTTGTATGTATTAGTTTGATTCAAAGAGAAATTTATGATTCAATTTAGTAATATGAATCAGTCACTATAAAGGGGATATGAATTTATTTAGTTTTTCAAATAAATGATTGTTTCTTTAAAGCTAAAATTAATAAATTAATCTATTCCAAATATTGATAAGTATTTCTCTTCGAAATAGAGAAATTACTTTTTTATCTCATTGAAAAGTTATGTTTTTGATGTCTTTAAGTGTTCTAGACTTAAATAAGCCATATTTATTAGAATAGAGCTAGGGCGATAGAATGGATTCTGTTCTAAAAAGCTGTGTGGATTTATTTGGCTATAACACATTAATCTAACTTAAATTCTTAAGTGTAGATGAGAGCTGAAAAAAGAAACAACTAATAACTGCATAAAAATTAATTAAAATTAGGAAGTTGATGATGAAATTTATGAAGGAAGATATTTTAGGTAGAGGCAGGTAACTAAGATTAAATCAATTAAAATGCGAATAACCTTTTATATCTTTTCTAATTTGTTATATTGTTTACAATCTATTTTTCAGAGTAATTGAATAAAGAAATTAATGTGGAATCAAATTAATTTTTTCTTCTCTAAGACCTATTATTTTCTGATAAGATTGAGGAAATTCATAGGTAAATTATATATTTGATTAAATGATGAATAACTACTTTAAAAACAAAGGAAATCAGAATAACTCAATTTCTCAATAAATCACCCAGCTAGACAAATTTTTTGATGGCAAAACCCAAATTTGCTTGCTGTTATAAATTTAACAAATTTCTCTCAATCTTCTCTCAACCTTCTCAAACAACCAAAAAAATAAAAAACAAACTTATTCTTACTCAATCTTTTAGTCCAGAAAGTTTGATTAGGCTATTATATCTCCTATGTCATTGATAATTGGTTTAAATTTCAAATGAGTGTTAGTCTTCAAAAAAGAACTAAACTTATAGCCCGCAAAATGAAAATAAATATTTAAATAAATAATATACTCTGACTTCTTCCCTCTAAAATATAAATAAAGCCAAGTATCATAAATCCTACCAACCTCCTGTTGAATTAGTAACCCACAAAAATTAACTGATTTGTAAAAAGAAATTATTTAAAAAAGCAAATAAATTAATTAAAAAATTATCTCCAAAAAAGGTTAATAAATAGTATAAGAAATAGTCAATTACATTCAAAAAAATTAATTAAAAACTCTTTATTTTAATTAAAATGGTTGTTATTTTATCTTTCTCATTTATTATTAGTGCTTCAACAAACAAGCTGAGTGATTTTTCTCTATGTTTTTCATCATTTTGGAGAACATCTTAACTCTTATTTAGAAAGTGTTTTGGATTTTTCTAATTAATTCATGATAATATCACCATTCATTATGCTTAGGAGAGGCTTCTTTGTTTTTAATCAAACTTTTTGATTGATTTTTGTAAGAATAGCTGGCAATTATTAAGAGAGAAGAAATTAATGAAATTTGAGGCTAAATAAGAGTAAATAGACTTAATTTGTAGATTAATTAATTTTTAACAACATTTTTTTTTTTACATGTTTTTGTGAAACCCATTTTAAAATCACATTTTTTTTTTATATTTTATAATGCTATCGATTAGCTCTATTTTGGTTTTACACCTAATAAGGTAGGATACACAGAGAATATGATTTTTTCTATCTTTTAACTTCTTGCCTTTTATCCAATCTATACTGAAATAATTCAAAAAGTAATGAAAATGAGGGCTAAACCTTTTACTCTTCAGGATAGATACTAGCATTGAGGAATTAGGCTTTTTCCCTCTAATAAAATTCTGGAACTCTTTACGAATTTAAATAATATCTCTATCTTTTTCTCCCATTAAAGATTCTATAATAATTTCATCTCCGTGTTCAATTAAAAAATTTATAAATTAATTTAATATGTTTTTAATAAAGTTAGATTTGTTGCATTTCTTGAACATTTCCTCTATTTCTTCATCATTTAATTGTGAAAATTGTTCTAAATAGTTGCTAACTTCACAATTCTATATATTTTAGTTTATTTTTCTTTAGAGACAGACTCCTTCATTTGCATTTATGTTTTATTCAAGGTCAATAACTACCTCCATTTTACATATTTAGGGATTAAAGTTGCAGTTTCAAACTTAATTTGAGACAAAATATTTATTTTTTTAAGGATTTTGATATTAAATATTTAATTTGAATTTTATTTTTATGTTTTATACAATTTTGAGGACTTATCACTTAATTTAAATAATATTTGGCAAAAATAAGTAAGTAAATGTATGCATTAAACTTTCATTAATATTACTTAAACCAATATCCCTATCAGCTCAAAATTTTAAAGTTTAGAGTTAATCTAGACTAATAAAATATTTTTAGATTAGTTTTAGATTTTCAACAGTTTGTTATTTAAGTAATATTGTTAATCTAAATACATAATCTAACAAACATTTTTTTGAAGGAGGAAAAGTCAAAAAAAGCAAATAAATAAAAGTAAATTAATTAAAAAAATATTAAATTTTGATCATTCAATCAGTTATTTCCCATAAATGATTTTTAAAAATTTAAAACACAAAAGTAGTATTAAAAATTAAGCAAGTTGTAATTATTTTAGCTCCTTTTAAATATTTATTATTTAGTAGTGATGAAATCATCAAATCAAAAATTTAACATTTACCACTTTTTAATTATTATTTGTAAATCATTGCAAAAACATAAATAAATAATACAAACTTTATTTAGCTTTAAATTATGAATTTAGATTTGTATGACTTTAGATTTACATAGCACTTTTAAATTTGATTGATCCATATTTTAATTTAAACTACTTGCTCCAAACTTCTAAAAATATTAAAGCTATTCAAAGACATATTCAAAATAAAGGGGGAGGAGGGGGAGGGAGGGTCGATTCTACATCTTTTTACTTTTGAAATGTGTTAATACTACCCTAAAAAGTAATTTCTAAGGGTTAAAAACTTCTAGAAAATTAACCATGATATTTATCAGAATACAAATAATAGAATAATATTTAAATTCCGATATTTCTTGTTTAAAATATTTAAAAATACTTTTTACAAAGAGCAAAATTAAATCTTTTTTAAAAATCCTACAAATTTGATTTAAATTATGTTTTTATTAAAGAATACGAAATACTTTTCATAAAATTCAATAGATATTCATTTTTAGTAGCTAGGCAGAGGGTAGAGTTTAAAAAAATGTAAATTTAAAATATGTGTGTATTAACAAAAAAAATTTAATAAATTTAAGATTAAAAGATTAGATGATTGGAAGTAAGATTTGAACATTGTTTACTAGTTACTTCAATTTGTTTACATAAAATAGCAAAAAAAAAGAAGAAAAAGTAAAGAGAAGAGATAGTAATGATTTTTTTTCTATTCAATAAAAATAATGAAGTAAGAGTAATAAAAAATATATAATTATACAGAGCTATGAAAGGTAAGAATAAGAAGATAAATGGTATAAGATTTTAGAAGTTAAATTTTATTAATTTTATATCTTTATGCATATAATTTGGGTAATTGAGTAATTAAAATTGATTTTTGTTTGTTAGTTAGTTTATTTGTTTGTTTAGATTTGTTTGCTTATATGTTCAATTAGATTATTATTTTATTTCAGTTTTTATCAAAATTGATTAAGAATTTGTTAGGTTATGAATTCATAAATAAATAAGTAATTATTTTTAGATTGATTATGAAATTAAGCTTTTTTTCTATCAAGCTGATTATGAATGTGTGTATGAATTTTTTCATCAAAGTTGTATCAATTTCTCTTTTTATATATGATTATTTTGTCTAGAAGTTATTGATTAGAGAAGCACTTTTGCATGAAATTAATACAAACTAAATGACTTCTAACGTTTTTGATATTACCGCATTGGATCCAATCAAAGATGTAGTATTTTAAGAAATATTAGAAGAGGTATGCAAATCTTTTGCTTTTGAGAATTGAGAGTAAAAATGATTGGTTAAAAAGTTTATTTTTAGAAAAATTGTGATATTCTTTTCTGACTTAGACTATATTTTTTTCTAGATCTTAGACATCATAGAGAGATTCAATAACAATTTAATCACCTTTAATTGAAATGAAATCGTGGAACTGTCTCAAGATATTTTTAATTATATTTGATTTATTGCATTTGCAATATTCGGAGGCTAATGAATCCAAGTCCATTGAATTGCATTCTTCAATGAGTGAGGAGACATCGATTGATTTAGATTTAGATCTGAGTAATGATTCAAATGAATCTTAGAAGTATAGATCTGAGCTATTATTTATTTCTTCGTTACAGCAACTAACACTCATAGGATATTTAGGAGAGTATGAATTATATTCTTATTTTTTTAGAGAATTTTTAGTTTGAATTGTTTTATAATTAAATATTTATGTTTTAATTGGCCTAATTAAAGAGCCGTCTGTATGACAATTTAAATTATACAGTAATAATATATTAAAATCGATTAAGTTGTTTGTTTGTTTGTTTTTTTATTGAACTTGCTTCTGTAGAAATCTAATTACAATTTACTTTAAGAATTCAAGTAAAAAAAATAGTCTTGAAAGTTTCAATTCCTATTTTACAGAAAAACTTTGTAAAGTTCCTAATTTGATAAATTAAACCAAATCTTCATTTCGATTCAAAAAGCAATCAGTATAATCATTTTTAGACATTTTAAGGTAATGTTTATTGTCAATTTTTTTTTTGGAAAATCGCTACAGCGAAAATAAAAGCAGAAAATTAAAAAGTCTTAGCTTAACACTTAGGATTTCATATATCTAATTAATTGTCAAGGGTTAAGAAATAGAACAAATCATATTTGTTGGCTAATCTTTCATTTTTTCTAACTCAGTATTTGCCATTTCAAATTTAACTCACAAAGTAATAGATTATGTACAAAATTACAGGTAAGATATTATCAATCAATCAATCACGTTTGGGATTTTATTATAAATTACTATTGTGTTTGTGGGAATGAATATGCATTCAATTTTGAATAAGAGGCATTTAAAATCAAAGACGAAATTAAAGTAGATATTAATTAATCGCAGATCAATTAAATATCATAATCATCAAATGTATTCTTTTCAATCGCTTACACAATCCAAAATGTTTAGCCCCTCTTTTAAATAAAATGCGCATTTGATTTAATGCTTTTTTAAGAATATTTGCATAAATGTTTAAAAGTAACCAAATAATACTAAACCCCATCTCACTGGAAAAAGTGGTCATTTTTAAATTTAAAGATTAAGATTGATCTTTCTAATCTGATAAAATGCGAAAAACACAAAACAAAATACAGCGTGAAATAGAAAAGTAAATTAGAAATAGGCAGAGGTATTAACGGAATCTGATAATAATTAAAGTGTATGCCATTACTAATGTTGAGGGTATTCATTAAATAAGTATATTTTTAGGATAGAACTAATATTGCTAATATTTTAGTTAAAACAATACAATTAAAAAATTAATCAATTATTTAACAACTGAAATCTAGCTAGTTACTATAGAGTATAAAAATAACTTTAAAACATATTATTGAACACTATAAACATAGAAATAAAGTACTAGCTTATTTTTCTTTGTTTTTATGATTAAAATGCAAATTTACGTTTCTTTAAATAAAAATTTTGCTCATATCCTGATATCCCAAGAATTGTATGAACAGTAAGCATATTAGATGTAACTTTGTGAGTGTATTATTTCTACTTAGCTAAATTATTTTGTTACTCACTAATCTAAAAGTAATTGTAATGATAAAGGATAGGGAGCACTTAAAAAATGTATAGCAAGATGGTAGGATGCGTTGTTTACATAAAGATTTAAAAGAGAGTGAAAATTGAGTTATTTTACTCTCAAGAATATTTACTGTTGAATAAATTAGCGAAAATAGGAATAATTATGATTAATATCCTTGATATTTACTTAATAATTTAGTCTATATTATCTTTTTGTTATTTTAACAACTTTCTTTTTCAATTTATTTTTTGCTGGGAAATTTACAAGAAAATATTCAAAATTTTCTTAATTTATTTGCAAGAACATGAAAAGCAAATTAAATCAAATCATATGATAGACTTATCAAATAAATATAGATTTAATAAAGGCAGGCTAGGCTAGTCAACATTATTAACTAATTTACAATTGATTAATTAATTTCGCGTTAAAATAATACTAAAATCATTAAAAAAACCCAAAATTTTTAAACAGTAAAAATGTCTATTCTTTCTTAAATGAGAACCTTGATGCCATAATAAAAAAACGCAAAAACTTTCTTTCACCTGTCTTGTTTTCCAAATCTGGATTTTTTTCAAATTAAATTTCAAAATTAATTTAAATACTGAGCATTTTAAACTAAAGATGTTATTTCTACTTGCATTTCTCTCTCTTAGCTTATTTAAATTTTTAAAAATGGGATGCTTAATTTCCATCAATGTGGATGAACACAAATTGTTTGAAGAGCATTTTTGAGATAATAAGTTTATGTTTTAGTAAATGTTAACAAATATATGAAATGACTACATATAGATATTAAGGTAGAATATTTAGATACACAGATATAATATATAGAAGAGTGTATATAATTTTAAGCTAAATTTGATTACAATTAAATGATAAGGTATTTTTAAATATAATTAATCAGGTATGTCTTAATATTTTTTTTAATAAATTGCGATTTTTAACTTTACAAAAAAAATTCAGATCAAAAATGAACCTATTTATTTTCTTTACACATACTAAAATATAGGTCGAGTAACAATTTCTGAAATGAATTGATCATTGATCGATCAAACTTCTAGAACTTTAGTACACTAAAGCAGTTACTAAAAATATTGAGTAATGTGATTGAAAAGTATTCAAAATATTTTAGTATTCTATTGATAAAAGCAATGGTCTCAATCAATTATTATGACATTAATCAACTCATTTTATACACACTTTTAAGTTTTGAAGCCATATTGGCTGAAATTATTAATTTACATTTATTTCATTTGCTCTAAAAGTTTGTCTATCAAATGTAAACAAAATTCTAAAATATCCCTATTGACTGACAAATAAACATTAATTTTAAGGTTTTTAAGGATTAAAATCATTTGTTCTAGCAAAATAGCTATGAATTTTTGACATTTATAGGCTGGCTCATTTTGAATTTACCATTTTATAAGTCTCATAGTTATTATTAATACTTTTTAATCAGTCTTTTTTCTTGTATTTAATAATGTGCTCAATAAGTTCTGGTTAATCTTAGCATCTAATTAAATAGTGTATGCACAATAAATGGTTTTCTATGTCCTTCAACTTCCTACTTTTGATCCAATCGATGCTATAATACTTCAAGAAGTAGTGGAAATGGACCCTAAACCTCTTGCTTTTCAAGATAGAAATCAACATTGTGGCATTTGGTTTTTTAGCTCTGATGAAGTTTTAAAACTCTTTCCTAATTTGTGTTATATCCCTATCTTTTTAATAAGTCAAAGACTCAATAATGATTTCATCACCTTATTCATTCAAGAAATTAATGAATTAATTTAATATGTTTTTAATGAAATTAGATTTATTGCATTTCTTAAACAAATCCTATATTTAATCGTTTTCTAATAGCTCTAATTTTTGCAAGTATTAACTTATTGAGCATCCTTAGATATTTAAATCATTTTCATTTTCGTTTTCTTAATTACTTTCTTGGTATTTATTTTCTTCTTGTTCAAAAAGAACTTCACCCATTTTCTTAATTATCTTATTCAATTATCAAAATATATTTTTAATCTTTCCAAATATTTTATTTTTAATGGCAGAAATATCCTAAAATTTTCTAATCTTCTTGAAACAAATCAATTATAATTATTATTTCTTTACATCATATTTAAACCAAAAAATATATACTAGATACTAAAAATGAATAGAAATTATTATTTTTTTAGCTAAATTTGGAAGTTAAAACAATTTATTTTATTTTATATCTTTGAGCGTTGGAATAAAGCTCAATGCTTGATTTAAAATTGAACATTTAAAAATAAATATTATGTGTTTCAGCAGATAATTTAAGAAATACCCCTATCTTCTATCATTTCGTCTAAATCAAAAAATAGATTATTATATTTAACAAAAATAAAACCCTTGAGATTTGAGATGGTTTTTACTATGAAATCTAATACTTAATCGATAAATTATTTTTATTCAGTATGTAAAGAGAAATCTACATTAAAATTATGGATATATATTTTTTAATTAATTAATTTATTAAAAATGCAATCCTTCTACTTTTCATCACAAAAAACTTTTTTGTCAAAGAAAAATTTTCTTTCAAGCAAATTAAAAAGAATATTTCCCATTCAAGATTATATAAATACAAATAGAAAAATATCACTTGCCTTTGGGGATATAAAAAGTAAATTTAAATTAGTTATTGTAAATAGCTAATAGAAGTAATTGCGTTTTACATCATAAACACTTTATGCAAATACTAGTAAATATATTATATTAAATTGTCTGTCACAAAAAATAATATTTTTTTAAAAGCACTTTTTGAGAAATAAATTTAAAATAAAAAATGTTATTATGATTTAGAAAAATACTAAACAAATTCCCAAAATAAATTGCAAAACTTTTAATAAATTAGATGAACTAGATTGTTTTTAAAATCAAAGTATTATCATTTAAGTTATAGTAAATAGCTAAGAGAAGCAATTGTTTTTTACATGATAAAATCTTTATGCAAAGATTAGTAAATATATTATTTTAATTTCTCTGTTCCAAAAAATAATATTTTTTTGAGACAGCTATTCAAGAAATAAATTTAAAATAAAAAATGTTATTAAAAATCCCAAAATAAATTAGATAGAGTAGACTAGATTGGTTATGTATTCAAAGTATTATAGTTTAAGTTATTGCAAATGGCTAAGAGAAGTAATTGTATTTTACACCATAAAGACTTTATGGAAAGATTAGTAAATATATTATTTTAATTTGTCTGCAACAAAAAATAATATTTTTTTAAGAATATAATTTCAGAAATAAATTTAAAATTAAAAAATGTTATTATAATTTTGAAAAAATACTAAATTTTACAAAAATACAAAATAAATTGCAAAAGTTTTTGATAAATTAGACAAACTAAATTATTAATCAAATCAAAGCATTAATTTGCAAAGCATTTGATCAATTAGATAAACTAGATTATTTGTAAAATCAAAACTGAATAGAAAAATCTGAGATTTTAGATAAAACAATCTAATCCTTTTCAAATTAAATGTACTTGTTATAGATGTAGTTGTACTTTTCTATTGAAGCTCCTTTTTCTAAATAGCTTCCATCAGCTTTCTTAATCTTGAGCTAATCTTTGCTAACTTCAATTTTAGGGAAATTGTACATTATAATTGACCTAATGCTGATATCTTTAAGTTTTTCATTTACATTTTCTAAAGGTTTCCACAATGCGTCTTAGTAGCTGCTAACATTGAAGGATAAAATTCTTTACTTTAAATCCAAATTTATTGATACTTACAATAAGCAATTTGATTAAGGATTCACTTCTTAATCACAATTATCATGTATTTCTTATTCGTCTGATTAATTTTAAACATTAAGCAAATTTCCTGTGCAAGAATATAAACCTGTAGAATTCTACTACTTCAAAGAGCAAATAAGATTGAACTCATTGTTTAAATGTGAGATTTTTAACACATTTTTGGTATCTTAGAGACCCACTAACTTACCAGATCTCAAGAAAATAGGTACATAATCAGTCAAAGTATTGAAAACATCTTTAAACTCACCTTTTTTACTCTCAATAAATTTGTAACCACTTAACAAATCAAACCTAATAAATAAAACAAATAACATAACTAAAAATCCATAAAAGAAGGAAATATCGATTCAATTATTTTCAGCTAAATAATAAAAATTAACATTTTGCTGGATGAAATTCTACTTATTTTTAATTAATTGAAAAGTATAGATAAGTTGATAGGGTAGGGAAAATAGATAGATTGATTAAAATATAGAATGAAAATTAAGGGATTAATTTTAAAAGGAGTTCCCTAAAAATATATTTTGTCTATCTTTCAAGATTACTAGATTTTATTTTATATATTTATTGTAACTAACTATCCATTTTCTTTGTAAAGAAATTCACTTTGACTTTATTTGTTTGAAAATCTTACCATATGCCTTCAGGGAAATAAGCCAAAGTTGTAGTTTTCATTTATTCCACAATTGGAGTGGCCATTAATTCACTTCCTAGCAAAAATTACTGGTTAAGAACTCTTTCTTAAAAGCATTCACCATCATAAGGGAATTCAAAAAATACAGGTCTGAATATGGTACCTCTGTGGTTAGTTCTAATGAAAAGCATATAGTAATGTTTCAGTAGTGAATACCTCAATTTCAAGTTCTTTACTGCAGTTTTTGTCACTTCTGGTGATAAGTTGTAAAATTCTTATGGCTCTATATATTTTATATGAAAATATATTAAAATATAAAAAAAAGTGTTTAATTTAATATGAGTTGCTATTAAATGTCAGGTTATATTTAAATATGAAACAGTGTCAGAATAAAAGCAAAATTAATTTTTAGGAATTGCTTTATATGAAAATAGATCATTTTATGTTAGTAAAAGTGTTTAACTTTAAATGATTTAAATGTCAGGTTATATTTTATATGAGAAGGGGTCAAAATAAAAGCAAAATTGTTGAATTTAATTTGGATTGTTTTTAAATGAATGATATTTATCTTTTACTAGCTTGGTCATTGTTGTGATTTCTTGCAAAAGGATACAATGAACCTAGTTGAATCCATCTTTAGCAAAGCTCATCAAATGTATTCTCTAAAAAGCCACAAATGTCTGCTCCAACAAAAGGTATACCAAATATGTTGTAATTGAGAATTGATGGGATAGAAAGTTGCAGAAATTCAAATTTGGCATCATTATCTCCTGTCCACTTAAAAGTGAAACGTCCTGCTCCAGTGAAACTACTACGAGTGATAATAAAAGGGTAAGTTTTATTGACACTTCTTAAAGCATGAAACGTGTGATAAGTATCCATAAATCCATATAAATTGTGTACATCTTTATGAGTGTAGTTACCAAAATGAATCAAATTATAAGCTAATTAAGCGATTAAAATAGTCTTATTAAGTAAATGCCTTTATTTATTAATTAACAAAATATTACGTAAAGTCATCTTTTCTAAACTCTATTTACCAGGCAAGTAAGGCAATTCAAATTTGTCTTTAATAAATTCCTGCTTAATGTAATCTAAAATATTATTTTTAGTTAATAAAAACTCATTTTATAAAATAAATTTTTTATTCAAGATTAAAAAATTAATTTTCTTCAAAAAACTTAGATACATAATATTTAATACTAATTCAACAACTAATTTAATTAGTAAAAATAAAATGGTAACAATTAATTGTATCTTAATTTCATTCATATATTCTTAAAAATTTTTGAATTTACTGTCAGGGTTTTCATCAATCCAAGTACATTCATGAGTACTTGATCCATGCATGCAATCATCGAAATTGGTAGGTTCATTCATATCAACCCAAATTCCACTAAATCTTGTTTTGTTGTGAAGATCTTAAAACATATAAGACCAATATTCTGAAATATTTGGATGTAAAAAATCTGGGAAAAAAGAATCACCAGGCCAAACTTTTCCTTTGTATCTCTTTCCTGTAAAAGGAGATCTTAAAAATATGTCCATTTCAATTCCTATAATTATATATAAGAAAAATGTTTAAAATTTGATGTGTTTGTTAAACATATTCATTTAAAACTATATAAAACATCTAACCTTTTTTTAATGCCAAATTGCCATTGTTGTAATCTCTAGCCCCTACACCACAGTCAACAATAGGAATGTAGTTAATCTAAAATTCATTGTGAATTTTATCAAAAAATGTTTTTGGGAACCAATTCTAGTTCACAGTAAAAGTTTAAAGATTCTGCATGTAATCAATATCTGACCAAATAGCTAATTTTTAATAAAAATCATAAAATAAGTAAGATAATTTCTCTCTCAAAAGATCATGTTCATTACTGTCCAATGGAATATTATGTTATCTATGCTTTTCAATAGTGTCAATTACCATATCGCCAGTTTTATATCCCCATCTGCTTTGATGGTATCCAAAAGCCCTTTTATTAATTTATTCTATTACTTTACTTGATTCATTAATAAACATAAGAAATATACCAGAAAGGAGGAATAGCATGACCACCACCTAAGTAATCATGGAAATATCTAATAGCTGTTTCAGGGTTATGATCACCAAAAAATATTTTAAAATGAATAATTCCTCCAACCTTTGTTTTTATTATTAAAAATTTTAAAAAGTTTTATTTATTTTTTAAGAATAATAAATTTGCTCTTCATTTTAGATTAATTTTGCTTTATTTAATCATTTATTAGATTTATAAAGATGGATTTTATTCATTTAAATGATAAATTAATTACTGATTTAAATGTGATTTTGTTGTTTTCAATGATACAGTCTGACGGAGTTGGGTTTTTGTAGAAGACAATATTGTAATTTCCTGATGCTTCTCTCACTAGATAAACAGGATGAGAACTGTAAACTCCTTAGCCTCCTTAGGTGCCTTCATCTATTTGATGAAGCTAATCAACTGCATTTAGAGTGTATTAACCATTTTTCAATCTAAAATTTCTGTTATTTCTTTCTCCAATACCAAAGATGTAATTTGAGGGAATGCTAGTAGAATATTTAAGGTAATTTTCAGAGAATACCATTTCTCTATCACCGCTAAAAACTACTTCATTAGTTGAACTTCTGACTATTTAGAAGTTGAAACCACTCTTACTATCTTCATGCAATACAAATTCAAAATCTGCTTCTTCTACGCTTTTGGTTTTATCATTAAACAAGGTATCAAAAGGTTCTATTTTGGGCATAGAAAATCTATTTTCGTTATTTAAATCTTCAAATTTAATGTCTGCTTGATGTTAAGATTCAGCTCTGAAAACAAAATATATCTCATCAATATGTTGCAAATTATCATGAAAATTTCTTTTTAATTTCAAAGTAGATTAATACTCTCCTTTTAATTACAAGCCCTAAATCTCTGTATAGCTAGCTTTAATTACCCAGCTCAATAAAGAAACTGTTATTAAAGTTGCTAATAGTTTCCTGTTTTATATCATTGCTAAATATTTACTGTTTAATTTTGGGTTTAAATCTTTTGATTTAATTACTAACAAACTACTTGCGAAATTAAAGATTCTCTTTTAATTCCAATTTAAAAAAGTAAAAATAGCATCAGAAATATTAGTGGATGGATGAATATACATTCATATTTCTAACACGTAATAAACCTATTTAAAGATCAAATTTGTTATCGTTTAAAATATTTCAAACAAAAAAATAAAAGATATTAAATATGTTTTGCAAATTATTGTTTTAAAAGCATTTAATTTGTTAATAACCTAATAGTTTAATATTTATAATATGAATATCTAATTATATCAACAGTGTTACACACACAATCAAATATTGATATCAAACTTGTGTTTTTCTAAATTAACAAAATTTTGTAAAAGAAAAGTATTCAATTAATAATTACTCTTTATCAAAATAAAAAATTAGATTTTTATAATAATCAGTTTTAGGAATCATATTGATTTTTATGTAAGTAAATAAATAAATATAATTTTATTACTTCTCATTTCAAAAATACAAAATGAATAAATTAAATAAATAAATAACTTTAATTTAGATATTAATTTAATTTTCAATAATACCATACATATAGAAAAAACAGTTAATTTTTAATTATAATTTCTAAAGCATTTTTAAACTTAGTTAAATTTCAATAATTTTGTTAAAAAATAAATAAATAAATTTAACTTTATTAATTTAATATTTCACAAAAGCAACTTTGAGAAAGTTTAAAACTTTATCCTTTCATTTTAATGTGAATTTAATTAATTTTGAGTAGAGTATTATTTTATTGATAATTAAACAAAATAATTTTAAAAATATTTTCTCAAGCATTTCTTAAACATAGTTAAATTTTTAATTTTGTTGAAAAATATTCAAATCAATTATCGTGATTAAAAAACTTTTTAACACAACGATTATTAAATGCTTGTATTTGCTACATACTTTAAGTCACTTTATTGATAAATAAAATTTGATTTTGTAGATTGTCATTTTTAAAATAATATTTTTACAATTAAAAAAACAACAAAAATTCAATAGAGTTTTTCTGAAAGTTATTAGATAAATAGAAAGTAATTTTGTTGATAAATTTATTTATTTAAAATCTTTAAATAATTTGTGGATTTTTGAAATATGGAGTTGTTTTTTATGGATAGCCAGCCAATCAATTCAAATCACTCTTTTCTTTTATTAGGTACTAAATAGAACTTTTTCTTTAAATTTTATTGTAGTTGCTTTGGGCAAGTATATAAATTTTCTTCAGAGAATGAAAAAGTTTAGTCTAATTATAATGTTTAGTTTTTATCACTAGTTTTTATGAATTTATTTTCTCCTTAGAAACTAATTTTTGCACTTTGAGTTTTGAACCACTTCCTATATTTAGCTTGAACTTCTTTTTAGGAGACCTTTAATTCTTAAGTTTTTTGAGTTTGTTCTTTTTCACTTAACTAATTGTTAATTATCTATTCCCAGAAAGTTTGTTGTGCTTGGCTTAAGCTATAAATTTCGTTATTTCTTGCATTTCTAAAGTCTAAAACTGTAATTATGAATAAAAATATAATTTATATTAACAATTCAAAAAAACTATTCATATTTGAACAAATTTAAATAAAAAAAATTAGAATTACTTTAATCGAAGTCTACATCTTAAGGTAGTTTACTTATTTCTTTGTAGACTTGACCAATTAAGATTTCTATATGACGATTCATTTCATTTGGTGCATATTTATGACCTTAAATTCCAACAGTAATAGCTCTCATTTTTCCTCCTACAGAGTATTCAAAAGAGAAAATGTTATAGCCCAACTAAGAAATAGATCTCAGATAGTAAAATGAATATGCATTGAAAAATTGACTAATGATTTAAGCTGCTTTTACAGATTTTTCATCTTCTAATTCACCAATTTGGTAATAATTAATGATAGAGAAGTTATTTTCATCATAAAATGTCTAATTATTTCTGTAAACAAAAGTTTAAGATTTCTGTTTGACATCAAAATATCCCAAAGGCTTATATTCAAAATCAGGTATCTATACAAAAAATATTAAAATAATATATCAAATTGAATTATAAATTACGCTAGTAAATTCTATTTTCTCAGTTAAGAAATCTAAAATGTTCTCTGCTATGCTCAATGTCACATCTCCACCTACAAATAACTCTGCATTGAATCTAGATTTATATCTATTAAACCAGTTTTACAGATCTGACAAACTAACTTAGCCAGAGTTAATGATCTCTAATTTTTTTTCTTGTGATAAAAATTCTGCCTTTAAAACCTGTCTCACCCAGTCAAACAGTTCAACAACAGCATAATTTTCTTTTGACCTGTAAATATAACTTTTGTGTCTTTCCATTAAGTATTCAAATCTTTAGTCACTCATAAAATTCTCATCATCAAAAGATTCTTCTAATATCAACGCAAGTGTTTTTTACAAGTTCTATGTTCTTCCATAAACAATCATAGATAAACCCTTAGTTGTAGGAAAAAATAGCCCAGCATCAAAGAACAAGTTTAAATAATCAGCAATTATCCTTTTTTGTTATTGTTAAAAGTTTTAAAGTTAATTATTTATTAATTGACAAATATCATGAATAAATATTTATTAATAGATTATCTTTTGAATAATGATTTATTTTATGATAATAATTATCTTGAATATTTTATTTTATGATAATAAATAAATATAAACATGTTACTCTGTGTATAATTGTGAAACTAAACTTTGTTCAATCTAGGGATCACTCATAAGCAAAGAAACAAAGGCAATTTCAGGATACAATTCAGAATTTTAATAAAGCCATAAATTGACATTATTTTTTGTTTTTACAAGTTGTGGTCTTTGATTGTTTTTGCTAATTTATTCTGATAATTTTTGAAAGACGGATTTAGTTTGTTTATGTTAGATGCTTCTTGGAGTCATTTATTTATTTAGTGCTAATTAGTGGGAAGTAGTTTTTAATTATTTAACAGCTGCTTTAATTTCTTGTTACATGGTAGGCGAATCATCCTTATTTAAACTTAAATCAATTCCTTAAATAGTAATATTTTCTCCCAAATCTTTAACTTTTTTATTTAAGCTTTAAATTTCTTTTTCATTTAATTTGTATTCACTGTACTTTATGTTGTAATATTAAACCTCTTTTTCGAAACTATCTCTAGCTTGCAAGAATTTAATCACTTAAGTAAGATCCTAATCTGGTACATCATGATCATCAGGTTCCTCAGTTTATTTAGCAAATGGTCCCTTTCCTTCTTCCTCTTTTTTAGTTTCATTAAAGTTTTTTCTCAAAATAAAGAGAGCATTTTCAGCTCTGAATTAATTTATTATATAATCTAATTCATCTGAGTCAGCTTTAGTAAAATCATAATCATCATTAAGCAAATGTTCATTCTAATTAAACATAAAAGAAAATCCTAATGAAGTTATGTAACTATAAACATCAATAGTTTGCTATTTCTCAAAGTATTCTGTCTGTTCATCTAATACTTTATCTTTTAGTTCCTATTTATATTTTATTAACAATCAAATGGTTAATATCTTTTTAGATCAAGAAATTTCTTGAGTAGTATTGTTTTTGTTTGTTTGTTTGTTTGTTT
>JH720310.1:364366-445855 GCA_000231825.2 Tetrahymena elliotti 4EA | reverse complement strand
AAAATTATAAAACAAATAAATGTAGTAATAAATGAATAGATGAATTTATAAATGGAATTTGAAAATGTACTTATTTATGGAGGTATTGTTTGATGATATCAAAGTATTAGAAAAATAGTCTAGAAATATCAAATTAATGATCAGAGCCTTTTTCTGTTAATGACATGACAGCACCAAAAATGTATTCTTGAGTAGTAATTTCTTCAAATAGCAATTCACAATCTGAGGCATATTGATACTTGAGTAAATATGAACAAAAGGATACAGACATTAAATCTTCAAATACGAAGGCGATATACTAAAATGATTTAGTTTTTTACGAATTTTTAACATCCAAAGGGATAAAAATGCTCAATTCATTTATTTATGATATTGATTACACTTTTATGTACTTTCCTTTACTTTCTGAATCAAATGCTACATCAGAGTTATTGAATGTGATTTAACGAGTTTCCTTCTTCTCCAATTTTAAAAGTTCATTTTATACCATAGTCTTAGTTTGGTTGAGTAATGAACTATCTGTAATGACTGTTACATAAGTGTTTTCATTTTAATAGTTATCCCGTAAAAATTGAGTCACTATTTATCTAGGATCATCTTTTATTTTACTTAAAGAATCTTAGGAACCACATTAGAACCCCTTAAAGATATGATCTTTCTTTGCCAAATCCTTAAGAACATAGAATATTGACTACGTGCCTTTCGTGAAATAAAAAAACGTTAAGCAATCAAATATAAATATAATTAAAACTATTTCTAACAAGAATAAAAAATGTGTTTTTTATTTTATTTTTTTTTGTAATGCCAAAATAGTTGTTTTTACTGAAAAAAAACACTATCTTTCTTTGAAGTAATTAACAGATAGTGAGTTAGTTAAATCAATAAAAATTTATTTATTATTAATTAATAAGTGAATGAATGAGTTAGTTACTATGTGCTTAACTATTCACAAATTCGCTGTGGACTGATTGGAGTTCATTGATGACTTCTTCTTTGTCAAGTAGAGGATATTTTAAAAAATCAACATATCTCTGAAGACAGAATTCAATGTCCTTGAGATCATTAAAAACGAAAGGATACAAAGTCTAATTTGACATAGTCATTCCATTGATTTAACCATTTTTTAAAGAACTCTAAAGTAGAATATCATCGATTCTCGAATAGTTAGCTGAGCCTGTAAACAGGAGATGCTATTTATTTAAAAAAAACAATCTTATTAAATTATATTTGAATATGTTAAAACTATCACCTCTACGAAATGAGATAATCCTTATAAATCCTTTGGGTCTCTGTATGATCCAACTCCATTTAGACCTATATTAATTCCTAGCTTTTCAACGTTTTCTTTATGAGCTACCAGCAAGTTGATTCCATTTTCAAGTTTCATAATCTCATACTAATACTTGTCAAACTGAGACTTGATAATATCTTATATGTTGGATAGTTTTAATCATTTAAAAACATTTTTTAATGTTTACTTATTCCTTTTGAACCAGGTTATTCATCAGGTTTTGCAGTACCATTTGAAAACAAATAATTTCTAAGCTAAGATCTGTTCTTCTTGAAAGCTACAACTTCGTTATTACCAATCTGCATGTCTAAAAGACATCCAAAGATGAATAAAAAGGCTAATAAGGTTGCAGCTGCCAGGAAGAATTTCTATTTTATCTACCTATTTGGTTTCATAAATATTTTAAAAAGTCGTTTGATTTTTTATTTATTTATTTGAATGATATTAATAGTTATAGTAAATTAATATGTTTAACAACAAGATATAAGTCAATTTCTAGATTTCCTATACATATTAATATATTTCCTAGTCATGATTATATCAATCAAAATATTTAAAGAAAAATCAAAATTTTGTATTGATAAATAAAATAAATTTAAAAGGAGTCAAAACAATGTAAAATAGAATAAAAATAATTAAATTATAAAAAACTATATTAAAATAAAAGTAAGCATTTAAATATTCACATACATACATACCTACCTACATATATAAACACATTGATATATATATTTGTCTAGCTTGATTTTATCTAATCAAAATTTGGTATTGATTTATTTAATAATTATTTCTAAAGTTTTGGTTGTATAGCAAATTAATAATTAAAAATCAAAGCAAGCAGTAAATAATTAATTAGCTTTAAGAAGAGTAGTAAATGGGAGGATCAAGGGATAGATCGTCAGGCAGAAAAGATAATAAAAAGAAGAGAAGGGGGAAATCCAGAAGTTTTTCAAGCTCAAAGAGTTATGAAGAGCAATAGAATCAATACCAGAAGAATCCCAAAAAGAAGATTCAACAGAACTTAAACAACAATAATATGGGATAAGGATAAAATAATATGAATAATAACTATATGAACAATCAATAAAACAACAATATGAACAATGGCAACAACTATGATGATGGAAATGGAGGAAATTAAAGCAATTAAAATCAATCTATGAATTAATAGGGACACTAATAAGGTTTAAGTAAAATAAATTCTAAATAATTAGAATATTTTCATAATTTGTATTTATTTATGTATGTATCATCAAACTATTCTCAAATGTTTCCAAAATAACTATTTGAATCTAAAAGCAAGCAATCAAGCTAAATTTTACATTCATTTTTAACAGGCAGTTTTAGATAGACTATTTTAAAAGCACAAATAAATAGGAAGAATTTCATCTTGAAATAAATACAAAGCGAGAGATGAAATAATTTTAATGAAAAATAATAAATAATATTTATTAAATGAAGAAGATTCTTCTTATTGTTATTATTATAATTTTGTAATGTGTGAATTATTATTTTTGATAACTAACTAGGGCAAATAGGAATGAACAATTTTGGCAATTAAAGGATGATGAATAACTAAATGGTAATGGGGAATTTGATGAATTAATTTATGAAGCCTTAAGCTTAAGCTCATTTAAATTTTATGATGCCTATGATGGGTGGTATGAATATGCAATAAATGGGACCTTTCAAAGTTCCTACAATGATGAATAGATTCCCTATTGCACAGCCAATGAGATAACTTCCCTTTATTTAAAAATAAAACTTTATCAATAATAGCAACAACATGGGTTAATCAATGGATCAAGAAGATTCTAATAAGAAGATGAACAAATTTAATGAGAAGAATTAAATAAAGCAAAAATAAATAGACGCTGAACCTTTTGTTACTTTTAAGAATATTAATTTAATTACTGGGATCGTAGAAATTATTCAAAATACCTGTATCTCTTTAGAAAAAGCTAATAATGAGTTGGAATTTTATGTCTGCAAAAAGGCATTCTTAGAAATCCTTAAAAAGCTTAAAGAGTAAAACTAAATTCGTTATCATGATAGCACTGAACACCTTTTGAAATCCTTAGAAAAGTAATTCTTAGATGAGCAAAAGCAAGCTATCAAAGAGTTCAACTAATAAAAGAACTTAAGAGAAAAAAACTATCTTTTCAATAATACAAAATTCAACAGTGGCATAGATAACTTAGACTATCAAATCCTTAAATTAGTACATAAATCTAAGAAATTAAAAGACGTCTTCGATGTCATTCAAACCGAATCTGCAAATAAAGTTGATCTCTCATTCTAAAACGAATCTCTAGCAAGAAAATTGCTTATATACACTTCTAACTAATACAATGAACAATCCTATAAGCTCTACTAAGAAAGCATCAAATTGTTCAATTAAAATGTTTCCCAATGAGTCTTTTTATCTATCTATCTATCTATATTATTTATGTCAGTAAAAACTCATTTCAAACCATCTTTTTTCACTTTTATTAATATCTTATTTCTCAAATAAAATATTTATTTTGAAATTTTGTCAAACATGCAAATAAAGTAGCATTATTTTGCATAAAAGCAATGAACTATCTTAGTTTGATTAAATCTTTTTTAAAAAATTACTAATTAGATAAATTCAACATTATTGAACAATTTTGCTTGCTTTTCTATGTTAAAATTATTATTTTATGAGAAAATATTCATTTTGTTTTTGTGCTTAAAATATTTAAACAACTGACTCATAAAAAATATTAATTTCCAAAAGAAAACTCTCATAAAAATTCTTAAATTAAAAAAAATAATTTAAAATAACAAAAAATGTTTACTTTTTATCAATCAGCAAAATTAAATATAAAGTGATTCATTCTTTTAAAGATTTAAATTTGTAAATTAATATTAAGATTTTGATTAATTATTATTTTTAATTAAATTAAAGTAGAATATGACTTAAAATACATCTATCAAATTAGATTGATAATGAAGCCTTTGTTTAAACATTCTAGTAGATGATATTAATAAACTCTTCAAAATTTTGTGGGTTCAAATTAATAAAATTTATTAATTCTAATTAAAAATAGTTTGATTAATTATATATTATGGATACAGATTAAAGCGAATAAGGAAAGGCTTAAATATCTGAGGATATTTAGGACAAGTAAGCATCAGACAAAGATGAAGAACAAAAGAATGAGACATAGGAAAATGAAGATGATTTAGATTCTTTTTCTAAAGAAGAAATCATTAAAAAATATTTATTCATTAAAAAAGAATATTAAGTATTAAGATAATAATTGAATCCAAATAAAGATACCAAAGCTCCAACTCCCTAAAATACCCCATAAAATGAATCTAAAAAGTAGAAAAAAGAGCAGAAATAAAATAATAAAAAATAAAACTTATTTGAAATATACTAAACATAACACTATGCATTGAAAATGTCTTATGTTGGAATCAATTATTAAGGATTAGCATATTAGAATGAAACAGACAATACAGTAGAAGAGTAGCTATTTAGAGCACTTGAGAAGACTACTTTAATTAAAAACAGAGACCATTGCAATTTTACTCGTTCTGGAAGAACTGATAAAGGTGTGAGTGCTTTAGGATAAGTTATAGGCATTACTCTAAGAACATCAATTAAAATAGGAGAAAATTTTGATGAAAAAGGTAAAGCTTTTTTAACAAAATTAAATATTTGATGGTCGTCTTATTTAAATTGTTTTTTTTGAAATATTTTAGAGAATAAATTGGATTATGTGAAAATGATTAATAGCAATCTTCCTGATGATATTAGAATATTAAGCAGTACTAAAGTTGATTCAACTTTTAATGCAAGATTTGATTGTTAAAAGAGAATATATAAGTATTTCTTCTTTGAGAATTAGATGGATATTCAAAAAATCAAAAAAGCTGCCAACCTCTTTTTGGGGGAGCATGATTTCAGAAACTTCTGCAAGATTGATGTTTTGCAAACAACTAATTATGTTAGAATTATATATTAACTTGATATTGAAGAGGTCTAAAATAATTTTGGTACTCTTGATCCTAGATCTAAATTATATGTAGCAACCATTTAGGGAAGTGCTTTTCTTTGGCATCAAATCAGGAATATTATGGCTATTCTCTTTTTAGTTGGCAAAAAGTAAAAAAATAATATCATAATAAATAAAATTTTTTACTAAAAATGACAATAATATTTTTTAATTTAGGTAAGAAGAACCTTCAATTGTTACAGAGCTTCTTGATATTCAAAAGAATCCATCTAAGCCTAATTATGAAATGGCTCCAGACTACCCATTGGTTTTATATGATTGTTTGTATAATAATGTAAACTTTAATTATGGTGGGGACTAGATTAAGATTTATGACCATTACCTGTAGATTATATAAAAGAAATGTATAGAAAACTAGCTTTATATAACAACTCTTAATTATATGGCATAAACTGCTTAGTAATTTAATAATTATGATCTTATTTAAAACTCCTAAGCACTAGAAGAAGCTACTCTTAGAACAAAGAAATATTAGCATCTTTCAAAAAGATAATGTGCTCTATCATCAGAAGACACTTTAAAAAATTTAAAAGGTAGAAAATTAGATAGGTTTTTAATCAAGTAAGAAAAATAGATAAATTATCAATAGCAACGTGAAGCAGAAAAAAATACATTATCAAATGAAGACTAGATAGATCAATGAAGATAAAAGTACTTAGGAATGAATGATTCTTAAAGAAAGAATGCACTATTTATTCTTAACAATTTAAACTTCAAAATATTGATTTCAATGATTTATAATCTATTTATTCTATGTATTGTTTTGATTCAATTATTCTAACATATTTACATGAAGATATCAATCAATCAAATCAATAAATCTAAAGATTTCTATTATTTTTTTTTGCTGAAAACAATTATGTTGCTTCTCACTAACTCTAAATTATATTGAATAAAAAACAAAAGCAAACAAGAGAACAAAAATGAACCTTAGAATTTCAAGAAAATCATTTACCCAATTCTATAAATTTTTACTATTTAATAAAAATTGAAGCATTTTTTATTAGAGTGAGTGATTTAATAATTCTTTTCATTCAACAAATTTTAAGCATATTTGATATAAATATTTTATTTTGACATTTTAATTTTGTTACTTCTTTTATATTTGTGAATGATTGGCAGAATGTATGCAAGTGCTATTATCAATAACTTCAAAGTATTTATTTTAATAATTTATAATGTTAATTTCATTAAATTATTCTAAGAAATATTTTTAAAAAAATATTAACCAAATAAATATTAAGATTTCCATAATTTTTTAAATAGAATTTCAAGCAAAAATATGAAATAGCTCTCATCTTATCAATTTCCATCCATTTTTTATTTAATAATTCAAATTTTTTACTCTAATATTACATGTTTTTATTTGAATTGCTTAGAATATATTTATGTATGATAGCAGAATTTCTTTTAGTACTATTATCTGTATCTTAAACTTCAAAATAATTAATGATTTCCTTATTTTTTGATAAAATGATTTACATAAAAACTTCACTGAAATATGCCTAAATAAAGATTTCTATTATTTTTTAATGTTTTTTAAAGTTGTTCTATCTAATTTTTAATTTCCTCAAGAATTTTCTTTCTAAATATTTAGATTATTTTTTTGATAAAATCTGTTGATAATATTTACGCTCCTTTTTATCAATTAATCAATCTTGACTATTTATTTAAAATAAAGTGAAAATATTTTGAGTTAGAATTATTTAGTCTATTAACAAACAATTCTGTTAATTAAAAATAAATAAATAAAACATTTTTTGAGAATATTTTAGATTAGGATGAATGACAAATAATTATACATTTTTCATATAAATATTTTCTTTTACAAACAAATTTGTTAGTGTTAATTAATTAATAGCTTATCTAATATGTATGGATAGGCAGAATTTCTATTAGTAAGTTAGTTAAGGTAAGAGGTAGTGTATTCTGATGTAGAGTGTTTTTTGATTGAATTTCTTTTGATTTGTGAAAGTAAATTGGATTGAATTGCTATTATTAGGATTTAGACTGTTCCTTTCAAGAATATTTTTGTAAAGAAGGAGGTGGTTGATAATATATTTACTATTAAATTGGTTATTAAAAAATGAAATCTTGAGTGGGCAATCTACTACTAATATCATATTCTTACTGAATCTGTTATATGTTTAATTCTTCAATAAGCTTCTCCTGATTTTATTTTAAGAGCTTCTTCCTATTATTTCTTATTTTCTTAATGATACAAACTACTATAATTACAATTATAATAATAATTGTTAATATTATTAATAGATAAAACCACCATGCAAATAAGATATTAAAACAGCATTCGTTTTCTTTACAGCATTCATAACTACTTGAGCAAGTGTAAACAGTTACTCCATATTAACAATAAGTATCAAAGCATAAGATCTATTTTAAAATCGCTAATATTAGGATTAATTATTTCAACATATCCTATTGCCAAATCTTAATATTGCTTATAAATTTTCAATTAAGTATTCAAAAACTAGCTTAATACTCTATCTATTATATAATTGTGTAAAAAATTAGATTATTAATTAGATTTAATGGTAATTTTTCTATATCAATTTCTAAAATTATTCATTCTCAACAATAATTTAAGCAACAAAAACATTTAAAAGAAAAAATATCAATTCCATCTAGTACAATGATAAAGTTAATTATAAAGTTGGTCATTCTTTTACAAACTAAAATATTATTTATATTTCAAATTTAAATCTACAATAAGGTTTGCTCAGAATTTGTATATGGTTTACAAATAAGAGAAATCAATCAATTAATTACATCATTAACCAATCCTCAAAATAAATAAAACTATCAGGAATTTATTTTCAACTCAACTCAATCAATTTTGTTATCTTTAGTATCTAAATATTTTAAACTAAATTTGTTTTTATATATTTGCCATTTTAATATTTTAAATCTGTTATCTTTTTAGAATTATAATTAAATAATATGCATTCATCATGCTTACATGAAACTGCAATAACATCTAAGAATAAGGTAGGTAGGTAGGTAGGTCTCTTCATCAAATATTCAATACAAATATATTCATTCATTCATTCAGTATCTTCAAATCTTTTTAAATATATTATTTAGACTATGTTTAGTGTTTTATCATAAGATGAAGTATTTTGTTTAGTAGTAAAATACGTAGGTAATCCTCTTTTTTAACATTTTATGAGTTAAATGTGAGATAGATAGATAATTCATTGCGCAAAAAAAACAATAATATTTTGATTTTTAATTATTTATTTAGTTAGTTAGTTTTAGAACTTCAAAAGGCTTTCTCGTTAAATTAAAGGGTTTTTATAAATGAATAAATAGTTAGCATTTTTAGTTGATATCATAAAATAGAATTTTATTAATAATTTTCTTGAACTACTTTTATAAATTTCAAAAAAAAAATATGTGATCTTATTTTTTATTCACTAATGAAAACGAAACAAACTCAAAAATCAAATATTTTATTTTTCAAAATGTACAGAATTACAAACCATTATAAATTGAACACTTAATTTTTTATTGGTATTGTTTTAAATAAAATATAGAATCAATTAGGCCAAAGAAAATATTTTAAGTAGAAGCGTTGAAAGTCAGTGATTATAAATCAAAAAAATAAAATAAAGAAAAAAATATTTTAAATTATTGATGGACAAATGAATACATCAATTATTATTTCATTGTTTGTTGTAAAAATTAGGTTTTTGAATAAATTACATGAAGCATTGTTTACTTTGCAATTACTATTTGAGTTTTTTTAAATATTGATTGATTAATAGATAATTAAATATATAGAAAGATAGATAGATAGATAGGAAATTCAAAGTAGAATTTAAGTTTCAGAAGGGATAGATCTTTTTGAATGAAGAAAAATAACTATTTATTAAATAGCAACAACAACAATAATAATAAGAATGATAAGAGCATCGATTTTTCTGTAAAAACCTAATTGATTTTGCTGACTTAAAACTAAAAGTAGAGCAAGATCCTGCTTTAGATGTCTTAAATTCCTCTTAAGCTACTTGAAAAAGTTTTAGATATAGATGAGAATCTGTTCATTTAAAACTTAGATGAAGAAACGAAAAAATTTTATTAAAAGTCTTAGAAATACTATAAATACTAAACGCTTGCACTTCTGTCACAATAATATCTAGATAAGGTCTTAAGAAAGGTAATTTATTTTATTGATTATTTAAGCCCTTAATCTTTTTTAGGATTGTAAAAGTAGCTTTAGTAGCTGGAAGAATGCATAATTAGTAGCATATTTTAATCTTTAAGCATCTAGGTAAAATCAGCTAAATTCGGAGCAGTAAATGGAAAAGATTAAAGAAGCACAGAATATATTATCACCATCCCACATATAAAAAGAATTCCTAGATGACATAAACAATAAAATTTTATGTATTATGTTTGTTATTGAAAAGATGAGAGTGTAGCTTTAAATGAGTGATTTAATTAAATGTGTGAAAATATATTTAACACACTAAGAAATGTTAAATAGCTTAAATTATATTGAAGATTTACTCGAAAAACCTGACATTAAAATTCAAGATAAAAGAAAATATGAATTCTTTCTGTTAGTAAAGAGTTAAATTTACTTGATTTATGCATTTACCATGCAAAAAGTATAATAGTATGGACAGAGCATTCATGCTTATGAGATATATTTAAATATTAAAGAAAAGTTGATTGATTTTGAGTTTGTTGGCTATTAATTTAAACAGAAAGAATAATAAAATGCATATTATTCTCTCTTTATTTACTTCTTTTATAAATATTGCAAGTCTTTGACTAAAGACCAATAAGACGAAAAGGCTTTGCAATCTATTTGCAAGGGTGTTTTTATGTTGAATAATTTTTCATTAAACAATTTGATGAAGAAAGAAGACATTTTAAAATTTTAAGATAAATTCTCTTTGTTAAACAAAAAAGTGGAAGGTTTAATTAAATAAAATGTTGTCAGCAACATATAGAAATAGAATTAAATTTTATACATCCAATCACCAAGATATGAAGACGAACAGCTCAAATAATTAAGAATTTATTTTAAAATGTCCATGCAGAGTTAAATTAAGCAAAAGAATGATTAAAACAAGTTGAATCGATCAAAAAGTGAAGGAGCTATCTAAAAACAAAACAATGATTCAAATACTAAAATTGAAATTTCTAAAATAGAAATTTAAAATGGAGGATTAAATGAAGAAAAGGGAGAAAGAGATCAATAAAATGGAGGTTTAGATTAATAGAATTCAAAAAGAAAAGAATCTATAATGCAGGAATAGTAATAATAAGTAAATGAAAAGGAATAAAACTCATTTATAAGCAATTTAGACAATTTGAATAGCTTTCTTGATGATGATTTCGAAGGTTTTAACAATAATAATAATAGCAGATTAAATTAAATGGATTATGAGCAGATTTACAATAATCTCAAAACAGAAGAAGAAGAGTAAAATATAAATGAGAGATATAAAAAACTTATTGAGAAAAAAGAAATAGAAATTAAAGGACTTACAGATAGATAGTAGCCTAAAAAGCTTACTCCTTTAAATGTATTGTTAGCTTAAAGTGATATTATGATGGATTAATACTTTAATATCAAAAAATTTGAGACAGAGTATGGATAGAATAATAAAAAAGAGACAGATAAAATATTATAAGAGCCTAAATAAATATAAAAAAATATATCCAAAGCTTTTGATAAGTATAGTATTATTAAGCAAGATTTAACTTTATCATAAAGATGTAAGTCTTTGCAATCAAATGATGTGGCTTCTCCTTTGAATTAGGTAACAAATATTAGTTAAATAAATGCATCTAATATGAATACATAACTTGATTCAAGAAGAGTAAGCAATCTTCACTCTCAGAGGTACAAAAATAACTCTCTTTGGTCATAAAACTCCATATTATTGTCTTCAAATTACTCTAGAGATTTGTAAAGAAGACTCTCAGGCTAAAATAAATGGGTTGTAAATTAAGTCAATACCTCTATGAACTCTTAAACTAAACAGACAAAAAGAGAAGAAAAAAGCATCAATGAAAATCAACAAACTGAAAAAGATAAATTTAAAGAAAGTTTCCTCAAAAATCAAAAACTTTAATTAAAACTTGATTTAAATAAACTAAATGAAGACAATAATTAATTTTCTAAAAATGCTTCTTAATAGCTATTATCAAAGTAATAAATAGTCAACGAATTTAAAAATAAACATATTTAAGTTTATTCAAATGCATTTAAAAACACATCTCGTGCCTTAACAGACAGACCTAGGTCATCTATAAATGCTAAAAATATCTTCTTTGAGCAAAAAAAAATCCCTTTGATTGCTTCATTGGAAAAAAAATAAATTTTGAAAGTTAAATCAGCTCTAACTTCACCTCGAAAGAGTTTAAAAACAGAAAATAATCACAAAACTAAAAATAAATCTGGTGTTCATGTTAGGACTAAAACAAATAGCGAGCTTATAAAAGATTTAGATATTGAATTTGAGCTCTAGTATCTTATGGTGAGAAACAAAAAACAATTTTAAAAAAATCTTTAAAATGAATATAGGTAAAAACCTAATCTGTTAACAAGACCTCCTTTGAATGAATAGCTAAGTAATGTTTAAGTTTAAAATGAAAATAACAAAAATAATAACTCATTTGATTCGAATAATACAATTTATTAGAAAATAAATTATTAAGTTCCAAATATAATTAAATTCATTCAAGACAATAAACAGAGTCATAAATCAGAATCCCTTCCATAAAAATATTTGGATTTAGCTAAATTTGATCCATTTATCAAAAAAAGGCTCAATTCAATAGTCTTTGAAAACATCTAAGGCAAAAAAGCTGACAAAGACAAAAATTTAGCTCAATCTGAATTAATGACAAAGCTGAATTCAAGAAATCACTTTGTGACGGGTTTGCAAAAGTATTTATTCTTCTTTACTTATTTCAATATTAAATTCATTTTTTTTAACAAACAAACATAAATTACAAATCAACTCTAAACTCATTAATATTATTTTCATATCTTGTATGGTCAGAATAAACTGACAGAATCCTATGATTCAATTTCGTTTATATAATTCATTTTTTATTTAACGTTAAATTAATTTTTATTAATGTTAATTATTGAAGGTTTTCACAAGAGGATTAATAACATATAATAAAGCATGGTGGTGTGGTTTACAATGAAAAGTTTGAAGATTTTGATTACATGAATTCAGATAAATTTGGTTAAGGCTACATGAACTAAGATTTGGAAGAGAAAATGAAGAGTGTAAAAGAAGAACTGAAGAAAATATAATTCATACCTCCAAAGCCACCAACAGAAATTGAAGTTTCTTCAAAAACTGAATCTGATTTTTTGAACATTTCAAACTAAGAGTTACTATAGTAGTCGAATGCTATTGTTAATAGATTCAGATAGACTTTATAAATTGAGTAAGATGGAATCAATGAAACCAATTTGTTTGTTAATCATGAGTTAAGCAACAAGTCTTCCAATAATACTTTGAGGAGCTTTTACAAATCTTCGTTTTAACGTTATGCGAATAAGGACTTTTATTTAAACTAAATAGCACAACATTGCATCACAATTAATAAAGGTGACTCAGAAGATAATTTTACGAATGCAGCATATAATGCTTTGAGAAGGCAAGATACTAAACTAGAAAGTAGTAAAAGCTATGAGGCGGAGGTTTCTTAGATATTTCAAACATCAGATTAAATTGAAGATTAAGAAGAAAATGATGAAAATGGCAAAATTTCAAACGGATTAGTGCATTTTATTAAATCAGATTAAGGAGAAAAAAGAATATCTTTAAGTGAATATTCATATTCATTTGCAGATAATTTCTCTGAAATTAATAACTCTATACTTCTTGGTAGCTAATCTAATTTCAATAGTCCATGGGACAAGTTATCCCCAACTCCCAGAAATCTCATACCCCAGAAAAAAGACAGCATTTTCCTGAAGCACCAACAGAGTCTATTTTCGGATTAAATCAATAAAAAAGGGGCTAATAACAATCTTGATGTTTCTATCGTGTTAGATGACCTAAACCCATAAACGGATGAAGAAAAAAAGTAGCCTTCAGCTATTAATAAAAGATTTCAACATTTTAAGTTAGAAAAAAAACTTTCCATTTTTGTCAATGAAAAATCTAGCAACTCTACTAAAAATGAGATTATCTAAAAAGGCACCCTAAGTCCCCCTAAAGAAGAAGGTATTCTTTTTCATTACCAACTCAAATTCATTTAAATTTTTCTTCTCAAACAAACAAATTGAAAGAAATAAAAAATTGTTTCTATTTTATTCTTTTACCTAACTAAAATCCATAAAAACTCTTAGTCATATTTATTCAATCTTTATATCTTCAAAACAAAGCACTTGCTATTTAATTATATGTATGAAAATCTCTAAAAGTAGTAATTTTTGAATAGAAAAAACGCAGAATGATTTCAAAGATTTTTTTGATTGAATTAAATTTTTTTTTATTTTTCATAACTTTTTGTAAAATATTTTTTGACGATAAGTAAGATAAATTGTAAAGAAATGTTTTTTATTAGATTTAACTGAGAATTATTTAAATTTGAAACTTATTCTGATATCTTTAAATAAAAAGAAGCTGAATAGATAGTATCTCCAGAGAAAAACTAGAGAAATGAAATAAAGGATATTATGCAAGAGAGTTCAGACCTTGTATAACAAAATGAAGAAGAAGATGATGAGTGTTTAACTTCTATAAAAGTTATTAATCTTAATAAAAAGACTTCTAAATATGAATCTGTTTCACATAAAGTTATTCTCAATACTAAAAATGAGTAAAAGAGAGAATAGTATTAGAGAAGTAAAAATTCAAAAAATAAAACTTAAGTTATCCGATCTCCCAGACTTTCTACTGATCTTCTGATTTTGAAAGAGGAAAGCAATGTGGATGGGTCACCTGTATAGCTTACCACTTTACAAAAAATTTTCCACAAGTTCTAGAATGGTGATGTAAATATCTATTTATTAAATTAAATTATTCTTACGTTTTTTAAAAAGGATAAATAAGAAATTAAAGATCGGAATATTCAAGAAAGTCCTTACAAATCCCCAAAAAAACTAAGCATCTAATTACATTATAACAGTGATAATACTAATGATGGACAATCAAAAGCTGATTTGAAAAGAATAAGAGAATTTACCACACAAAGTATTGAATCAAACAGTATTGATTATCATAAAAACCAATCAACCTCAAAGAAAACATAGTTTAGATTACAGCTTCATTCTTTAAAGAATTATCAATAATAAGAAAATTAATAAATCAAAGAAACTTAAACACAAAATGTTAATACTAGTAAATTATTAGAAAGAAGCACTTAAATGAGAAAGATGAGTCGTAGTGAATCAATTAGACATACACAATTTTCAATTTAACACAATATGGTTTAATCACAGCCTATGTAGCATGAAAGTTGCAAAAAAATTCAATAGTTTTTCAGGAATTACAGCTCATAGAAGAAAATTATCAAATAAAGACTTAACAAAAGGTCAAGCATCTATACAAGGCAGTCATCAAAGCAGTAAAATATTAATTTATTTTTAAAATTAATTTAAAAAATTATAAAAAGAATATCCATAGAGAATTAATTAACCGAAAGCAAAAATGTAAAACCTAACTCTCTTATGTATAGCAAATTAATCCATTCAAACTTTGCATTCTAATAACTTGCAAAAAGCATGGATGCTAATATTAGGCAATTAATTTAGGCTAGAATATTTTAACAGAAAATCAGAGAATCTCAGTCAGGTTTAATTAATAATAAATCTCCATTTGATAAATTCTATCCACCCTTTTAGTTTACTAGATTAATCTAAGGTAATTATAATATTGATCAGGAATACAACTATTATTCTTTTAATGAGAATATATTTTCAATAAATTAATTATTCATATAGGCTAGAAATATTTTTAATAATTTATTTAGGGGTACCAGTTTCTTGGAAAGTCAAGCACATATACAAAAAAGAGAGTTTTGGGAATACTGAGATAAATAATTATTTTTTGACAATTTTATTTAGAAACACAAGATTTTCTATTAAAGTGGATCTCGATTATGCAGGTTTGTAGCTAAAGAATATTGAGTTTAAAACATTATGGCCTTTATATTTGTTGGTAATTTTTATTTAAAATAAAAAAATTTATTCTTTATTCAAATAATGAACATCTTTTTGAATAAATAATTAGGCTTTTGAGAAATATTTGAGGGACTAAAATATAAAAATATATGTAACTAAACCACAAAATGATATAAAAATAAAGAGCTTGCCATATAATTTGAGCTTTTTAGAGGGATTGACTGACAAATTAAAGAGCTAGCTGACAGACTTTGACTTAAATTGTATAGGAAATTTAAAAGATTTATTAGAAATCTATTTGAAACATTTCTTTGAATTTCACCAAAAAGCTAATGGATAAGTTCTTGAATATAATAAGCATTAAATATTTCCTTAATGGAAGCTAATTATGGTAAAAAACGCTTAAAAGAAGCTAGATAGGTTCATATCAATGAGTATTGAAGGTAAAAAATCTCATAAAGAGGATTACAGAAGACACAAAAAAGAATATGAGTAATCTTTACAGGATAATGAAAGAGTTTTGCAAAATAATCTTATTCGGTTCATCTAAGAAAACCATTTATTGGGAGTTTTTATTAAAAGGTCTACTGGTGGTTATTATTATCTCCTAACTGTAAAAGTTAATTTTAGATAATCTAACAACATCTCTACTTAAATTGTTAATGGACAATTAATGTTGTCTGATTTTTCTTTCTACATTACTGGAAGAAATCTTGGAACTTATTAAACTATTATTCCTTTAGAAGTTCATGCATCTTAAGTTGCTAAATACTTCACTCCAAACACTCTAGTCAGAGAAATTAACAAGTAATTTTTTATTTTGCTTAAGAATTTAAATTTGATCATTTGTTTTGAAAAGGTTTTTTTTGAGAAAGCGCCTTAGTCATAGATGGACCATGATTCTCATTGAATTTTTCTCTCATCATTTATGTTTGACATTACCTAAAATAGATGTAAAAGATTGAATAATTATAAATATTAACACTATTTTGATTTCTATTTAGAGAGACGGAATTGTTCATCGCTCAACATCGAGTAAAATATAAAAGTTGATATTCAGAGATATCATGGAAATCAGGTTAAGAGTGTAGTAAGAAAGTTAGAAATAGGTGCTTTTGCAAAATCCTTTTAACGATTTCTTCTTGATGGAACAAATTAAAAGAAATACAACTTCAAATACAAACTAACAGAATGAAAAAAAGCAAAATGATTATGAGCACATAACTGATACTAATTTCATTAGCATCTAAAAACAATTTTATAAAAATTAACTTGATGATGGTTATGAAAAAAATAACTACTCTTTATTTCATGAAGATGATGAACTTGATAAGAAATATGAAGATGGAGGTGGTGGCTATTATTAAACTTATGAAGAAATATTAAAAGCTCCACCATAAGAGGATGTTATCGAAGCAGAAAAGTTAGGAGTCTAAGAAATAATTGTTGTAGATCACAAAATCAAGCAAGGAAATCAAATAAGAAGAAAACATCAAATAAATCTTGGTAGCCAAAACTTTTTAGACCTTTAGCTTTAGCTTGGTAAAATTTTCTATTATCTATTTTATTATTTCAATTAAATACATACTTCTATTTCCATATTATAAATTGTCTCTATTTTTATTAAAGAAGGAATAGATAATCTTGGATTCTTTTTCATTTCTTATTGAGAGAAATATTTCCTAAAAAAATTCAAAAATTTATTAAATTATTCATAAAAAATATAAAAAAAGAGGGATTTTGGAGATTGAGTCATTTGTTTGATAATGGGAGATCAATTAGATAGAAGGTTTTTTTTGCTACTATGGGGACATATTTATGGGTGAGGATATAGTTTGATATAATTAAAGGTGTTATAATAGCTAATATCAGTGATTACAGATAGGGAGTTTATTTTGAATAAATAATCAGGAATCAAAAAGTAAAATTAAATTTACTGAATATGTCTACTCTTGTTTTGGAGACAGACTAAAATTTAAGTGAGAAAATCAAAGAGAATTTGAGATAAATAGCATTCCAAGGTATTCTTTAAAAAGAAAAATCTCTTTTAGGTCACAAAATAAAGATTAAAACAATCAGAGAAGAAGATACACTCAAAAATCCTGTGCTGTTGAAAAATAAAGAATCTGTGAAAAATCATTTGTTGATTGATAGCGTGGAACTCAAAGAGCATTATGATGTAGACGAGTATGTTTCTATATTAAATCATAAGGACTTTGGCAAAATAATATGTACCATCAAGACTTACATCATCAATAAGGCCATAGACTAATCTGCAGCCAATACTTACCTATTCAGGCTAACAATACAATTATACAAGAGCAAACATTATTCCTTCAAAATCATTCTAGGTTTCGATGACATATATAATCTAGATAAAAATTTATATTTACACTTACTCAAGTAGTACAATAAAATTTATGCATAAAAACTTATTAATCTTACAATGAGCAGAATCCAGCTAGTCCCAACTCTCCAAGGAAAGGTAAACATTACATATAAATATATTTGATTCTCTTTTAAATAATTTGAATAATGTTCAAATTTAAATCACTTAAGAAAACTTTTTCTCAAAAAGTCATTTTGGAAATTTGGTGAAATTTTTAATTATTTTAAAGGAAAATTTAAGAAACAAAAAATAGTTTGTTTACCTTTTTTATTTTCCAACCTCAAATGTAGGAGGATTTTCCTCACTGCAGTTTTATAAAATAATTTAAACACTAAATTTAATTTGAAATTTCATTCTTTTTTAGAATTTTTAATTTGTTTTTTGTTGAATTTGATTTTGATTTTGAAGTTTTCAGGTAAAAATTAATTGTAATTTTATCGATAATTTCTGATATTTTTCTAAATAATTTAAATAGAGAAAAATAACAAACAAACAAACAATAATGGGTAAATATTTATTTTTTCGATTTAAAATAGATTCCTTGCTTTTTTAACATTAAAAGAAAGAATGCATTGAAGACCAATGAAAATTGTATTGGTAAGTTTTTAATCAAAATTTTTTTGGACTTATTTTATTGGTAATAAATAAATAGATTAAAGGAATTTCATAAGACCAGCTGAAAATTAAAGCTTGGGATTATCATGCTTGAAATTCAAAAGAAATAGATTTGCTAAAGTGAACTTTGCTTTGGCTAATTTGTAGTAACAGAAGACTATGTTAGAAGATTATGTTTAGTAGAGTAGAGTTATATTTTAGGGAATAAAGAAATTTCAAGGAGAGTATTGTATTGTCACTGTGTCAAAGGATATATTGTTAAGATATTGGGTATTTAACATTTACATACCTAAGACATGTAGAGTTCTAGTTAGCTACTTCAATAACTCAGATATGATGGACTGCAGTGAAGAATTTTTAGCTAAACAGATGAGTTAAAAAATTATTTACTTCTTTGAAAATCCTTAAATGACTCCCTTTAAGAATTACAGAGATTTCATAAAAAGAATAGCTTTAAACAAAAACATTTAATCTGTTAAGAGAAAACCAAAACATAGTAAAGAAGAAAAAGATAACTTAAGTAAAATTCCTTCAAATTAACAAATAGCTAGTTCGCATTTAGGAGTGAATAATCATGTTCGTTTGATCAATACTTAATAAAATCCATAGAATAATAATCTTTAATCTGCTAAAAAAAGTGTTTTACAATAAGCAAAATTGAAAATTCTTAAAGAAAATAATCAAAGCAGAAACTCTGTGCTTGATATAAAGTTTGAGTTCTAAAATTTTAATGACAAATTCAACGATTTAAGAGAGGTATTTGAGCCTGGAATATAAAAAAAGAGATCATTTTCCTCTAGCAGTAATAGCAGCAGCAGTTCTTCTTCTTCAAATTCTGTTTCTTCTTAGTCAATATTTTCATAAAATTTTTCTCCAATTTAAAGTTCTCAGAAAAATAGCAAAGAAAAAAAATCAATTTCATTCAACTTTTAGAAAGTCGAAATTGAAGAAATGTCAGATAAATAATAATAAAAAAGCTCTAGAAATATTTCTCCTGACTTTAAAAAAGACAATCAAGGGAATGCACACTAACATATTAGATATTCAGAAAGCATAGATTCCTATTAATTCAACACAAAAAGCAGCATTTTCAACAACTAAACAAAAATAAGCTCTAATTAAAGTAAAGGAGATATTCCAACTCAAAACTTACATCAAATATAATCTAGAAATAAGCTGCTTTAAAAGTTAAAAACTCAGGAATAGATATTAATTCCAAAGAACGTTTATGATTCAGGCAATATTTAAACAAATTAAAGGTTAATCTAAGATGATAAAGGCTTTTTGAATAGGCAATCTAATAATCAACAATTTGCTTCAAAAAGAATTTCTTAATTTTAGTCATTTTAGAGACAATCCGACAGAAGAAAGTCTGAATTTATTACTTTTTAAAGAACGAGATAAGCTCCATAAAACCTGAAAGACATATAGAATCAAGAAACAAAATAAAGATTTTAGCCTAATTAAAACACTTAACATAATCCAACAAATTTTATCACTAACAATTAAGAATTTTAAAGAAAATCAACTAAAAAAAGCATGACAATATATTAAAATATATAATAAAAAGATGGAGAAGAAAGTAAAAAAAGTATTGATTTATCACCTCTCCCATAGTTTAATTTTAAGTCAAAAATTATCAATAGTTTAAAGGAAAAAAGCGTTTTGAAACAATCAGATAACATAATAGAAGAGAATAAAAAGCTTTTGAACTAATTTTTTATTTAGAACCCTGATAGAAGAGTATCTTTAATGAATAACATGAGAAACTAAAGATAGAACTTGAAAAATTTTTATGCAAACTTAACTAAATAAAGATCTATCTCATAATAAAATGAGAATAGTTAGCAAAAACAATAAAAAGCATTTCAAAGCAGACAATAAAAACCAAAGCTGAGCATAATTTAGAAGAGAGGAATGTAATACTACATTAAGAAGCATTTTATTAAGTTACTGGTTATCATTCATTGCTAATAATATATTGACATGAAGAGAATAGGGGACCAAGTTAAAATTCAAAGAACTTAAAAGTTTTTTGATTTAACTAAATTTCTTGATGATGCTTTTGTCTCCTAAAACTTTAATGTAAGAATCACCAATCTCATCAAATTTATAGAAATTAGACTTTGGGAAAATCTCATAGCTCAAAGCAGATTAGAAGCAGATCTTTAATCTGAGCATATTCTCTTTTGCTTCGAAAACTCCAAGCTCCCTTTACACGAACTGATGTTCCATGACTTTGTTCAAATTGAAGGAAATTCAAGCTATGATTTTAACACAGAAATATGTATCAATTTTATTGACATACTCTCAAATAAAGGGCTAAAATGTAAAATCAATTATTTAATTCATTTCATCAATTTTTTGTATTGATACAAATAGGAATTGCCATAAATGTTTACTAAGCAAGGCATTTTTTAGTTTTTTTCATAAAAATTCCTACAATCATCCAAGATTAAAAAAATTACTCTCAGTAATTTTTAACAATTCATTTTTGATTACTTATTAAAAAATGAAATAGTTAAAATTTTTATTTTAAATCTAAGAAATATCATAGAAAAGCCATATTGGTTACAAATTCTTTATCAAATATAATTTAGATGTTTATCAAATAAGGAATTTTTCCCAATATTCTTACAATCATTCAATATTTCTATCAAATATCTATATAAAGAATAAAAAATTATTTTAAGAGCAATTTCACAATTCGTTTTAAATTATTAAATGATATTAATATATGCTAAGAAACAAAGTAAAAATTAATTGCTAATTTTTTTTTTATTAATATTTTGATTGGTTTTTATTATTGCTTGAATTAAATTTTGATAATGATTAATTATTAATATCTAAAGAGGCTAAAAAGAGGATTGTGAACATTAGTAAAAAGGCAAAGAACAAAAAAGAGATGATGAAGAATTTTTACTTTACTCCATTAGATTGGATATCTTATCCTATGACAAGCTATTTCAATATATATATTTAGAATTTCCACCTAGAGGAGGGTTTTATTTAAACTGACATTGTGAACTTGAGGGAGATACTGAATATTTATATAGCAGAAGGATATTATAAATTCTAAACAAATTATATTAATTCAAAATTGAGTTATTCAGACATTAAAAATCTTTGCTAGTTCGTTGTTCATAAAATGAAGACTAGCAACTTTCTTAATGTTATTAAGTCTTAAGTGGGTATAAATAATGAAGGGTTGTCTCAAAAATTTTCAATAGAAGAAAATATTAGATAAAAGGCTAATTACATGAAAAGAATGAAGACGCAATCATAAAATGAAGATAATCCTCTTCAAGGCCTAAAGAAACCTTCCTTTTTAAAGAAAAATGTATCACATTAAAATAACGATGAAATCAATAATGATTAAAAATAGATTATTGTTTAAAAAGTCAAAATATTAAATGCCTTTAAGGGGATAATATTAAAATCTTAATACATCCCATCTCAGTAAGAATTTAAATTTGTTGTGCTTGAAACCAATAAAAAATCCAACACAACAAGATATAAACCTTATGAATTCTTTTCTCAAAAAATCTAATTTTTAAATTAATACTACGAATCCTAAAAATATGATGAAATACTTGACAAGGTTGTTATTTTTTTCCAAAAATAAATGCTTTTATATCATAACACAAGTGCTTGAATAATATATTAATATTAGAATTAATCAAATATGTATATTAATTTACTCTAAATAATAATTAATTTACTCTAAATAATAATTAATTTACTCTAAATAATAATTAATTTACTCTAAATAATAATTAATTTATATATAATTTAGTTAATATTATCTATCTGTCTATATTTTTGATCTTAATTTTGTTTTGCATTTTTTTAATTAATAATTATTTTTTTAAATACTTTAATCTCTCCTTCCTTTTAAATAATTTTATTTTTTAAAAAGATTAGTTGAAATTTTTAGTTAGGCCTCCTTTTTTATTTATGTGTAACATAATTTGAAAGAATTCAGGAATAAATTTGTCAAATTAAAATGTCAAATAGTAAAATGAATAAATTCAAGAAAATAAAAGATGAATCAAAATACTGTGATAAAGTTTTAATTTTTTTTTCTGAGAATAAATGGCTTTATAATATTAATAGTATTAATCAAATACAAAAACTAAATATCAATTCTTCATTAAGTAACAAACAATTAATTTAATTATAAAAGTTTATTTTACATTTCTTTTTCGATATTGACATTACAAATGATAAATTACATTTTCACTTTAAATAAATGAAAATTAATTTTATAATAATTTTAATTTCTTCTTTTATAAATAATTTTATTTTTAAGAAAGATCTCTTTTTTTATTTGCGTTTAGGTGAATTCAAACAACAAGAATTCAATAATTAATTTGCTTAATGAACACTTTCAATAGAATCTGTTAAATTCTAACAATATTCTTCAAATAAATTATTGCCATAACAATTTTTAATACATAAAAGAAGTGTAAATCAAAATCAACAAATTGTAATTGCAAAAATAGACAAAAACTAATTAGTTAATTAATTAGTTAATAACATACAACTTATTTTGTAAAAGAAAGGAAAATTCATTCATTACAAAAAATCAATTCTAGAAAATAAAATTTCAATAATAAAAATAATTTTATATTCTTTTAAGAAAACGATCATAAAATAAATGATTGAGAATAAATTTATTAATATTTAAAAAAGCATGAATGGTTTTATATTTAAATACATATGTATTATTTTTAAATAGTTTGAATGAAATAGACATTAATTATCAAAAAAAGAGTTATCACAAAATTTGAGTTATATTATAACATATTATCTTTACTCAGATCACCAATAAAGGCCTTTATTAATTACGAAAAATGAAGATAAGAAATTAGCAATAATAAATAAATAAAAGAGTAAATACATAAATAGAATATAAAATGAGAATATTTATACTTTTGTTTGTTTTAGCTAGCTTGGTTTATAGCTAAAGTTTTGAGTACTCATAAGATTAAGCAAAGAGTCTAGCTGCTTTTTCCCTTGCAGCATATTGTAAAAAGAGTTCTTTAGAGGCTTGGAATTGTGGCTTTCCTTGTTAATAAAACCCAGGAGAATTAACAGATGTTAAATATTTATACAATCCCAAATTAGATGCAACTGGATATATTGGGTACTACAAAAACTAGGATGCTATTGTTTTGGCTTTCAGAGGGAGTACCAACTTTAAAAATTGGATGGCAAATATCAACGCAATTAAAACAAAATACCCATATTGTGATAATGGCTGCTAAGTTCATCAAGGATTTTATGATCAATTTAATTAAATTAAGTCTTAAGTTGAATCAAATTTTAACACTCTTCGCTAAAAATATCCAAATTCCAAGGTATTTTTAATAACATTATTAAAATATTTTGATAATTAATTTTCTTATTTTACTAAATAGATATTTATAACTGGACACTCTTTGGGAGCAGCTGTGGGAGCTCATTCCGTTCCTTTTATTTACAAATTAAACGGAAATAAATAAATAGATGTTTTCTATAATTTTGGAAGTCCAAGAGTGGGTGATTAAAAATATTCAAGCTGGTTTAATAGTCAAAACTTTGCTAAGTTAAGTGGAAGAATTACAAATGGTGCAGATCCTATTGTTCATTTACCTCCTATGGGATTATAAGTTTAATACTACCATTATAATTAAGAAATATTCTATCCATCTTTTAAGTCTAAAGGTACTAAGCATGTTTAATGTGGACTAGTGAGGCTGATAAATGCAAATGAAAAAATATTGAAAATGATTAATATATTGATAATAATAAAAATTTAGTTAAGAATGTTCTTTGCTATATTTTACAAAAGAAATTAAATGTAATTTTATGTACTTAAATAGCAATTCCTATGTTTTTTATGTAAAATATAAGTTAACTTCTCCTAATTAAAGCAATTTATCTTATCAAATTCTACTCATATTTTAGATATTAATCTTAATAAAATTTTGATATTAATAAAAGTAGACCTTGATTGATATCAGAGCATCTAGAGTATTTCTAAAGAAGGTTTTTAGCAAAGCCGATAAGAAACTAAGCCTTTAATTCTTTAAAAAATCATCTTTTTTTAAAAATAAACAAAAAGGAATTAAAATGCATGAATGTTGGTTGGGTGATGAGTTTGTTTTTTTCTTAAGATAATTAAAATTATAAAGTTAATTACAGTTCCTATTGTAAGCTTTTGTAACTCAAAAACTTTTTGATTTAATTAAGGAGAAGTAAAGCCAAAACGCTTTAGAGTATAAAATATCTATCTATCTAATTAATTAATTGATTGATTAGTTAGTTAGTTATTTTGAAATTAATCATAATTGATTACATCTTGAATGATTATTACATTTAAAATAGTAATAATTGTTGATTATAACTTTTCTTTTAAAAATACTGTTAAAATTCTAATTAAAAAGAATAGTTTTTCTCTTTATCTAAATAGGGTTATCTAGGTTACTAATATATAGAAGGAAAATCTTTTAAATTAGAATGGTATTTAAGGAAGCTAATAGAAGGCTGGCTGGCTGGCTCGCTGGCTGGTTGCATCTGGATTATCTTTTATCAAAAATGTAATTAAAAAATAATTTAACTTTACATAATAAAATCAATCTTCATTTGAGTGTTTTGTAATAAATTTTTGCTTTTAAATCATTAGGTACAATTATTTAAATTAATACCCATTCAGCCTCTATTAATATAATTTAAAATAAAAGAGATTATTTAAATTTTATGTAAGTTAGTAGTTATCAAGCTTTAGAAGAATAGAGTCTATTAAATTAAATAATTTAGATATATACTTGAAGGTCATAATAGAGGGTCATTTTCAAAGAATAAATGAGAAACAATAAAACAAAGCTAATGGATAACTCTTATAAGTAGAATTTGATAAAAGGGTATACAATAAACTTAGCACTTAAATTTGTAATGAATCATTTCTGTATCTAGTTTCTGTTTATTATTCAATTTAGTTGAGATATTTGCTATTTTATACAATTTATGGTTCAGTTCACTCTTTAAACAAAAAAAGTGTAAAAGGCATAATAAATTGACAGATTAATTGATTTTTTTGGATGATATTTCGAAGTAAACTAAAAATTAAAAGCAACTTGTTCTATTTGATTCAAATCATAATAAACATTTCAGGTTTGCCAACTATTTTAATTAGTCTACGTTAATGTTCTTATACTTTGTTTATTATTTTTTACATGCCTATTTTTAATTTAAGAAACCTAATTGATCAAATGAGTGGTTTTTTTTACATTCTTTAAAATTTAATAATGTAATCAACCATTCAATTCACTAGAATGTAGAACACATAATAAAATTTTGATCAACCATAAATTAATTTTTTATTGATCTGACCAACTAAATTTAGTAATTTATTAGATCATCATTAGTCATTTCAAAGTAGTAGGAAAACTCTTTTCATTTTCCTGTTACTTTCAAAAACAGGCTGTTTTAAATCTCCCAAAATATGAAACAGCGAATTGAGGTCAAGATGAAGCTGTCTTATAGATCTTAAACATAAAAAACTTAAAGATTACATAATAGCCACTTTATTTATCCTATTTTTATATATGAATAATGAAAGAGTACAGATAATTTCTTTAGTATTTCTCCATTTATTTATTTATTTATTTTCTAAACTCCTTAAAATATGAAAAAGTGTATTGAGGCCATGATGAAGCTGTCTTATTGATCTTAAACATAAAAAACTTATAGATTACATAGCAAATGCATTATTTATCCAATTTATATATTTACAAACTGAAAGAGTACAGATAATTTCTTTAGTATAGCTCCATTTATTCACTTTTCGACATTTTTATTGAATGTAAAAGTACTTTTTTAAGATAGATATAGAGTGGAGTGTTTTTTTGGATTGAATCTATTGAGTAAAATGCTATTTTAATCATATCAAGGAACTGTGTAAATTATAAGTAAGTAAGTATATTCAAATAGGGTGAAGAAAAAAAAAAGTAGGGTTTTATGTCAGTCAATAGCGTGGTGAGCGTCTATATAAATTATGTAATAATGATTAATAAAATACAATTTAATTTCGATATATTTTTAAATGGTTAAACTTTCTTACAGATTCTATTAATATAATAAATTCACCTGAGTTATTTGATATAATTGATATTTATATATTTTAATTTCTTAATTTCTTAGGCTAAAAAGTGATTAATTAATTAGCAGGCTTTCTATATTTAAAAGATAAAAAATAATAATAATAATAATCAAATATTAATTCAGAAAAACCTAATCAAAAAATCAATGGATTCTCCCAAAACAAATTAATTAATCAGCAATAATTCATATTAAATAAATTAAGATTCATAATAGATTGATGAAAACAGTTTTGCTGTGAATGAATTTTAGTAAATGTCAAACTATGAAATCCTCTCTTTGTATTCTAAATGCTCTAAATCAAATGCTATTAAAAACATTATCAACCAGTTCTAGAATTTCATCTTGTGCAGTGACGACTAAATTGTCATTGAGTCTATTTCTGAGCTGACAGAATAGAGAAATATAAGCTAAGCAAGAAAAGAATTTAATACTTTTTGCAAGATCAAAAAATTAAATTAATCTTATCTGATTTCAGTTATAAAAAGCAAGAGATTCTCTTTATTTTTTGAGTATTATTTAAATTACTATGCATTAGATTGGGTATTTTCAAAAGTTAGCAAGGAGATCAATAGCCATTTGATATGTATTATTTTTCTATAAAGATGCTTTCAGGATAAAGATTTGATACAAAAAATAAAAACATACAAAAAACGTTTAAATTGACCTAATAAACTAGATACTCATAAATGATCAAACTACTTAGACAAATTTGGTATTTTGTGATCCAATCTGTCATTATAAAAATAATAATAATAAATAATCTATAAAGCTACACTATAAAACATCAAAACACATAGACAAATTTAGCTTATGATTATAATAACAAACAATCTATAAAGCTATCCTCCTAAATGATCAAAACAAATAGACAGACGGACAGACAGATAAATTTAGTATTTTGTTATCAGATTTGTCATAATAATAACCAACAATCTAAAGAGCTATCCTCCTGCGCAAATAGACAAACAAATTTAGACATTTTGTTATTAAATTTGTCTTGACATGAATATTAGAAATTTATATATATAAACATATATACATACATAATCAATTTACTTTATTTATTTTTATATTTATTTATCTTGCATTACTTTTTAAACTTTTACATTTAACAAAGAAGCTTACAAGCCACCTTATGAAATACAAAAGCTTGATTGCATCATTAATTAATAGGGTTACTATTGATTTCTCTTAAGATTAAATTTTAACTACATATGTTTACAAAAAAAATTAATTTAATCTAAATAGAATTTAATATCAGTTCCATCCATATTCATTCATGAATAGTTTAAAGTGGAATATCTTAAAAATAATATTTAAATGTAGATTTTTATTCCAAATTATTTTATTCTTATTCAAAAGAAAGAACAAAAAAAAGAGTAAATTCAGTTTAGAAATTTAAATTAATTAATTCACATGATATTATGAAATAATTATTCTTTCTATAGCCTTCATGCGTTGATCAGAAATAATTCAAACAAAACCACACAAATTCGATTTCAGTAATTTAAAAAAAATATCATTTTTTAAGTTAAAAAAATAAACTCTGAAAAAGAAAAATATTTCTTTGTTCTTTTATTTTTGAATATCTTCATTGTTTGTGATCAAATTAACAAATAGCATTTGCTTAAGTAATTAATATTAATGTATTTATTGTTTTTGTCTTGATGATTAAAACGAAATTAAACATGAATAATCCAATATATTTATCAAAGAAGAATTAAATGAATGAAGCAAGAATTCATTAAAAAATCTATTCATCTATTATTATGGCTTTGATTTATTTACATAGATAACTGCTGAGAATTTTATAAGCAGTAAAGAGGCGATTTTAATATTATATTGTTTGTTAGTTAGTGAATTTGTAAGTTTTGATTGATAAGCAAATCAATTATTGAAGATTACCAGCCCAATCTAAGTGAGTTTACAGTATTAAAATTATTAATTATTATTCACTTTTTGAAAAAACAAAATAAGGAATGGAAGGATGATGGATTGATTTTTACATATTCCATTCTATTGAAAGAGCAACACTTTATATTAATAACCATTTCGCATTCTTATTTCATTTTTTTAGATTTGGATAAATGAAAAGTTTAAGTGCCACCATATTTATTAAAGAAATATCTATTTAACAATGAATAGGCTTAATAATTACATTAATTTAATTTTTAAATAATATCTCCTTTTGCGTCAAATTGATTTAAGAAAAAGTAAATAATTGCTATTAACTTTAAATTATTCTTAATGTTTACCAAAGCTGACCAGCATGAAGAGTTAGTTTTGTTTTATGAAATATTTGTCAAGGTTTACTTATAAATATTTAAATTGTTAGATTAGAGTTTTCTTGGAAAGATTTATGCGTAGAGATAAAATAACCTTCTAATTTAAGTTTATAGTTTAGCATTTTGAGTAAAAGAAGCAGAAATAAATCTAAAAATAAATATGTTTTGATAGAATAATTTTGAAACTGGTTTCCTAATAAAGTTAATAGAAAAGCAAATTAAATTAATTAAAAATTTTGTGTCATCCCAATTAACTATTGTGTAATTCCTTTTAGCACTATCATCAACGGTAATTAATTATAATTTATTTGCGTATTTTCTTAATTTTCCCCTCACTTTTCTTCTTTTTTCTTCTACAAGTATTATTAAATCCAAATAGGAATAAGACTTAATATTTATCTATCAATCAATAAATTGATAGCAAAAAAAACTGGCAAACATATTAAATTCACCCACTCTCTAGATTAAAGAAGTTTTATTTGGAAACTTCTCAATTACAATCATGCTAATAATTAGAAATTAATGCATTCTATTTCAATTTTATTTCGCACTAACTAGATGCTTAATTTGGCTGTTCACTATTAATAGATTTTGTTTGTTAAAATCACTAAAGAATAACCCGAAAAATAGGTCTTTATATCCAGCATAATAATTCTTAATTGTGCTATTTGCTCAAATTTGTCTTTAAAACTATGTTTATTTTCCATTTTGAGGTATTGAAACAAGACAGAAACAAGACATACAATTTTGCATTTAAAAAGAAAGTAAATAAATTAGACTCAATTTTATTTTTGTAAGATTGTTTTCTTTTGGTTGCGTTAAGAAGCTCAGAAATTAATTTGAGAAAATTTTGTGAAGTTTCATACGAAATTAATGAGAAAACTTTTATTTAAATAAAAATTGATGGATTTCTCAATAACTAAAACAGTGCAGTAAATAAGCTTCTAATTATATAAATTTTTTAAAGGAAACTAACAAATATATATCATCAGATAGATTAATCACATTCTAAATATACTTACTAATGCTTTCAGGCTTAAACAAACATTCTAAAAAAATAACTAAAAATAACAGTTTTCTTATTTTTTATCTTCAAAACAACAACCCCATGCATTCAAGCTTCTAATAAAACAAAAGTGAACAACATTGAACCCTTATAGCAAACCATACTTCTTAAAATTCATAAATCTATGATAACTAAATTTAATTATTATTGGTGATGCAAGTCATAATATATTTGTTGTATTTATCATTGTAGAAGTATATGAATAGTATTAAAAAATGATTATTTCATTTATTATTTCTGAGACTTTAAACTTTTGTTTTTTAAATAAATAAATAAAATTGGGCAGTAGCTATCTTTATCAATCAAAATGAGTTAAAAAGATTATAATAATTAATTAATATTAATAAAAAAACTAAATATTCTTTTTAAATAATCAAGATTGATTTCTACTCATGAGTATATTAATTTAATAATAGACTTCTTGTTGCTTTCTTAATTAGACTGAAATGAATAATAATTGGCTAGACAAAAATAACTCAGAAGAAGAAATACAACAATTACAAGAAGAAGAAGAAGAAGAAGAAGAAGAAGAAGAAGAAGAAGAAGAAGAAGAAGAAGAAGAAGAGGAGGAGGATGATATTGATTAAATAATAAACAAATTTAATAAAATGGACTGTAACTAAATATTGGATGAGTACTTAAAGTGTTCGAAATCGAACGCAATTAAAAGCATCACCAAGCAGTTTTAAAACTTTATTCTTTATAGCGGAGACTAAATAGTAATCGAGTCAATTTCAGAGCTTCTTGACTAAAAAGATATCAACTAAACTAGAAAACAATTTTTGACTTTCTGCAAAGTGAAAAATTAAAATTAATCTTTCTTAGTTTCTGTCATCAACAGCAAGAGATTTTCTTACCTTTTTGAGTACTTTCTTAAATATTACGTCTTAGATTGGGTGCTTATAAAAATCACAAAAGAACTAAAAGCCCATTTAATTTGTATTGCCTTTTTTTAAAAGTGTTTCTAAAACAAAGCATTAATTAAAAAAATAAAGACTTACAAAAAGAGGATCGACTGACTGATTGATCAATTAATAAATTATCAAAGGCATTTAGTGATTAATTAAATATTTAGAAGAAATTTATGAATTTTGATTACAATTATCAAATTAACTAACCTGACCTCTGTCTGTCTGTCTGCTTACTAATTAGAAGATATTTCTAACAAATTCTCAAATACTCATAAAGCTACACAACAAAAAATATAAAAATCTCCAATCATTTTCATGATCTTTAAAAACTAATATTTTAAACATAACTAATCTATCTATTTTCTAATAAAAAACCTAATCAATCCAAAAATCCTTATCAAATAAATTCTTAACAATCATAGCCTTTATCTGTATCAAAAAGAGTTTTGATTACATAAAAAGACATGCAATTTTGAATGTTTATTTGTTCTTAATTAATAAAGATCTTTAAAAAATGTCTTTTTGTGTTTTACATGAGTTACTCTTATTAATATATAAAAATTTGCAATCATATTCAAAGAAGAAAAAAAAAATCTAAATTAAATAGATCAAGTTTAGCAACTTGGGGAAATCAAAAAATATTTAACTTCTTCTTCTTCTATTTAACTTAATGCTTAATAATATATCAAATTAATTCACCATTCTTGTAGTAAAATATTCATCACTTATGCTTACATTTAATATATAAATAATTAAATATTGTTATTGTCAACGATTACTTTTATTCAAAAATACAAGTTAATATTTATTATCCTAATTAATCTATCTATCTATTTATTGCCCCCAAAAGAAAAAAAATTAGTAGTTAATAAAATTTAATTAATTCTCAATTTTTCATTCATTTGATGTTTGTTTATCGTTCATTATTTTTGTTAACACAATGAATTTACATTTTTGAGAATGGAAAAGTAATTTACTTTTTAAACTTCATAATTCACAAGATAAATTGATTTAATCAATCATTTTTGTAAAAAAAATATTTTCATTGAACATATAAAAATAAAATGAATATTATGTCATTAATGACTATTTTTATCAAAATGTAGAAGCTAATATTTTTTAATCTAATAAAACTATTTATTACCTGTAAATGAAAAAAGCTTAATAGTTAACAAGATTTAAATAATTATCAATTATTCATTCATTTAATATTTATTAACGATTATTTTTATTACTCAATGAATTTACTGTAAATGAAAAAAGCTTAATAGTTAACAAGAATTAATTAATTATGAACTATTCATTCATTTCATATATTGTTAATGATTATTAATATTAACACAATGAATTTACATTTATTTTTTAGAAGGAAAAAGTAGTTACCTTCTTTGCTTAATAGAAAATAAGACAAATAGATTTAATCAATCATTTTTTGTAAAAAAAATATTTTCCTTTCATATAAAAATGATATGAACATTTTATTATTTTTATTAATACATAGAAGACAGACAACATTTTTTCATCCAACAAATCTATTTATTGCCTCGAAATTCAAAAGTAACTAACTTCTTAACTTAATTGTTAAAAAGAAAATCTCTTGAATAAATCATTTTTATAAAAAAATATTTACAGTTTAGAATTACCAAAAAAATATAATGAATATTATTTTATCATCCAAGATTATTTATATTTTACCATCTGATCTATTTATGAAAATCAATTAACTTGTTAACTTAATAGTTAATAAGAAAAATAGATTGAATAAATAATTCTTGGAAAATAAAATAATTATTATTTTACAAATAAAAATATATTTAATACTTTATCATTCATTATTGATTTTATTCATATAGAGATAGAATTTTCATTCAATAAATTTATTTATTTTTTTTATCTGGAATCCAAAAGTGATTAACTTGTTAATTTAATAGTTAATAAGATAAATAGATTTAATTAATTATCATTTATCCATTTGTTGAATATATAACATTTTTGTTATTCATGATTACTTTTATTAATACATAGAAGTCAATATTTTTTCATCTAACTAGTCTATTTATTCACTGTCTTAACACCTTTTTAAGAATTTATTAACATACTTATACTATAGTTCATCTGATAAAGATATTGCAAATTGCTTTTCATAGTGGCTGATATTTTTTTGATTTTCTTTTATTTATTATAAAAAATAATTTATTTACAAAATTGAATAAAAATAAAAAAAAAATAAAACCAAAGTCTAGAATCTATGAATCTAAGAAACTAGATGAGCATCCTATCAATCTTATAGCCGCTAGTTAATCAGTAGTGAATAAGATCATGATAGCCTTCTTTAAGAATAAAATATCTTAGTATAACTCCAAGATGTCCAAATCTTTATCTATCTGCTTTTAGATAATCTAGTATGTTTCCTTACTTATTCCCTGCTTTTTCAAGAACTCTTCCTTCTTAAACAGTCTTTTTTTATAATCAAAAAATAAATTTGATAAAATGCTTTAATTTTTAATCATTTTACTTATGTCCAAAAACAATTGTTTTTATTTTATCTGATATTTTTTTGTCCTTTAACGCAACAAATTTCATTGAATAATGCTTATTTGTGTCGTTTTTCTGCTCAACATTATTGTTTTAGAACCTGTTTGGAGAGAAATCTCCTGCATAATTACTCTTTTTTACAATTGGAGTGTTAGAGAGCATTGTCTAAAAAGTTATATTTTACAATTTGCTCTTTTGGATAATATTTCGATTTGTAGATTAAACAAAATCATAATGATTGCAACTACTTTCATGAAAATCAATTTTCACGCTTTCTTACCTTTATTAGCTTAATTAATCATTCACTTCAGGAACATAATCAGTCCCTTACTTTTTATCAAAAAATATACTCCTTTGACTCAATTCTAAAGCATTAGGTTTTTTTTGAGTGAAAGTATTTTCTCGTTGAGGTATCTCATCTTGTATTATTATATCTTGCTACTTCTCATCAGATTATTCATTATTGTCAATATTTTACTTAAACTTATAGTTGTTTGTGGGTATATTAATACACTAATCATCATCTTTCTCTTGTCTTTCTAAAATCTCATCAAATTAAAGTTGCGATAAATTCTTCTTGTAGATTAAATTTTGCTGATCTAATTCTTTATTCTCTAGAAATTGATTAACCTTTAAAATTTAAAAGTACTTTTCTTAAAAAACATTCTTCAATAATATCATTAAGAACTCTCTTCTCAAAGAACTCTAAGAAAATTGCTTTCCTACTATGCCCAGCAACATCAAAGCTGCTATAGTGCTGTTAACCTGAGCTAATACTTAAGGCAATGTTGAGTACTATACTTAAATCTGTTAAACTATTTCATCCATAACTATGCTGATCTATATAAAAGGTCCTTCTCCAACATTAATTAAAGCATATTATCTATCTAAAACTTAATTTTGTAGTTCATACTAAATTGGACCAGAAAATCTAGTTTAAGATTAGACAAAAAAACCTTCTTTAATAGAAGTAATTTGCTTCTATGTCCTAAAAGTACTGAGTATATATTGAGTAGCTAGCGTATAGACAAATGAATTTCTGTAATTGATTTATTTTTATTAAGATGTAACATTATATTGAGCAGTTTAAAATTTCATTCTTTATCCTGCATTAACGCCATCTATAACTCTATCAATTTCTGTTTAGTTAGCACAATTTTCTGGAATTGTTGTTTTTAGTTAATCCAAGTCTAAACAGCCATAAGAAAAGACTTGTACTTGAGATTAGATATTGTCTATAGTGCTTAGAGTTAGTGTGTAATTTGAAATTTTAGAGAAATCTAAACAATAGTATCCTATGAGGTTTTCATCTGTACAATCAATAATATCAAGTTGAATATTTTAATAGAAGTCCTTATCATAGTAAAAGAATAAAGCTACAAAGACCATATATGTCTTCTTTTCTTGTGCTTCTAATTATTATATACTTTTGTTGACATCGTATTCAAACCTAAAACCAACTAAGTTATTTACCAATTCAATATCTATTTTTTATTGAGTAATAAAACTTTACTCCCTGTAATTCGGCTCTATACCGTTAGTGAAATACTAATAAAGAATATAGACAAAGTAAGCTGATGCAAGTCCAATAATAACCAATGACAACAATATTCCAAAGCATGTACCCTTCCTAATCTGTTATCCCCCCACATTCATGTAGAACTTAGAAGAAAATAAATCATATTTCAGAAAGCTCATTTATGTTTTTTACAAATTAATTATTTTTTGCCTGAATTAAAAACTTCTACTTTGTTTTAATATTTTATAAATTAATTAAAATATAAAAACTTAATTTTTGCTGACAAATTTTAACTTTATTTTCCAGTTAAATTCTTATTGAAATTTTTAAAAAATACATACAATACTGAATACTTTTAAATTTCAATAAAATTATTTTTGGTTATGTGCAGAATTCGAATGAAAAAGTGAAATTACTTTTTAATGAATTCAATCAAAAATTGTATTGAAAGTATCTTAAGAAAATAAATAAGTTATTTCGCTTTTTAATTACTTTTAACATGTATTAATTATTTTCTTAATCAGTTTTTTTTGAATTTTATTTTTTAAAATTTTATTAGCTTTTCAATCTGAGAATTAATGTTTAATTCTGAGATAATCTTGGAAACAAATTTTATCATAGTCATAAAAAATTTGTGAACTAAATCAAGAACAAATAAAAATTAATTTCATTAAATAATATTTTCTTTAAAAATAAAAAGAATAAGTTAAATTCAAAATTAATTAATCAATCAATAATTCAAATTTCTAACTCTAAATTTTCATTTGAAGTTAGTTTACAAATTTTAAAAATTAAAAATTATTTATCTGATTCTACATAAATTTTAACTTATTTTTGTGAATATAAAATATTTTATTTTTAGGAATTTTAAATTATGTTAATAAAACAAAAAAGCTTGTCTATTTTGATAAATAAAATGAAAAATTAGTGCATTCTTAAAAAATATCCATCAAATATTGTTATTCATACTATTTTTAATTGAACTTTTAAATATTTAATATTCCTGTTTTGCATAGCAAACATAACATTTATCTCCATTTTAATTTTCATAAAAAATTTTTGGATATTCTAAAATCTCCTTCATTAAGACTACCCCCCCTCCAGAATTTAAAAAAAATAATAGTCTTATTTCAATTTATTTAATTTTCTCTTGATTTTTCATAGGGATATTCAATTTTTGATTAGCAAGGTAAATAAAGTATCAATTAGAATAGAAAATTGAAATTTAAAAAAATTATTTTATTCAGAAATAATTAATGAAATATTAAGAAAACAAATATTTTAAAATATGTTTTAATATTTAAGCACAATTTAAAGAAAACAAAAATATATAATAGATAGAATCAATTTAAAAAAATTAATAAACAATTTTTAACATTTAAACAAATATTATTGAAATATAAACAATTAATGATTTTTCTTTCATTTATTTTCTTAATTTTTTAACTTTTCATATTCTAGATTTTCTTTATAAAACTCAATATCATTAATTCTAAATTTATCTTCTTCTTCTTCATGTTGTTTAGCTTCATTTTAGCCTTCATGATTTTCAGAAACAGTTTCTGGGTTTTAAATGTAAGGCATTTGTAATAACTTAAGTCTTTCTTCTAATTATTTGATAATTTTAATAACTTCCTCTGTAATTTCAGACTCAGGAAGTGATGAAAATCCCCAAGTTAAGATGTAAGTTTAATCGTAATTGATGTTTTTTAAATCAATGCATTCTTAAGCTTTTTCTAAAAAGTGGTTAATGAGATCCTTATTTATACAATTGACTTCAAGGTAGCTTCTGAAGCAGTAAATAAACTCTTCAGGAGACATTTCATCTAGGAGTTCAACAGTTTATTCTTAAAGACCAACAAACATATCATAACTATCGTATTCCTCAAATTTAGTAAAACTCCATAATATCATGCTCAAATCCCAGCAATCTAAATCCTTTCTATCTCTCAAAATAATTCCCCTCATAAATTCAATACTGTAAATTGTCAAAGGATGATTTTATGTATATGCCCACAATAATTAAGCACAGTCTTTACCCTTCAATGTTTCAAATCTACTCTAAATTTCCTTCTCTACTTTTTCATAAAACTCTGATGAACCTTTTTGGACTCTTGCAAAACTCCAAATTAAAGTGCTGAGATCCTTTACAGTAAATTACTCTAATTTCAACAAAGCAGCCTTTATTTTTATTAATTTATATTATTCTATTTTAGTTCTTTTGAAATGAATTTGTATTTAAATCATAATAGGTTGTTTAGATAAGAAAATATGTTTATTTAAATAAATCAACCTAATAAAGAGTGAATTTTTTAATAGAAATGTTTATTAATTACTTCTTCTGATTTTTTGTAGAACAATTCTCCTTTTTCAGTAGTTGCAACTGTGAATCCCCAAGCACATTTAGCTAACATTTCAGAGGACATATTGTGAGCCATAGAGACTAGTTTAGTTTCAACTAGTTAGTAGAACTTCTCAGATCCAATAGCATTTTCACAATAATTGAAAAATATTAATGGAAGAGTTAATTCATTAAGTTTTTATAAATTTTTAATAACGAAAGCTTCAACAGCTGCAAAGACAGTCTTTTTAGATTCAGGTCTATTTGAAGCAATAATCAAAATTTTATTGATTTATTAAATGTTAAAATCTTCAATCAACAAGAATATTCTTTCTTCAAGACTTCTAAATAACAATTCAGACCCCATGCCAATTTTAATATAACTGTAAAAGATAGCAATCAATTCTTAAGGATTAATAAATCTGCAAATCTTCAAAATTCTCTACTCAAAAATATTCATCATTTTCAATCTACTATCATGTTTTTCATTTTAATTTGTGGAGTAATGTGTAATCAACTTTGTTAAAGACTCAATGCTAATTTCATCTATATTATCCCCAATCAAAGTTTCAATTGTCTCATAAAAGTCCTGACCACCTTTTTCATTCAAAAATATAAATAAATTATCAAAAGAGACATTAAAAATATGCTTTGAATGTTTTGAATGTTGATCTAGAATTAAAATTACCTTGATTTGCGTTTCTGTAAAGCTAAAGTAATGTATAGATTTTATCAAAATTAGGAATTTAATGTGACTAGACATCTTTGAGGAGTTCGTTTTCAAAAATTTCAAAGAAGCATTCCATTTCTAATTATAAATTTAAAAAAACGATTTATTATTGAAAAAATCTAGTAATTAATAATTTACCATGAGCATTGTATTAATTAACATTTGATAATAATAAAACTTTATCATTAGTAGAAAAATTAACATAGTTGCTTGCAACAAAACCATTAAAGCACTCCCAAAGAGAAGGATGGTCTATTTGCTAAACAGAGCAAAAAGCGAAAAATAAGCAAAATTGTCTAAAGTCTTTGAATAAATATGACTTCTCTGCTCTTTCAAGCAACAAATCTTAGAAATCCTTTCTTTCTAGAATGTTCTTGTTGTTCGCTGTTTGAGATATTTTTGATAATAATTGAATAAAGTTTTCTTCCAAAAAAGGCTACTCGAACTTATATTCCTTAAGATATTTATCTAGCATATCATTAGCTTCTTTTTGCTGCTTTTGACTCTCTTGAGGAGTGATGTAATAATCTTTATTGAATGGTTTACGTATCATAAATTTCTTTTCTTCTTTGTATAATTTCAACTATTCTTTAAGCAATTAAGACTTCTCATTGCTACTCTTACTCTCATTTTTTTTTTTACTGATGTTAAAAATGCCAAATCTTAATTTATTATATAAAATCTTGTAATTATTCTATTATCTCACTTGCTTCCCATAACTCTTTAAAACTATCCCTAATGACTTTTAAAGCAAATTCATTTTTCTTTTCTTTATATTTTCAAATTTTTAACTCCTCTTTTACAAAACAAATATCTTGTTGATTCTATCAAATTTATTTAATCAAAAATTTTCTATCAAATCATTCTTACATATCTTTTTTATCTTATCAATTAAACTAATCAATCAATTGATAATATTCTTTTTGAAAATTATTTTAATTATTAAAGACCTACTTTAAACGTTCTAAGATTAATTTATATTATTGTAGCAATGAATACGAAGAAAAAACTTAATTTTAAAATACCTTGATAAAAATCAAATATGATCTTATTTAAGTGATTAGTATTTTAGAATTTCTCTTTTGAAATCATATTGAAATATTTTAGTTACTTTTTTTTAATATGACAAAGAAAAAAAAATCAAAGTAAATTAAAACCATTTTTTAAAACAAAGAAAATTCATTTTTATGTGTTTAAAAAAACCATAACATCCAAAAAACACAACAAAATGATTAATAATCAATTCATATAAAAAGAAAAAATTATTAGCAATCTCCCAATTCTTTGAATGTTTATTAATGCTAAACCCTTTAAAGATGAAACAATTATCTATTTTAAGTAAGAAGTAAAACATTCATTTATGTTTTTTTTATGCAAATAAAATGTTTGAATCCTTTAAAAAAATAAAAATTATCTCTATTTTAAATCTTAGAATTACAAAACATATTCGAGTTAAATAGGTTACTAAAATGCAGGTACTAACAAACAATTCACAATAGAAACACATCTAAAATTTAAGTTTTAAGTGCAATTTACATGACTAATTAATATATTTTATACTTTCATTATTTTAACTTTATGAAATGTTTCTATAGTTGTTTTGCAGTTAAAGGTAATAATAGATTTATTCTATTAAAATATAATGGGAAAGAAAGAATTATTCTAATATTCTTTTTCAATCTAGAATTTCTTAAGTCAAGAATTATTTAATTTAGATTTCTTCTTTTAATTTTAAAGTTAAAATACAAATTAGACTTTAACAATAATTGTACTTGCTTGCCGTTATAAAAAATAAAAATACATAAATTTTAATTTAGAGTGATGCATGCATACATAAATACTTTTTTTTGAAAATATTTTAAATAAGATTTTCAGATTTTTTTGGTTCTTTGATTTGTTTATTGAAGGGTTAAAGTTTTAGCAAAATGATAAACTGAATGAAGCTACTTTTGATAGAAGAATTTAGCTTATAAATAGAATTTCTAATTTTCTAAGATAATTGTAGACCACGTTTTTAATTAACAAAAAAGGATTAATAAATAAATAGGTATGCGAAATAGATGAATGGATATATTATTTATTAGTTGAATAGGAAAGAATAGCCACGTAATTAACTCCCTTTTTGAAATGAATAATAATTAGTAATTATAAATACTAGAGCTTTTAGTAATTAAATAATTAATAAATTAATCATATAAATTTTAATAAACAAAAAAGGTGTAGATAAGAAATTAAATAAAGTCTAATAAAGAACAAACAAAATCATGATTGAATTAGCTTGCATTTTTACAACTAGCGGCGTTATATTATTTTATAAGGCATTTTCTACTTTGAGATATGATTTAGTTGATGATTTGATCAAAAAGAATCTCATTAATGAAAGATTTAGTGAGTAGAGCTATTTGTTGGATAATTATAGAGTTATGTGGAATAGAGATTAAGAAAAGAATCTTGTCTTTATGATAGCCTATAGTGAATTATTGCATCTTTAATCAACTGACAAGTTTATTAAGCTTTTGAAAGCTATCTATGTTGAATAATATTACGACTAGATCAAAATCGAGAATCACGTTATTAAAGAAATACCATCTTTTGACAAGGGATTTGAATAGAGCGTTATGAAGTGGCAAGAATATTTGAAAGTTGAAAGGGAAAGATAAAAATCTACAATGAAATCCTTCGAAGAAACTAAAAAAGGATAGGAACTCAAGAAGGGAGCCAGTGGAGTCTAAAAAAAGAAAACTGGGAAGGTGGGTACTGAAAAAGATGAATATACTCCTTCCGGAAATAGCGCATTAAATAATAGTGTAGGTAGTGTTGGAAGTTACAATTCTATTGATTCTGCTGATGAAGGTAAAGCAGATGCTAAAAGAAATAGTATTGATAATACTGAATTATCAGAAAAAGAAAAAGCAAGACTTTTATTGAAATGTAAACATTGTTTTCTTTTAAAATTTATAAAATTAATTCATTATTTTTATCAATTAATCAACAACCAATAGAGAAGTTCGAAAAGCCTAAAGTCTAACCTACCCCAGTAGAAAAGCCTGCACCTGAATAAAAAAAGTAAAAAGAAAAGGCATTAGGAACTGTAGGTAAATATAGCAGTCAATTAGCTAAGTCATTAGATCAAAGCTAGAATCAATAGGAAGAAGATATTTCCTTAGAAAAGCAAAAATACCTAGGTGGTGAAAACGAAAAAATTAAAGGTTTCGATGATATTTCATCTGATGAAGACGAGTAGGAAGTAGAAAAGAGAGGTTTCTTCTCTAAAATTGTCAGCAACTTTAAATAGCTCACTGGTACGAAGGTAAATAGTTATAAAATAAATAATTAGATGGAAAAGAAAGATAGAAATGAAAGCAAAATAAGCAAAAATAAAAGAGAAGAAATATACACACATACATACATTCATTATCTTTTGGCTTTTGAAATAAATTTAGCAAAATTGATTGATTTTTTCTAAGTTTTATTTAATTTATGAATATAGATTTTAGATGCACAGGATTTACAACCCATCCTTGATAAGTTCAAAGAATAGTTGATGAACAAAAATGTTGGTGAACAAATTGCACAATAATTATGTGATAGTATTAAGAAGAACTTGATTAATACTTAAGCTAAAGCTTTAACCTTGCTTAATAAAACCGTCAAGGAATCTTTGAAAGATGCTATTAGCAAGATTTTAACTCCTAAGAGAAATATTGATATTATTGCAGAAGCTATGAGATCAAGAGAAAAGGGAAAACCCTACATTATCACATTTATTGGAGTCAACGGTGTAGGTAAATCAACCAATCTTGCCAAGGTTGCTTATCTCTTCAAGAAAGAAGTAATTATATTTGCATATTTATTCGAACTACAACAATAAAAAATATATTTTTTCTTTTGATTTAAATGCCTGCTTTTGGAAAGCTAATTTAATATGTTTTTGAAAATAAATAATAGGGTTTTTCAGTTATGTTTGCTGCTTGTGATAATTTCAGAGCTGGTGCAGTAGAATAAATTAAAACTCATGGTAGATGCTTGGAAATTCCAGTTTTTGACAGAGGTTATAAAGATGAACCTGCTGATATTGCTTTCTAAGCTATCAGAGAAGCTTAAGCTAAGAAAGTTGATATTTTGCTAATTGATACAGCTGGTCGTATGCAAGATAATGAACCTTTAATGAAATAACTTAGTACTTTAGTTGTTTAGAACAATCCTGATCTTATTGTCTTTATTGGAGAAGCTTTGGTTGGTAATGACGGAACTGATTAATTGATGAAATTCAACAAAGCCCTTATTGATCTCTCACCTAAAGACAGAATCAGAGAAATTGATGCCATTATTTTAAGTAAATTCGATACAGTTGATGACAAAGGTATAATAACTTTCATTTTTAAAACTGGTTTTTTAATATAATTTTTAACTAAAAAAAATAAATAGTTGGAGCTGCTTTAAGTATGACATATAATACTGGTAAACCTATCTTATTCTGTGGTGTTGGATAAAAGTATACTCATCTTAAGAAACTTAATGTTAGAACTGTTGTACATGCTTTGTTAGAATGATTGATTGATTTATTTTCCACCATCTTATATTTTAAATATCAATAAAACAAATAATACCTTAATTCTATTTTAACCCATATTACTATTAATTTCAAATAATACTGTGTTTACTGACAACTAATCTATCTATTTATCTATGTTTTTTGTAGTAAATTCTATCATTTCATTCTCCCATTCACCTACCCATATTTATCTTCAAAATCATTAATCAAACTAATTATCTAAAAAATAAAAAACATATCAAATTAGAGATAATGTGAGCGCTTCCAACGGGGAATTCATTCTTTTATACTTGTTTGATTTGAATATTACAATTAGTATCTATAAATTTCAACATTTTTACTACTAATTTATGCTTTTTATTAAAATAAATCTTTTGGTGATTTGAGAAAATAGATATATAAATAGTGGTTTCTTCTCAAATAAATACAACAAAAGATAAAGAAATTACATAAAAATTTCTTTTATTTAACTGATTTCATTTGTTAATCATGTATTTTTATCTTTCATATTTTATTCTTGGAACATGTTTGTCTGTCAAAGTAACTTTATTTTTATTTTTAAATTAACAGAGTTATTGATTGTATATCACTAAAATGATAATTAAAGATTTAATTAGAGATAATGTGAGAATTCATTCTTTTATACTCATTTGATTTGCAAATTTAGATTAAAATCAATAAAACTCAAACATTTTTACTTCTAATTTAATTTATGCCTTTAATTATATTCTATCTTTTCGTGATTTGAGAAAAGTGATAGATAGATAGATAGCACTTTCTTCTAAAGCTATTTAAATACAACAAAAGATAAAGAAACAACATAACAATTTATTATACTTAATTGATTTCATTTCTTAAGCAAGTAAATTTTATCTTTCATATTTTATTGTTGGTCTGTCTTTCAATTTCAAGGAAAAAGAAAGGTTATTTTTATATTAAAGGTAGTAGTGTAATTCATTGTTTATAACTAAAATGATAATTAAAAAATTAAATTTTGTTTATTATTTTAAGAAAATAAATAAATCTATGTTGTATGTAAGAAATAATAAATTTAATTGGAATATTTATTGTATTTTGGAGATTATTTTAGATGGAATTAAGAATAACTAAATGGTGTATATTAATTATAGAGAATATAACACCCACCATTAATTGTTACCCCAAAGTAACCATAAGGTTACTTTGGGGTAACAATTAATGGTGGGTGTTATATTCTCTAATTATTTTTAAAATGATGGATGAAAATTTAATTTATGGTTTTTTTAATACTTACTTACTGTTTTATGTTTTAATCTAGCTTGTTGTTTTGAATAGAAATTTTATTAGATTAAGATAGATAAATAAACAAATAAATAGATATTTGTAGATTTGTTCAATTCACAATATTTATTTATTTAGTTAGTTAATTTATCAGCTATATTTTTAAATTTAAGCAAGAACACTAGCTAGATCTACATATATGGGTGATAAACAAATGAACAGCAACAATGTTGATAATTTTTTTGGAACAATAAAGGATTTTTAAGAAGACATTAAAGATTTTAAACAATTCTTTAGTTAGATGGATGAATTGAATGAAGGAGAAAAAGAATTTTTTTAAAGCGAGAGCAAATAAGAATTTTTAGGAGCATCTACTACATCGATAATTACAAAAAAGGTTTTCAACAAAAAAGTATGCTCTGTGAAAGAGATGCCTCTGATTAGATTTTCTAATATTAAGCATATCATAAAAAACAATGAAAATTATAAATACTTATTTGAAGGGAGTGAGGATTAAGATTATTAGCCATCAAAATTTGGACTTAGGCTCATTAAAAAAATATACACCTTCTAGACTACAAATAAAGATATGAATGAAAAACCATAATATGCAATTGTAAGTTATTAAGACTCCTCAAAAATCTCTTTAAATCAGCTCATGAAAAGAAAATCTAATCTCATGCAATTCCCGTTAAACGTAGCTTTTTATATTGTTAAGCGTGTAGCAGAAGCACTTCATATTCTCCATAGTAAAAATCTCTGCCATGGAAATGTTTGTCCAAACAATATTCTTGTCTAAAATTGGATAATCGATGAGTATTAATCCAGCTCTCAAGACAACTAGTCAGTAATTCTCACTGATTGTGGCATGCATTACCTTTTTATGTCAGATTCTTCTACAGAAAAAGAGCTGCTCAAGAAAAATGTATTTAAAATTACCCATTCATTTTAGATAGAAATTGTTTTGTTTTAATTAAGCAAACAATTTCAAAGTTATTGATTTATCTAATGATCTTTGCCTTTTTAAAATTAGATGAATTCAACAGAGGAAGAATAAGACCTTCATAAATTAAATGAATACCAAATTGTACTAAGAAATAATATTGAATTTATTGCTCCTGAATTGATTGACTCTCTCAATCCAAAAGAAAAAACTAATCCACAAACTAAAAATTAAGGAACCCAAAAAGTTAAAGATCCATTATTAGATAGCAGTGAGAAAAAATTTGAGCCTACTTAAAAAAGTGATATATATTAGCTTGGTCTATGTCTTCTTTGCATGTGCAACACGAGAGATATTTGCAATATTCTGAGTTTATTTTAGCTAAAATAAGAGATTTAAATTACTTTAATTGCTAACAAAATAGAGGAACTTGAACTTAAATAAGTCAAAAATGTAAACATTTATTCATTTTTTTCTCAATGAATGAACTAATAAGTCATTTTTATTTGTTTAAAAAAAAGAAAAACAGAGATATGATCAAATAACTATTAAAGTAAATGCTTGAGTTTGCTCCTGAAAATAGACTTTCTGCTTAAGCTGTCGCAGAAATAGCTGAAGCGATCTTCAAAAACTTGCAAAAAAAGCCTATGAATGAAGAAGATTTGCAAGAAATATATGGGTTTGATTAATAAGAGATGAAGGAATTTATAGAATTCTTTGACGAATATTTAGAATATTAAAGACAATAAACAATTTAAAAATTATAAGATGTTTGTAAAGTCGTACCAAAAAAACAAAATCCCAGAAGTGAGCTTATTAAAAATGCTCTAAACGTTATAGACTAGCATATAAAAGGCACTAAAAATTTTACAATCAGCATGATGAAATCTCACTGCTAGCAAGTCAAAGAAAAAGACGAAAAACTTTAACTGATCAGCCAAATTAACGAGTTCAACTTTGTCAATTATGTAATAATAGTTAGTTATTCATTCAATTTACTACTATTAAACATTTTAATTGTTTCAACAAGCAAAATTCTAATTTATATTTTGTTTGATTAACAGGAATTTTCTTGAAATTAAAAAAACTTAATTTTTCACTATTTAAATTTGGATTCTTTGAACAAACAAAATTCTCATTTATTTTGATTCATAGAAATTTTCTTTCTACACATTCAAGACTAATTTTAGATTTATTTTTCATCCAAACTTAGTTTTTTCAAAACTGAAGTGCTCTTCATGTCAACAATGAACAACTTATTAACAATTTTTCTCAATTTTTTATTGTTTTGAATGAAAAGGCTTTACTAATTCATACATTTTTTAGTTTTAAACATAAATTCTTTAATTTTATAATTCAATAAATAATTAAATGAACCAAAGTGGTTCTGATTAAAGCAAGAAAATATGATGTTTTTATTACTTTTTTAAACAAAATCTTAAGTAAATTTATGAAAAAAGAACCCTTAACAGAGTCAACATGGATACTTCAATATGATACTACTTGAAAAGAACAAAATGATAAGATTGAATTTATTTGATTACTTAATATTTTCGTAAAAACTATTATTATTTTTCTTTTGTTTGATAAAGCAAATTATATTTAAAATAGGGAAGAGAGAACAGAAAATTAGCAGCTAGAATAATTTTAATTTACAATAAATTCTAATTAAAACTAGAAAAAAGTAGGCCTTACAATCTTATCTTGCATATTCTTAGACTCTATAAGCTTTATTACTTTGGATTCTGATATGGATTTAAGTCTATGGAATATAGACTTAAACAAGCGTATTTTATACAATAAATTGGAGGATTTTGATGTTGAAGCTGTAAAGCTTCTTAATTTAAGTCAAACTAAAGTGATTATTTATGATAAATACATTGTAAAAGTTTATAATATTTTGAAAGATCAGCTTTCTAAAGTGCCGAGGATTTTTATTGAGAAGATTCATGATTATGAATTGAGATTTTAAGAATACTAAATAAAAAAAGTTATCCCTTTAAATTCTCCAGACAATCTATTTGTAGTGCTCACAAATAGGTCTTAGTTTATACTGTGTAATGCTAGCTCTAAAAAACATGAATGCTAATTTTCTCTCATGAACATTCCCAAGATATAAGACAATTTCTATAATGAGAAAGATTCCATTCCTCAAGCAGAGCTTCTGATATCAGAAAATAGCTATTAACAAATGATCGAGCACTAGTCATATCTGAACTCTTCTATTGTTTACTTAAACTCTAATTAATATTAACCTTAAAATTAACAATAATCCCAGCAGAACTAATAAAACATAATAAAAAAGAAGAACCAAGGCTAGTCAAAGGGATTCATAAATAAATTTATATCTCTTTTCAGAAAAAGTAATGTAGATATAGAAGAAGAGCAAAAAAAGTAAATTATACCAGATGTTCCATTAGTTATTATATTAGAACAAAGATATATTTATCATATTAAATTCAGAGATTTGGTGTTTAAAAACTTCGATAATATATCTAATTAGTAAAATTTACCTTCACATGGGAGATATATCACTGGAGTATTCCATCCATCAAACAAGGATTAAATTTTATTTATTAGTGACAACAAAGAGTTTGTAATCTATGACTATATCAGTGATTAACTCATCATCAAGTTGCACTTTGCAGAATCTCTTTACGATTTACAATATTTCTCATTTGAAAAAAGAAATTACTTAATTGTAAGAGATTTCAGTAATCTCTATATATCCAAATTAGATCATGAATATCCATCAGTAAATAAATCAATAATATTTTCAATTAAAATCTGTTTTTCTTTTAATTAATAAAAAATAATATCATTTATTTATTCATCACATTCTAAAATTAATCAAAATAGGAAGCATAGAATTTCTAGAAAATTAAATCAGGCTAAATAAGATCAGTTATTCTATTTCCAAGGTGTTTAGTATAGGAGCCAACTGTCCCTATTAAACCTAGACCTTAATGAATAATAAGCATTCAGTTTTACAATTAAAAAGTATTTTTTCTCACAAATTAATTAATTTATTGCAAAATTATAAATAAAATCTACCAAGCAAGCAAGCAAAAAAGTTTCAATTATTTAGATTTGATTATTTTTTAATTTTAATCAAATCTGTTAAATTATTTCTTATAATAATATGTATTTAAGTATATAAGTATATTGTTTGTTGAATTTATTATTCTATTTATATTCTCATCAAACTTACAATATCTTTTTTTATTTTTTTTCCTTTTCAAATTAAGATAATGTAAAATATATTTTAAGCTACTTCACTCTTTTTATAAAGCTTATCTTTATTAGCTATAATAAATCCGCTATACCAATTTACCTATTTTTCATCTCATAACATTTTAGATATTTTAAAATTGAATTTAGTAATTTTTAAATAAATTTTAAAACATTTTTGATTGAATGATAATTCAATATAAATTATTGAGTAATTACATGTAGTAGTTCAACATTTTTTTGGTTTTGAAAACAGAATATTAAATGATAAAAAATAAACTATAAATAGTAATGAGGTAAAGAAGTGTTAATTTGGATTAAAAATAAACGAATTTTGATATTATGCAATAAATAAGTTTTTAAATTAATTTGTTTTTTGATGTGATGAATATTGTGCAATTCTTGCAAATATAATTGTGTTTATTAGGTATTATTTTTCATTAAACTAGAACTTGAAGGCAGTTTAATAAGATATTAATTTCCTTAAAAGATATCAATAAACACAAGAAATGTCTGATAAACATAATCCCATTTTTATCATTCTAATATGGGCTAATTCGTAAGAACATATTTATTTATCAATTTTATTATATTCTTAACTAAAATTACATAGAGAAAATTATTTTATTAGCGTTTCAGCTAAAAAGAAATAGATTACAAAAAATAGTTTATAGATAGTAAGTACAGCACTTATAAAAAATTATTAATAATTTGTTAAGTATCTCAATGCTTAACGATGTTGCAAGCAGCGACGATATCAGCGAAAGCAGGCTTGAGGGAAGCACCACCAACGAGGAAACCATCAATATCCTTTTCGTGGATTAATTCACCAGCGTTCTTTTCAGTGACGGAACCACCGTAGAGGATTCTGGTCTTTTAAGAGACGTTTTAGGAAACCTTTTGGGTCAAGTAGCTTCTGATGAAGTGGTGGACTTCTTAAGCTTAAGCAGGGGTGGCAACCTTACCAGTACCAATAGCCCAGACGGGTTCGTAAGCAATAACAATCTTTTCCCATTAAGCTTCATTCAACTTACCTATATATAGTTAATGATATAGTTAGTTAGTGAAATATTTAAAGAAAAATGAATGTCATTTGCTAAGTCTAATAAATATTATCTCTTTTTTTTTTTGCATTGTTAATTAGAACTTATAGAAGTTGCTATATATTCTATTTAAATATATTCAAAATTAGTAAATTACCTCTGATGGCTTCTAATTGACCTTCAACGACTTGATTGGTTTGGTTGGCTTCTCTTTCAGCTAAGTGTTCACCAACACAAGCAATGACGTCTAAACCGTTTTCAACAGCGTATTTAACCTTGTTGGCAACGACTTCGTTGGTTTCACCGTAGTATTGTCTTCTTTCAGAGTGACCCAAAATAGTCCACTTTAAACCTAAATCCTTAACGTGAGCAACACTAAAATATTAAGAAATAAAAATGTCAATTTTGATATTAAGACCAAAGTAAAATATTAAGGAATATATGATATCTGCACAAGCAGGTCTTCCTTGTTAAGGAAATGCTGTTGCTTTTTCAAATTAATCAAGCAACTTTCTTAAAAATTTAATTTTCATTTCGTTAACTCTCCATTAAATTCATTGAAAAGTATTTAAACCTATCTGAGAGAGAAAGGCTATCAAATACTGTATTGGGTGATGGGGAAATAAGATGGGATATATATAATGTATTTAAGGAGATGTTGGTAAGCCAAATAAAATAATTTTTTACCTGATTTCACCAGTGTAAGCACCAGTACCAGTGAGGGAGGTGTTTTGGACGGAGACTTAAACGTTCTTTTGGACGTGTTCAGCAACGTAAGGAACGTGTAAGAAAACGGGGGAAACAACGACATCAACCTTAGCAGGGTCGAAGTTTAACTTGTTCAAGACGTTGTTAACTAAGTCCTTAGTTTAGGCCAAGGTGTTGTTGCATTTCCAGTTACCACCGACAAAGAGTCTTCTGAGAGCCATTTTTGATATACTTTATTAATTTTTTTTATTATTTTTTTTAGATAAGAAATAGTAAGTAAATAAAATTTTATAATCAATTTGAAAATTTTTGGATATAGCTGATATTTTTATAGGAACTATTAGTTCGTCACCAAGTTGATATTAAAAATTATTGAAATACATACTATTATTTAATACGTCTCAACAATATTAATACTGAGGGTTTTTAATACACACTTTGCTTCCCACTTCATATTTTTCTAGAAAATGGCATCTATAAAATCAGCATAAATCTTCACTCAGTTATCTCAAAAAATAATTTTTCGATACATTAAATGATTCTATTTACCATATTGATGCTCCATAAATCTGTTAGACAATAGCAACAATAAGTTTAATTAGAAGCAATGTCAGATATATATTCGTTTTTCAAATCTATTTATATCTTTTCTCTTCTGTTAAATAGCAAAAAAACCAAAAAGATATTATAACAAGATATTTATTCAATATTTCTTATTTCCATTATTTTATTTTTTTAATTTTATATCTATTCTTTCATTTGCTTTTTTATATGAGTTAAGTCATCATTTTATTACTTTTCACTCAGTTTACAAATGTTGTTGAATCATAAAATAATCCAAAGCTATATAAACTAAGTCATAACAGCTTTGAAAAGTTAAGCATGTAAGAGTTTTTATAATTAAAAAAGAAATATCTTTTCCTAAAATTCAATAAATTTATTATTATTATTATCTGAATATAATTTTTAATTTTAAATAGAGTTTATTTTTTATTTAAAATCCTTTCATTTATCTATTAAGCATAAATTATTTATTTGGAAATATAAATTTGACAAAATAATTATTTGGTGAAGAAATCTATTCAAAAAAACTTGGATTTCTAATTATATAATAAATTGATCGAATGGTGGCTGGCTGGCTGGCTGGCTTCATTTATCTTAGATCTTTATTTATTAACAACAAAAAGGAATCCAAAGACTTAAAAACAACTTTTATTAGAATATTTAAATTTAAGAAAAACAATCAATTAATACATAACTTTAATATCAATTTTTTTATTACAAAATATCTAAATATTTATTTAGAGGATATTAATAGTAATAATATAGTGAAAATAATAAATATGTTTAAAAATAATTTAAAGGAAGCAATAAGCGACATTTGCCAAATTCATAATAAGCCTTATGCCTATTTACAAAATAGTTTAAGTTAAACTGAAAACATACTTGCTTGCTCTTCATGTTAATTTTATAACAGTTAAAAAGGACATATTTCAATACAGGAAATACAAAACAATATTAATTCTAAAAAACCAATATTTAATTGGCCAAGAGGTTTAAAACAAGAAGATTATGAGTTTTTGGTATACTTGAGTGAAAAAAAATAGAATCTAGGATTATAAATAGAATAATGCTATGATTAATTGCAAGAGGAGATAACTTAGAATATTTAATAATCTAAAAAATAATCATTAAAATAATTAAATGAATATTTTCCTGATGTTTCTGGCTTAATTGATATTTATTAACATTCTTTCAAAGTAAATTAACTAAAGAAGATAGTATACAATAACTCTTAGAATATGTAATCAATGAGATAAGAATATCAAAGCTTGTTGAGCTAACTACATCCCAAATTAGATTATGATTTAGAATATCTTGAAAAAAATATCCTAATTTATAAAAATATAGAGAAAAACATTAGTTGTTTTGAGCAAATATAAATATAAATTAGATAAATTTTAGAGCAAATAAATCTTTTTCCTAATAAACTATCTGTATATCCAATCAGAAGATAGATTATTTATTCTTTTAATCAGAAAAATTTATAAGATCAAGAAATTTAATAAACTCTTACCTCCATCAATAATTCTAGTTAGCTAAAAAATAGAACAAATAAACCTGTCTCTATTCCCCATCAATAAGATTTGTAGTAAAACATTTAGTTGATGTAAAGCTTAAAAAATAGTACTTTCAACTTTTAGCGTGAGGATAGAAATTTTAATGAAGTGAATAATAAACCAATTGGGTTATATCCAAATATAATAAATGTAGATAATTTAGATAAGATTATACCAATAAATGCTAAACATCTAATCTTTTAATGCATAACTAATCAAAATCTTTAAAGATTTAGACTTAAATTTGAGGATGCAAATATTTCATAGAAAATAAATGAATCAAAAAGAATACACTAATAACAAGACATAGATTTTAATCATTTTTAAAATGAGCTAAATTTAATGTTTTAACAAACATTTGAGAAAATGAAAAATTAAGGTGAATAATATTTAGCTAAAAAAATTGTTTTATACTTTAATAAATATTTACACAACAATATCAATTAAATTTTACTCTCAAAAAATCAAAAGCTTATTGAATCATGGATATTTTTGATCTAATTTTATTAGAAATCACTGTTATTATATAATTAATTAGAAAGCTATCAACATTATATTCCCAAAACATTATATAAACCATGCAAGATACCCACTGAACACTATTAAAATTTAATATAAAAATCTAACAACATTTGCTTTACCTCATTTTAAACATTTACATCTGATGAAACCATAGCTGTTTTATTTTTTTTATATGAAAATTCAAAAGATTAAAATGTAAATGTGATATTTGCCTACTAACCTCATAAAGATTTAAAAAATGAAATAAAGCCAGCTTAGGTAGATTAAGAATTTATCACACAACCACTTATGATATATACAATTTCTGATATCCAATAAAAGATAAATAATAATATTATGTATTATGAAGTCTATATTGAGTTATAAAATTGAAAAATTTTTCTTAAATTATGCTATTTTATTATTAAATGATATATAATTTGAAGAGTTTTTTTAATATTTTTTAGAGGATAATAAATATATAATATATAATACATTTGAAAGTATATTTAATTAATTTAATTTTTATGTTTATATCTTTTAATTAAATGTTTTAAGTTTATTTATAAATTAGTTGAGCATTTTTAGTAAATAGATATTAATATTTTAATTTATGTTCTTTTATTCATTCATTAGTATTCATAGAAATTAAGTATGATTTATTCGCATTTTTCATAAACACTTTCATTAGGATCTTTTTAGAGGCTCATCAAACTATTTGACAAGCCTAAATTTTCAAAAGCTAATAAAACTTAGTTTCCACTGAAATTATCTTAGTTCTTTTAGAATTCTTTACCTAATTCTAAAAGTCTAAAGATACCTTCTAAAGTGCTTAGTGTAATTTCAGAATCTTCATATTAAAAGCTATCTATTAAAATTGAAAATAGTCCCCTCTGTCTCATAAAATTAATTTGAGCAGAAGTTCCATGTATACAAAAGTTACCAAAGGCTAAAAGCAATTCTTTTTTATACTTATTAGATAAAATTACAAATTAATTAATGAATAAATATTAGTTATTTTTTACAATAAAATTTCCTGTCTAAATGTAGGCCAATATTTTCGAAAGTAAATATCTGTGATTCAATATGTGTTCTATAGCTTAGTATCCTGAACATATCATGTTATTTATTGATTAACAAACTTCTATTTTAATATTCTTACTTATTTTTTCAAAACCATAACTTAAGTGATCTAAAACCTCTAAATTTATCAATTACTATAAAAAATGTTAATATAAAATTGATAATTTGAAAGAAAATAATTTACTATAATCTAATCAGTGTTTCCAAATGTTAAATTAGTTATGATTTAATAAATATTCAAAGGAACTTTATCTAAGCCTTTACTAGATAGCTATAGCAATTTTTTAGCATTTTTCATTTATAAAATTTATTATATCTTCTCTTCATCACCTTCACTCAGATTCTTCAAAGCAAAAGAAATATACTTAATATTTTCTTAGTTTATATTTTACAATCCCAATTATTCATCTAAAATAGGAATAAAACATCTAATCTGTTTTTTTAAATCAATTTATTTTTAATTAATTGATAAAGACTAATAATATACCAATTCATATGGATGAGGTCTAACACTAAATATAGCAATAAACCAAATAATTTGCTCAATAAAGGCTTTATTAGATTTATTTTATTTATATTTTTCTACAATGCATTCCGCAGCACCTCTTTTAAGTGCTTCATCTCTAACATCTAGATACTCTTAGGACATATTTGCTAAACAATATATTGCCTGTTTAATATAAAATAAATATTTATTAGTTTTTAATTAAATAAAACTGCTTCATACATGAGTTGAATATTAGTTATCTTAATCTTTTAAAACCTATACTAGAATGTCAATAAGTTATAAGTTGTTTTCTAAAATTTTTTCAATATTATCTGCATCTGAATAAGTTAAGTTAGAAATTATTGAAGCTGTGTCAAGCTATAAATTTTTTAAGTTTAGTGAAGGAAAAGCTAAAATTTATTGCAAGGTCTAAATGATTTTATTATCCAATACACAAGTTGCTATGTGAGGATACTCATCAATCTTTGAAGTGTAAAGCTTTAAAAGTTTAATATTTTTGGCCATGTCAGAGCTATCTACTTCATTTCTCAAATATAAATTCTTAATATCACTACAAATCTTATCCAAGTAGTCTTAAAGATGCTATTTTTATAAAAAAGTTTAATATTGTTACATCCAAAAATCATTTTTTATAAGTGGAAAATAAAATCTTCTTTTCAATAATTAAAAGTTCTCAACAAAATTTCTACATTAATTAATCAATACTATCTTATATTTTTTAATTGAAGTAGGAATGAAGGTAATCAACTTTTATGATAGTTGAAGCATAACCCCTTTTTTCTTTCTAGATTCACTAAAACTGTTTTTTTTCAAATTAACTTTTTGAGCAAATTTAAACAATTTTTGATAGCTACAAATTATATTTTTTTCATTGAAATTATTTTTTTCTTTCTTTAAGTTTATTTAGAATAATTTTATTTCTTATATTGAGAATAACTTCTTTAGTATTATTTGATATCTTGCTTATAGGAATAAATATCAAATATATAATATATCAAGTAAATGAAATATTTAAATAGGATCAATTTGTTAGATAGTTTTCTTTCTTTTTCGATACATTAAAATCATTAAATTCCTTCCTAATAATGTTAAAATTATTTTCTAGATTAACTTCAAGCTAATTTTATCTATTTTAGGATAAAAATCATGCACAGATGATAATTAATTAATTCTACTCTTTTAGATTTTAGTGAAGACTATTTGAAAAAATTTTGCTTAGACAGCTATTAACCTATCTATTAGAATTAATTTTATTAAAATTGAGATGATTATTGATTTACCTTTTGGTTTATTATAATTTCCTATAGAACTGTGCTCATAGCACTATCAGAAGACATCATTTATTCATTTTCATCTTTGCTAGAAGGTTTATCTTAATTTAAAAGCTCACATCTCTTTTTTTGAAATAATTCATTGTGCTTTTTTGCTCTAATTTATTTTCTAAAAATTTCCTTCTTTTTGCTCATAATATACTTGGCTTCCCCTACTTCTTCAATAATATTGTTTTCAACATTGTTTTCCATTTTAATAAATCTGACTTATTTACTATCTATCAATTTTTTCAAAGCTAATTTTAATATTTTGAAATTTTAGTAATTAATTAATTTATTTGATAGATTGCATACAGATTGTTAATTATTATTATACTTATATTCTTGCTAAATAACCGCGTTAATTTGACAAAAATAATAATGTAGTGTTTCTTTTCCCTCCAATAATTGAATGAAAGCCAATAATAAATAATAATAATAATAATTTGAAATATATCATTAATTGTAAAATCAATAAATAATTGTTTATTTTTACTTTTGATTAGAATATCGAATTATGTATTTAATATTAACAAGGTTATTAAATAATAAATACAATTACTTTTTTAATCTGTAATTAAAATAGTCAAATAATACTTCTATTTGTTATATTTCAACCAAATGCAACATTAGTTATAGCAGCAGGAATATCTATAAATTTAGATTGCCGATGGAAAGATATGCCTGTTAGACAAAAGGATCATTTAAGTTAGCAATTTGATTTAGTAGTAAATACATGATAATCCTAATGAAGTAATAAAATTAGAGTTGATCAATGATAATTAATTGTAGTTTGTATAGAATTATTTAAATCTACATAATTATGATTTATCTAATTCAAAAGTCAAGTAATATGCTTAATCATCTAACTTGTAAGATAATGTTTATAATGCTCTTGATATTTAGCTTTTTGAAAAAATGCCAGTTGATGACATCACTCATATTTTAAAAGCAGCTGCATATTTATAAATAGAATGTCTTGTATAATTATGTGAGGTAGCATTAGCAACTAAAATATATATAGGTTATGATGAACCTTCTATACAGTTAATTAAAGATACTCAAAACTTAGGTGAATTAAACGATGATGATATAATCTCTATGAAAGAGAAATATCCTTTTGCTTTTTCTAACTACGAATGTTGTAACCATACAAATGAAAGCAACACGGCTACAAATTAAATCGAGTAGCAATAAGACAATTAGTGAAAAATTTTGATTAAAAATCAAGAAATTTAGTTAGTTCTATGAAAAAACAAATTCAAAATACAAAAAATTTAATTAAAAAAAACTTGAAAAAAGAAACTATTTTATTTATTATTATTATTAGAATTAGAATTTTATAAATTTGTTTAAAATTATGTATTTATTTTAATTTAAAACCCTTAAATTTCTAAAAAAATTGACAATAGATTTTAGGTGCAACATAATTTTAGGAAAAAACCTAGTCAACCTTCATGCTACTAAAATAGATATTTTTTTTAATAAAATATTTCAATCTTTTAAAAAATGTTATTCAAATCTTGTCAAAATCAGTTGATAAATGATTGGATTTAAATCAATTAACTCTTTATTTCAGAAAATTATAAAAAACTTTGAATTGAAACATATTGCTTAATTTATTAAAAAAGGAATTATTAAGTAATTTTTAACAAATATTTTCTAAATACTTTTTTTAAGAAATTCAATCACATCATTAAATTCAAATAAAAAAATGTTCAGTTTAGTATTTTAATAATATGGATGTTATCTAATTTATTAAAATCAAATCATTTTAAAAAATTTTTATTGTCATATTACTAGATTGTAATATAAAATTAATTGTCATTTATAAAAAAACAAACAAATCATACAAAAATAAATTATCAGATATTTTACTTTCATAATATTATTTTTTGTAATAATATTTTAAATATTTTTAACTAATTTTTATGAAATAAAGAAAGATAATTGTTAGTAGATAGAATAAATAATAAGATCGAAACTTCAATACAATTTTACCAGCAAATTATAAAAACTTTTTTAAACTAATTTTTGTTGAAAAAAGACTGGTAAATTAATAGATAAATATCTATTAAAAGTTAAATAGATAAAAAAGAAGGTAGATCAACAGATAGAAATGATAGAGAGGCAGATAGATAAATATAAAGATAGATAGATACGAAATATATAAAGTAGATAATATGGATAGATAGAAGAAAACTGCAAGTAGAAGTAACAAATATAAAGGATATTTTATATATAAGGACAGTAAATTAATATCAATATATTTATTTATTTATATTTTAGATGAGAGGAGTATTTTTTTAATATAAAATAATTCTTAAATTCAAAATATTTTTTACAAATTAATTTTATATTTTTAGTAAAGATTTTTCAAAAAATGCTAATTAATTAATTATTTATTATCAGTTTCTCAGCTTGCAGCAGCAGCGGTAGCGGTAGCAGAAGAAGAGGAAGCTACATTTACAATGATAGGAGCTTAAGTGTTAAGAGGTTATTCTGAGTCTTGTTATCCTAAGGCTAAGGCAGGAGTAACTACTGCACACTCTAAGTTGTTAGCAGGTTTAACTTCATCATTACTTTTAACATGGTGAGCTAAGTTGTGGAAGTTAGCTTTCAAGTTTCTATTGAAACCCCAGAAAGGAATAACAATGATTTCATAATAGATAAGACATCCGAAGACAACAACTATATAACCGCAGAATTGTCCTACTCTGAACTTATCCCAGCCAATAGCGATAGTGGCCATCCAAACAACGAAGGGAGAAACTTGAGAAATCATAGATCTTGATAATGCAGAGGCATACTTAGTGCAATAGAAAGCAAGACCATTCAAGATTGCAATAGCAATAATACCAAGGAATATGAGAATTAAGAGAAGAGGTTAATCTTTTCCTTCAATAGTAAAAACAGTTTTGAAGAATTGAGGGACATCTTCCATCATACCATTTGGACAATCATCAGTCATAGAAGAAGGGCAAGGAATATAACTGAAAATATTTAAAGCAACCCATGTGATAATAATACCAACTGAACCTTCATAACCAACGAGTTAGTTAGGGTTCAAGTAAATCATTTTAAAGAGCTTTTCTTCAAGGACAGATTATCCTGAGGAAAAGAAGAAGGAGCAGATAAGTAATATAATACCCAAAAGCAACTTGCTGGTATCCATTTCACCTGAATCGTTTAACATAATAGATGTAACACCGATTGTTATAAAACCGCAAACAGCTAAAAAGAGACCTAAGATGTGTTGTCTGAAAAGTTATTTTTTCAAGAAAAGAACAGAAAAAGTAGCAGTGATGACGATGTTACCACCTCTAATCATATAGTAAATGGAGAGAGGCATCATAGACATAGCGAAGAAAGAAATAGTGGATGCTGTGAAATCACAAGCAGTGGGGATAACAAAAATCCATTTGTTGGGGGTAAGTTCGAGACCTTTTTCTTTAGCAACTTTTAATTCAAGTTCATAATCCTTGGGATAGTATTTTTTCTAGAGTTAATAGATGAAGTAACACAGCGCTTCACCTATAAACATCAGCATCGTCTACATGAACGGATGATTGAATTGTACACCATTAACAATACTCTTTTGTTATTGCTTGAAGATAAGACCTGTACCTACACCTTCAAAGAGAAGGATAACCAGTAGGAGGTTTACTTTGAAAGTTGTCATAACCATTTTTGATGAAGGGGGTTTTTTTACTTAATTTTAATTATTCTTTTTTTTAACTTGATTAAAACTTTTCTAGTTTGTTGTAGATTTGTTTGATTTAATTTAATTATGAAATTGTCTCAGATTTTTGGCTGCTACTTAAAGCTCATTATTTTATATTATAAATTATTGGCTTATAGTGTTCATCATTGTTAAATTCTATTTAAGTCTGACTAATCATTTACTAGAACTTAGCAAAGTATTGAATACCATACTTTTATTTTAATTCATATTTTTATCAAAACCAAATTAAAATTCACTTTTATTCTACCCTTGAAATAAACTATAACTTTACTAGTGACATACGCTTCCTCAATCAACTCATGTAATTAATTATTATACATCTTTCGTTTAATATTTATTCACAATCAAAAGAAAAAAAAGACCATTCAAATAAATAAACAAATTTCTAAAAATAGCTTTATATTTGTAACTTTAACAAAATTTATGTTAGTTAGTATAATCTCTAAATTTTTTATTTACTTCTCATTCAAAGCCACCTATATTTATACTAAATATCAGCTTTTTCTATTAAATTGGATTTTGAATTTTGAAAACAAGAATTTCAAAGAAGAAGTAAGATGTTTCATAGATATATTTTTAAAATCATATTTGCATAGAAAATTAACAAAAGATTATCTGATCTAAGTATTTTAGACACTTGAAAGATGTATTATGTATGGATATTCTTTTATTTAAATTTTTCAAATCAAACAACAAAATTGAAAATAATGAGTATATCCTTTTTATGAATATTTTAACCAACAACTTAAATTATTGAACAGATAAATTTTATTTTTTTGTAAAATGAATAAAATATTTTTAAAATCATATTTACATATAAAATTAACAAGAAGGAGATTGATTGGAATAAGTATTTCAGGAATTTAAAAGTTGTTTTATGTATATTCTTTTATTTAAATTTTCAAAATCAAAAGAAAAATTTAAAATAATGAGCTTTTAATCCTTTTTCTCAAAACATTCACATATCAGTTTAAATTATAGAATAGATCAATTTTATTTTTATACATGAGTTACCTCTAAAAAAAGAGATGATTTCAACATTTTGATTTTTTATCTAACATTCAACATTTTGAGGAGATGGGAGGAAAAAGAGAAATTTACAATTCAAACATTTTCAATAACAAAAAACTTCATTTTGAATTAGTTTTTGTAATAAATACTTCTCTTAAAATATAAGAAGAAAACCAAATAATGAAGGATCAACAATATATTCTAAAAGAGGGCATACATAAAACAATAAAAATAATCTCACAAAATATTGATTTCTGCTCTTTTTAATAGAAAATAGATTAGTATTATAGAGTATCCAAAAAATGCTAAAAAGTGTAAACAGAGATAATTTAGATGAAAGGGATTAAATAATATACATCAAGAGTCTACAAATCAATAAAACTTTCACTAGAAGAAAGCTGTCTTAATAAAAAATAATGATATCAAAATATCAATAAAAATAAAAGTATTTGAATTTCAATTCATTTTGGCTTTTTTTCAATGAAATGGCTTAAAAAAGTTCTAGGTTCATTTGATTTCATTATATGCGCATTAAAAAGTAGATAGTTTCAGATAATCAACATTATCATATTTTCTAAAGTTTTTATGAGAATTTTTTCTGGTTATTTCTGTCTGTTTAAAATTAATAAATGAACAAAAATAAATTCACTTTTTAATCAAAATTACAAATTTAATAACAACTCTTCTAGTTATTGTATACTTACATGTGAATGATTCTTTCATCTGTCCTATTTTTAAATTACAAATTAGTAATAAATTAAAATTTTCATGTAATGTTGGGATTTAGACCTAATTTCATAAGAAGAGATTTTTAACTTAAATTTTCAACAGTTTCAACAAAAACTTAAATTAAGTTAAGACAAATATTGCTTATTATTTTTAATCTAAAAAAATAGTAATTTGACAAAAAAGTATATTCCTTGAACAAAAGAAAGTTAATTATCTCTTTTCTTTTATTTAATTTAAATATTTATTGGTTAGCTAGCTTTACTTTACATTGTGATACAAATATTTTCATTACTCTTAATCGAGTTTTTCTTTTATAGATAACTCAGAGGACAAGATACTCTTTTTGCTAGAAATACAAAAAAATTAAAGCAAGAACTAAAATTTTAAATGACCCGATAACAAACAAAAGCAATAGAAAATTTAAAATAGTAAATAAATTTTTAAATGTTTCGAAAAATTAATTACAAATGGTTTAAATAAGATTTGTTTGCTTGAGGATTGAATAAATGAAATCTTCTTCTTAATCATATTAATTTTTTAGCAATATTTTTTATTTATTGATATCGTTTCAAAAAAAATGTAAATCCTCTGATGTAAAATTTTAATGATGCAGCCAAAGTAAGTAGTATTCCATGAAATTAATTTACCAGATTTATTTTTTTGTAAAATTTAAGCTGAGTTAAGCTTGCTGTTTCTTTTAAAATATTTTCAATCTTTTTAATAAAAATGTAATCAAACTGTAAAAAATATTTAAATTTTTAAAAATGAACAAAATATTTTACAAATCCAAAAGAAATCCAAAAAGAAGTAAAAAATAAGTATTATTACTAGTAATCTGGAATTATATCTTTTATAATTTTATTAAAATTCGCAGGAGACGTAGATTTTTTCATTAAATTTTTAGATCCACGAATATTTTTATATTATAAAATATGCAATAATTTAATTATTAACCAAACATAAATGCGTTGTCTTTATTCTTCTAATTATTTTAAGTTACTTGCGTAAGCATGCGTCTCATTTTATATTAATAATTTCATACTATTTAAATAAAAAACCTTTAGTTTTGTTAATACTAGAACCTTTAAGATTAATACTTTTAAAAATAGAGCATTTCTTTTTTTGTAAAAGAAATTAATAACTCCATTTTGATTTCCTTATGATTTAAAGCTAAAAAATTAGTAAATTATTTCAAAATAGTTGATTTATTTTTCAAATTTAATATTTGGGTGAATATATAATCATATAAATATTATTAAAATAATATTTTTGGCTTGCATTTAGTTAGTTAGTTGCATATTATTTAAAGTAAGTTTATTTAAAAATATATAAAGATACTTCATTAAATATCTATCAAAAATACTAAAACGACTGATTGGAAATAGCTACTCAAATAAATATTTATTTTTTATATCAATGAAATCGATTTATAGCTTAAATATTTTACTTTATCTTTATTTTATTAAAGGAAGATTAACAATAATTCAAAAATAATGTATTTATTTTTCTTTAAATTATTAGTAAAATAATTTCTATTTCTTCTAAATTTTCTCAAAAAATGTGAGTAATTTACTTAAAGTTATGAATTAAATCTAATAATTATTTTATTTCATCAACTCAAATCTAAAAAAACTGATGGTATGGATTGATCAGAGATGATTCTTCTTATCAAATTCTTGAATGAGGTTTAATCTAAAAAAATTAAAAACTATTTTAATTTTTTGTGGAGTTGACAAAACTTAAAAAATAATTAATTAATTAATTGTTTATTGTTTTTTATTTATTAATATTACACTAAGAAATTTAATTAAATCTTCTATTGATCAAATTAAAAGAATTTATCAATAATTCTCATAAAATTATTTCATTTAAAATTATTATTAAGATTTGAGAAAAACTCTTTATTATTATAAATTAATTTATTTTTTTCAATAGAATTTATTAAAATTTAAAGCTATTGATTTAAAAAATCGTAAATATTGATGGGATATCTACTACTTAAATCAGCTTTTTACTGAACTTTTATTAAAAATGAAAAAAAAAATAAATAGGGATCATGAGATTTTCTTTATTTTTAGTAATGTTAAACTGAAATATCAATAAAATGAAATGAATTATTTGTTTGCTTGTTTATGAATAAAGAATTGTGGATTTAATTTTTGAAATCATAGTAACTGCATTGATGTATTTATTTACTTGTTTGTTAATTTATTTATTCATGTAAAAATTAATGAAAGATTGGTTGAATTTAATTTGATTTGATTTGGTTGATTATCTGTAATTTAAAAAAAGTTAAAAAATAAATAAGTATTTATTTAGTTTTTTATTTGTTTTTCAAATACAGATAGATATTTGCTTTTTGATTCAAAAGAATCTTTTTCAGTGATAATTAAGGCTACAATAAAATTAATAAAATAAGTTAGTTGAATATGAGTCAGGGCAAAATAGGTTTTACATTAATTTGAGTTAAGTTTAACATCAATCATATTATTTTATTTTAGATAATTTTGTTATCCTTCCTCCTGGATTTGAGCACATTTCGCAAATCATTTATGGCGAACTTGAAGTTAAAATAAAAAAGCTTAATTTCTTAAATGTTTTACATCATGACGGAGATGTTAGAATAAGGATGAATTTTTTTGCTGAAAAAGGAGCTAGTCACTTGCTTGTTCCTTCCAATGCAAAGAAGGAGCTTCTTAGATATTTTAAAACCTCATATAAATACTTGATTGGTTGCAGCATATGGAATTTTAGATCATATTTATTAGATATGAATATCCTTAAATTATCTGTTGTTGATCATAAAGATTTAATTTTGGGATTTGTAGACATTCCTTTTGAGAACTTTTTAGAGCAGAAGTAATTTTATTAGAACAATTCAAATATATTTTATATTTAAATGATTAACAGCTTTAGAGCTCATTCAACTTTTCAATTTATAAAGCTTTGATAGTATTTATTTATAGAAGATTTTCAAAATTTAAAATAAATCTTACTAACTAACTAATAAACTACTTAACAAAAATGATGAGTTTATTTTCATTTAATTTTTTGAAAATATTTTTATAAATGGAGAAATTTTAAATGCATTTTTATATCTACTAGCATCACTGAGCACACTGAGTCTTTGTTTAAAAACTTGAGAGGAAATTTTTCTATTACACAGCCAAAGAATGCAAACTAAAAAATAGGAAGCATTGAATTAGAGATAAGCAATTATTTTGATACAGACATCAGCAAGTTTGTAAATAAAGCAGAAGCTAAATACAATCAAGCAGATTTCAAAGTCATAGAAGATTATGTCATTTAGCAACTTAATGAAAAATTAAGCCCTAACAATGTAGGAGCAATTAATCCTTAATATAACCCTTCTTATGAAGAAACTTAAACATTAACAGTTAAACCTTAATTCTAAGATGCTTTTGGATAAAGAATACCAGCTTCTTTAGTTTAAAATAATGAAAGTTATGACCCAAACAGGTACACTGGAAGTAGTTTTTATCATGAAGAAGAAAAGGATGTTCATGACCAAAATACAAATTTTTAGCAATTATAAATGTAATAAAATCTCAGACTTACATAAAAGTAATAATAGTAATAATAACTACAGAACTAACAGTAGTAAACATTTTAAGTTAATTAAAAGCAAACTTAGCCAAATTAGAGTCAACAAGCTAAAAGCATAAATTAGAACAACATAAGTAATGGAAATATAAATAATTAAACTTTAAATAAAGATAGCACAAACCCAAATGATAATGCATTCGTTTTATCTAGTTAGAACTCCTTATTTATTTAAAAGTAAAATGAGATGTAATAAGAATCAGTTTATAAAATGGGAGAAATAGAAAAAACAAACAAGCAACTAGCAAACAAACTTGATAAATTAGTAAATTTAGGAGAGCAAATATACGATTAATATCAAGAACAAATTCAACACTAAAGAGCTTTAGAATAATAAAGAATCAAAGAGGAATAAGAAAGAAATCAAATTGAAAATAAAAAGATTTAACTTTAAACACAAAAATTGTAGCTTAAAGAAAAGGAACTGCAAGAATAAAAGCTTGAAAGAGAAAGACAAGCTTAAAAAGAAAACCAATAACTAACTTAAAAATAACAATTAAACACAAACCATCAAACCTTCCAAAAACCAAAACAGCCTTTTCCAGTCAATCAATAAATCTTCTCTAAAAATAAACTTAAAATCCAATTATTTGAGTTTCACTGTAACGATAACAACTTCTTGGCTAAAATATCATAAAAAAATATCTATGTTGAGTGCATTCTACCTGATTGCTTCAACTGTAAGCAACCTAATTCAGACATTATGAAGTAATCTTTTAAATCAATCAAACATTTTTTAACTTTAAATTTAAATGAATAAAATGATTTAAAGGAAAAAATATTCTTTTAAATTTGTTCAAAAAAAAAATAAATATTCTTGATAATAAAATTACTTTTAAAGAGAAAAATCTTCTTTTAATTTGGTAAATTTAATGATTAAATAAATAGGACTGTTTGTAAGAACATTTAGGAGTCACTGTTTAAATTTAATAGTGAAATATACTAAAATATAAGCATTCAGCCTGATTAAATTGATAATTTACTAAATTAGTAAATAGAGTTTTAAATTAAAGCTTTTAGTATTCCTAAAAACACAATGGATATTAAGAAAGTAATTAGATTAAATTCATGCAAATACTTATATATCCTTAATTAAAAATATATTTATAGGATAATAATGATTTGGTTACTTTATTAGCTACTTCTGTTTTGACTGTAAAGGAATTTTTAGCTAAAAGTAGAGATTTCGTTGGGTTATTTCATTTGGATATGAAAACAAAGTTTTCAAGTTTAGCAAGTAATGATAAATAATAAGAAACAAAGCAAGTGGTCATTAAGAAGTAAGACCTCAAACCAATAGAGAAAAATGTAGATTCAATTGTAGGTTCTTTTAAGGTAGGAGTTTCTTTATTTTAAGACAATCTAAACCAAGGGACAATATACTCATAACATCATAAAAGTTTTGGCATGAAAAGCTTTAATCCAATTTAAAATTCAGCTAATTAATATTCAAATTAACCCTTTAAGTAGGCAATTCAAGTTGTAAAATAGCCAACTGTTTCTTTCTAAATATATCTTAAGTTTTCTAGTCTTCTATTTCTGAGTAACTACACAAACGAACTAAATGGAAGAAAGATTTACTTATAGTTCAAAGTGTATGGAACTTTAGAAAACATTCTAACTAAATAAATTGAATATCAAAATAATTATATCAATTCATTTGACTCTGAATTCATCATGCCATGCAACAAAGAAACTATCATTAAAATGGTAATTTATAAAAAAATTTGCATTCAATTGTATTTAAAATTTAACCAAAATCACCATATTGTTATTAAGTTGATTTAAAAATTTAAACATATCCAAAAAACAAATTAATCTTTTTCCATAGCTTTTAAAGAAGCACATTTAAGTAAGATTTTGAAGAAAGCAAACTAATTAAAAATTTAACAATTTTAACTCAATTTGTTCTTTTAAAGATTGAAATTTTGGTTTAGCTGGTTTAAACCTTTAAACTCAAATCAAAAAAGTTAATTTCAATAACACTTAAATAAATAATAAATTTAATATTTTGAAGAAAACAAGCAAACAAATGAAAAAAATTTACTGTTTAAAAATAGAAATTTTGGTTAAGATTAAAGAATATTTTGTTTAACTTGAATTAATATTTTTTTTTACTTTTTAGAGAAAAGTTCCTTTTATTGTTGAGGTTTGGGCTAAAAGTTATGAAAAGAAAACAGATGATCTGTTAGGACTTATTAATTTGAATTTAAGTAAGATTTCTAATAGTGTTTTGGATAAAAACAATTAGTTTAATGATAATTGGTGCTCAAGTGATAATAATAGTATGATAGTAATTGTGTCTAACGAAAATTAAGAGCTTGCTTAAATTCCATCCAAGAGGATTTTAGGGCAAGTTTTTACTTAACTAGTCTTTGGCTCAGTGGGTTAAGTTACTAAATTTAAAGAAATTTAAATTCAAAATGGAAATACTCAAAATATTCCAGTAAGAGATAATAACAATACTATTGAGTAGAAGTAAAGGATAAATTCTTAAAATGAAAAGATAAATCAATAATTCTAAAATATGAATATGAATTAATAATTACAAGAATTGTAGTTATCAGAAATACCAGAAATGAAAATAATAGATTAAAATTATCTAGAAGATATTCCATAGTCGGATGATAATTAAAGTCCTCAATAAGGATAGATTAATTCTAATAAAAACAATTAAAATTCAGCCTAAAGAACAAATAAAAATACAACAAATAATAAAAATAAGATTAGTTTAAATTAATATTTACCTGAGAATAACATGACATCAACTGAGATTATTTATATTGAAACATTTGAATGTTTAAGAGTTAATGACTTAAAAATTAAAAATAGAATAAGAGAATTTGTTAACTCCTTAAGACCTCCCTAGTATTTTATTAAATAATTTGAATTATTTAACTTTCTGTCTAATCTTCCTATAAAGTGGCCATCTCTTTAGAATTTAGTTTACTTTTGTAAGTTCTTTGACTTTTAAAATGTTTCATATTACGAAAGTGAGCTATTTACTAAGTCTTACAGTGCATATCTTTTGGTTGAGGAATAAATTAGAGGCACTCTTACATCAATAATTTAAGCATTTATAGAAATACTCCATATAAATAGAATTACTATGATTGAATTTGAAAAAGTATTGAATAATAATAGCAAATTCGGATACACAACCAAAGAGGAATTGCAAAACACTTTTGCTCAGCTAGCTCTTGCTGGATTAGATTAACAACAAGTAGAAAGTATTCTTAAATATCTCACAAAAGGTATTTTATATTAATTTAATACACGAAATTATCTAAATTTAAAACTTTTTTTAAAGAAAAAGATTAAGAAGGAGGCAACCTGATTAATGTAGGATAAATAGTAGATTACTTAAAATAGATTGAAACATATTCTAAAATCAGAAATCTCTACTAATATGATGAATAACTTTTTAGAGATTAAATTATTTAGAATTTAAAATAAGAAATTGCAGCAAACAAAATTTAAATAGGAGTAATCTCAGAAGAAAAGGTAATTCAATATTTCATTAAAAATTTTACAATCTTAAATTTTTTTATTTTTCCAATATTAGTTTTTCTGAATTAAAATTTTCAGAAAGTTGTTAAATATTTTTATATATTTACTATTATAATAGTTTAAAAATGATTAATTTTAATTTTTACAAAATAGACTTAAAGCTGTTTAGAGATAGACATAAAATTATGCAAAGATCTATTTTAATAAGTAGGAATTGAATTAAGTTTCTGGGAATGCTTTACAATTTTGAAGGAAATCTAAGAACTGAATAACTAAAATACAAACATGAATTATGCTTTAAAAGTTCCTGTTCTCTAATTTAATTCTTATTTGCTTAGTTTAGAAAATGCTATTTTAGAGTAATAGAAATTACCAAATAACAGTATAAAAAGCAATGATAGTGAATTAAGAGATTTAAATATGATTTTGAATAAATCATTAATGAAGAATAAGTAATAATAAAATTAGTCAAACGAAAATAAAAACAACCAAGCAGGAGAAGAAAATAATCAATCAAATAATAATGAAGAGCATTTGTTAATTTATTAATTTAAATTCAGTGTAGCTTCAATGACAGAGTTGAAAATATCAGAGGATCAAGATGGTAAAATAGTTTATATTAGATATTTACTACCATTAGAAGATGAAAATTGGATTGATTCAAGTATTTTTGAGTTAAAATACAAAAAAGAAAATTACTATAGACTTGCTCTTTTTGGAACCCATAAAATATTTATTAAAAACACTGAAAACATAATGAATGTTTTCAAAAGTAACTAAATACAAATTGAGATTAGGGAATTAACAAATATAAATGAAATTGAAAATAAAAGTGCTTCAAATGATAATTTAATAGCGAAAACTAATTTAGGTATTGATAGCTTGCTTGATATATTTGAAGATAGATCTAATAACTTTATCACAAGAACTACTAGCTTACCTCTAGAAAACCCAGAAAACATCCATATTGGAAATATTAACTTCAAGATAGAATTTAAGAGAGAAATCGAATAGTCAGGTTCTTAAAAATACCAAGAGATACTCTTTGCTAAAGAGTAATAAGTTCAAAAACTTCTACCAAAATAAGGATTTTTAACAATTAATGTAAATGTAACAAATATAGAAGAGTAGTGTGTTATTTAGTTTAAATTATTCAAAGATGATACCTACTTAAATCATCTCTTCAAACCTATTTAGTCAAATAATGTAATTGCAAATTAATAGTATTTTATTTCCATATCTAAGGAAATTATCAAATACTTAGAAGAAGGCTCAGCTTTAGTAAGAATTCTTGATCAAAATGCTTCAATTTTAATAGCTGAATATGAATTTAACTTGATTAATATCTTAGTTAACCAACATATTTAAATAAATGAATCTGTTTTGAATTTAATTAATTAGCAGTCTATAGGTTTAGACATCAATTTAGTCTATGAAAAATCTTAAAATTAGAAAGTTTTTTGAATCTTTTCAATTTTTTATGTAAATGTTTATTTTCATTACTTTTTGTGTTAAACTTTTGAGTTTTATTGGATAATATTTTATACCTGCTTTTATTCCTATTTAAAACTTGAATTTTTTAAAATAAAATAAATTTTATCTTGAAAAATCAATAATCAATGTCATTTTTAAAAACATTACTTTAATTTTATTATTTAAATTTTGTTTTTTTGTTCAACTCTTACTCTCTCTATTTTTGAAAAAATTACTTTGTAGATATTTTTTTAAATTAAATTCTTTTATTAATTAATAAATTTATTTTATGCTTTATTTTTAACAAAAAAAAACAACAAGTCCTTTTATTTGATTTATGACTTAAAAACAACAAATTTTATTTTAGATTTTAATATGATTCATAAGTTTTTCATTTATTTAGGATATTATTTCTTGTGGAATATTCAAAAGTATATATTTTTATAAAGATTAAAATTTTAAAAAAATTTAATTTATTTATCTTAAAAAGGAGTTAAGAGTTTGAAAATTATATTTTATTTGTTTTTTTATTATTTTAAGCTTAAGATTAATTATAAAGAGGATAATTTAAACAAGTTCTGTTGACATCAAAAATATTTAATAAAAAAAAAATAATTTACCAATAATTTGTTTTTAACTATTTTACAGCAAAAACCTTAATAATGAATGAGTAAATAATTTTTGATATTGATATGGTTGAATAATAATTGCTAATTGTGGTTTTTTGTTTTTATATGCTAATAGCTTGTAAAATTAATTGGAAATTGGAAGTATAAATTAAAGAGAACTAATTAATAGGGAAAATATGATATAGGTAGAGAGAAAGAAAGAAATAATTGATAATTAAATAATTAGAAATAATTTACTATTTTTACAAAAACAAACTCTTTCAAAAGAAGAATATAAATGAAGTTCTAAATAAATAGAAGTTCTTTAAATAAAATTAAAAAAATGGCAAAAAAATCAAATTATAAACAGGCCCTGAAGTTGGCGAATTCAAAGTTTTTTTGAATTTGCTGTTTTTTTTTGTTTTTGAAAGTGGCGCTATTAACAATCTTTTTATTTCATATAAAAAGTTTGCTAATTTGGCAAATCAACGCTTTCAGAAATAAGCAGGGGTCAAATAAATGCATACTTTAATCGCTCTGGATTCTTTCAATGGATCGTGAGTTTCATCTGTATGCTACACCATAATTTACCATTATTTTTCTTTTATTTTCTTAACCTTATTTTAACACTTTTACTTTTTAAAATAAATTAAATAATAATTTTTAAGATTTTTTAACAAATAAACACATATTTTATTTAGTTATAATGGTATTGATTTCTCTATGATCTTTTTAATGATCATGTAAATTATTTATTTGATTGATTTCACTGATTTTGAAATTGAAATAAAAAACAATAAAAATTTTATTTAGTTGGTTATTTTTAAAGATTGAACAAATAAATACATAGATTGATTGATTTCTAAACACATTTATTATGAGTAGTTATATTAATCGCGGTCCAAAGGATAATTTTAATAAGCAAGGTATACATACACTTTGATAGTATTTGCAAAATTGTTTAGGGAGAAATGTTAATAATCACTTTATTAGAATATAGAAAAGAAATTGAAGATGAGCTTAAGTTTAAAAGCAGCATTTCATAATATTAAGTAAATCATCAATCAATCATTAATTGCTTTAAAATTTTTAATAAAAATATCAAATAATATAATAAAGAAAGACATCTATGAAAAAGAGTAATACATCAAAGAATTAGAAGGTCACTGCAAAGATTTAAAAAGTAGGAATTTAAGTTAGTTTAATTAGATTGCTTTAATAATCAATAAATGAATCAGAAATCTAATATTTTTTTTAATGGTTTTAAAGCATTATTAGCAGAATATAAAAAGATGGGGGATGATAAAGAATATTTAAAGAGATAGAGAGAAATCGAAATTGAGAATTTGAACATGAGAGTTTTGTATTGAATTGTTTATTTAGTAATATCGATGAGGTGTATTAAAGTATATTGTTAATTTATAAAGTTAACTTGAGAATAAGCTTAAGCTATATGAAGATAATGAGCTGGCCAAACAAAGAATTATTGATTCTGAAGTTGAAAAAGAAAAATTAAAGAACTAAGAGATAGTAGAAAGATTTAATTAAAAATTTACTTTCTTTGAAGAGTAAATACAAGTGTTGGAAAACTAGCTTCTTGAAAAGAATAGATATATCCTAGAATTAGAGACTTAAAATAAGGATTTGAACTTCTACAATTAGCTTGTAGAATAAAAGCAAACACTAATTGAATCTCTTAGAAGAGAAAACCAAGTTCTTGTTAGAAGAATTCGTGAGTCATTTCGAGACGAAGTTATAGGAAAAGAAAAATTTGATTTTGAAGAAGAAAGAAAATTTATCTAGGATATCATCAAAAAGAAAGAGTAAGAAGGCTTATTTGCTGACGGTTTTATATCCACTCAGAAAAAAGACAGTCAAATATCTGAAAATGTAAGATAATTGTAAAATCTTGAGTCAAACAAAAGATACAGAAATGAATAAATTTAACAACTAAATAACTATAACTCAGTCACAGAGGAATAGTAGCTTGCCAATTCTTATCCTGCTGATTCTATTATAGACAGATATGAATCTAATTAGTAAAAAAAGTAAATTTGATATTTTGTTAAATCATTTTTAAAATAATTTTTCTTGAAGATTTTTGTTTAAATTTTATTTTGATCATCGAAAATTTGATTAAAATTTGAAAAAAAATTAAGAAAGCAATAGTAGTACCCTTAACCTTCTGATGCTGAGAAAGAAGAAATTAGAAAGCATTAAGAAAGATTAGAGCAACTAAAACTAAAGTACAGATAGAGCTAGTGATAATATTTAAATTTATTTAGTAGTTCTATCTTTATTTTTTGTAATTTTAATAAAATATATTAAACACTCTTTTCATTTAAAAATTTTATTTTTTTTCTTTTCAATTAACAATGAGATAATGATATTAATAACTGTTTCATCTTAATTAATAATTAATTTTATTATTATTCAAATTCTAAAAAAATCACAATTTTTACTACATAAATGGACTGCTGCCAAAACAAGATAGCTCTGAAGCTATTTTAAAACATAATAATAAAGAAAATTTTGGATAAAAAATGGCACAGATTAATATTAAATTTTTCAAAGATAAGTACATTTAGCAAAATGCACTAATCTCTAAACTTTGACTCTTGGCCTTGAGTATATTAACAAGATAGTTCTTAAGCAATTTTAAAATATAATTAGAAAATGGATAAAATACTACGCAGATCAATATTATATATTTCAAAGATAAATACATTGATCAAACTTTTATAATTATTAAGAAAAAATAAAATATAAGCTTGTAAGGTTTGTGAGAAGGGGGGGAGGGAGCATAGCTCCACCAGAGATAAATTATGTTTATTTTTCAAAAAATAATTTTTGAATGGAAGTGGTATTTAATGGATAAGTCCTTTTTTGGCTTTGATTAAGCTTAAAATCATTAAAAAATAAAATTTATAAAATCATTAAAAAAGTGTTTTGATAATGTAATTAATTGAATTTCTTGCTTCATATTTATTAACTTGATTCTGACTAAAAATAATTTTTAAAAATTTTAAATAATTGAAAGTATAATTAGAGAGTGAATAATATTTACAGTATCAGTAACTTTAAAATTAGTCAACAAATAATTAATTCAGGTAAAAAGTAACTTTGTTAAAAAATGAATTTATTAAGTTTTAAACAATATTACAAAATAAATAAAGATATTGTAAGATTAAAAAGTAAATACAGAGGATAATTAAATAAGGATATTTATTGATAAGATATAAACATTTAAATATAGAGTTGTTATTTGCGAAATTATTAGTATTTATTATGTATATTATGTTCTCTCTTATTAATACAGCTTACACTCCTTTTTTCATCACATATCAGGTATAAATTTTAAAGAAGGAGGGCTTAATAAAATATAGATAATTAAATAAAATAATAATGAGCAGATAATAACAGATTTTTATTTAAAATTTAATAATTAATAAGCAAATTCCTAAGTAAATAGATAAGAAAATGATGCAAGCAATTTCAGCTTTTATAAATTCTCCCGTTGGCCCTAAGACTACTCATTTTTGGGGACCCGCTGCTAATTCCGGTTTTGTTATTTAAGGAGCTTTGGATTGGGAAAGAGCCCCAGAGAAAATATCAAGAGATATGCAATTTATCATGACCATTTTTTCCATGACATTTATGCGTTTTGCTTGGAGAGTTTAGCCAAGAAATTATTTTCTTTTCACTGTTCATTTTAGCAATACATTCGTTCAAGCAAGATTGCTCATGCGTAGATTGTAATATGAAAAAACTCTTAAATAATGAGTCATATAAAATAAACAAATTAATTCCATTAATATTTTTAGTATATGTATGTCTCTTTTACTTTTAAGAGTAACTTTTACTAAATAAATTGAAATATTAGATATAAATTTTAAATATATTTAAAAATTATATACTCTCTTGACCATTTTCAAATTAAAAATATGCAAATAATTTATTCTCAAGCTTTCAAGGATGTTTTATTTATATTCTGTGGATATTTTTCCATTTATTTAGCCTACATATGCTTAAATTTTTTATTTAAATGGATTGATTTTTTCTAAGTAGAACTAAATATACAATGAATGACACTAACATCAGTGATAAAGCATTTAAATTATAATAATTTAAAACAAGAGAAGCTCACACAATATTTTCATTAGAAAAATCTCTAAATTTAAATTAGATTTTTACCTCAAAAAATTAAATATTAATTCTTAGTAAATTAAGATTTTAGTAAACAATTAAATATGTAAAATTTTATTTCACTCAAAAATATTTTTCTTATCAATTCTAAATTTTTTCATATATATTATAAAGGGAAAAATGTGGTTTGAAAATATATAACATGAACAAAGGTCACTACTCATTTTAATAATATAATTTTAATTAAATTAATAGTCCATTACTCTTTTTAATAAATATCATTTTTAAAAATTAATATTAAAATTTAAATAATTTAATAATATTTTGTTTATACATTTTTAAAAAATATTAACAACTTTAAATAAAATTAAATTTTATATTATTTCTTTCATTTCTAACTTTAAATATTACTTTATACTTCTTTTTCTCATTTTTCTTATTTTTTTAAAAAAATAATTTTTTAATATTTATAAAATTTTCAAATTGAAAAATAAACTAAAAAAGTTAAAAAATATTAAATTTAAATATGTAATTAAATAAGTTTGAATTGAATTTATTTCTCGTGTAAAAAAATTTTAGACAACAGAAAATTAAAGCTTGAATATATTTTTTTAAAATATTTTGACTGATTAACTTTTAGATAATTGTGTAAAATAATTTATTCTGTTCTTGTTTAAAGCAGGATTTTGCGAATAATAATAGATTACTAAATTTTTGGAAAATGTAATCAAAAACAACTTTATTAAAATATATATTTTCAAAATAATTTGATAATTAAATTTTTTAGGCAGATTTGTAAAGTGAAATTAGCAAAAAATAAAATATTAGAATTAATTGATTGATTCTTTCTTTTTTGATTAAAAAATCAAATTTACTTAATTAAATAATTGTTTATTTATTTCTCTTTTGCGCTTCGCGCAGACGACACATAGCACACCAGCAGAGATACTCCCAAATCCCTTTAGGCAAGCTTTTTGGAAGAAAAAATTTGTATTTATGAGAGTCATAACATTTATAATCATAAATTAAAATGTAAGAATTATTTTGCCAAATAACTTTAGCCAAATACAATTATCTTTGAATAAAGATGTTTATATGAAAATTTTATTGTTTTACACACATATTTTAGTGAAAATATGGATGAGAAGAAAAGAATTCAAGAAAATGATAAAACATAAAATTTTTTTATTGAGTTAGATTTGAATGCATTTTTATATATAAATTTGGATGTAAAAAAAATATTACTGTTTTTATTTAAAATTTCAGATTCAATTTTACTTTTTGCATACTGTGATAGATTTATCAGCGTATGATGTTAAGAATAGGTAATCACCTGAATGAGATATTAAACCACCAGCAACTACGACATTTGCTTTTTCAGCAGTGAAAAGTTCTGATGCAGTAAGCAAGTTAGTTTTTTCATCTATTTTAACAGTGTCAACACCTGCCCAATAGGTTATTATGGATTCTTTTCCTGGATTATGCTAAACTTCATAGGCATTAGGAATAAGAACTTAAATATCTTAACTGGTGTTCAAAGTTCCAGAAACCAAAAATTAGTTTCTAACCTTGTCAAAGTTAATGTTATCTGCAGCTATTCTAGTGTCCATAACTTAATGAAGTTTCAAAGAACCATCCTTCTAGAGTTTAAAAGAGCGAAGTTTTTATCCTAAAGTGTCTGAAACCAAAATAGTCTCCTTTTGATCATATGCTACACCATTAACCATAACTCCATCACTTCCTTCAACTATGTTACATTTAGCCAATGAGTTGATCTTAAATTCACATTCCCAAAGATGAGATCCTCTGATTTATTCTGCCTAGAATGTCTAAATAATTGTTTTTTCTTAATCTGTCATATGATCTGGACCATCAAGAGGGAAAGCTATTGGGAACCAGTCTGTGACCAAAAACTTATTGTTTTTAAAAACAACTAAATCATTAGCATCACCAGTGAATCTGGGACCTAAGTGAGTGAAGTGTTTAAATATCAGAGATATTTTTCCATTTTTACTCTTGACAACATCAAAGACTTCAATTCTGTCTCCATTAGATTTTTTATATCCATGGTTGCAGACATAGTAAGTGTTTCCTACAATATATTATCCATGAGGGAAAAAGTCTAATTCTTTAGGATATCCAACTAAATCTAACTATTGTATTTTAAGATTTTTAGAAGCTATTCCAGTAACAGCATAGCATCCACCTTTTTCTATTTCACTCAAAGGTTAAGCAAGAATATAAATTTTTAAAAGATTAGCATGGCAACCAATAAGAGTGTCCTCATCAAGGAATACAGCATCTTCAGGTCCAATCATTTAAAAGTCAGCTTCTTGATACTCGCAATCCCCAAAGTATTTAAAGAAATTTCTCAATTAAGGCTCATCACTACCTATATTAAGCAAAATACCAGATAAAGCTGAGAGTATAATAGTAGCACTAAGTATTTTTTTTATCATTTTTATTTTAGGCAATTTTTTGTTAATTAAATCAAAATATGAAATTAATAACAATCTATTTCTATTTTTAAAAATGAGCTATCAAAAACTTTTGTGTAAAACCATAATTAAAGAAAGTAATGATCATATCATACCTCAAAGGAATATCCATTCTTCCTTAAAATAAAAGAATATTGGATGATATAATTTGGGAAATAAGTTTTTAATAAAGTAATTCTTTTATAAAGAAAAAACAATGGTTATTTAGAAAGAAATCCATTAAATTTATATTTTCAAAATTTATTCAAAATTAAAAATCAATAAATATGACAAAATCTGATAAAATACATGTAATCTCAAATGTATTTTTGTTTCAAAAAATTATCAATAATTGATTGTCTGTTTATCGCTTTATAAAAGAAATATTAACAAAAATATAATACAATTTTTCTGATTCAGACCACTTCTCTCTTTAATAGTGTTGAGATTCTTGATGTAAAATGACGATAGAAACTTAAACCTGATTGAGATACTATCAAAACCATTTCATAGAATTTATTTTAATGCTTCTTTCCAAATTTATAGTAAAAAAAAAAGGCTATTAAGAAGAAACAAATTGAACATTTTTTTAGATATTTAATTTATGTTTATAAAAGTTTTAATCTAATCATTAATATTATTAAAAATCTTTATAAAATTAAAATCTTTATCAATTTAATTTTAATTGTTAGATTTTCATAATATTGTAAAAATTTTAGTCTTGAGATTATTTATATTATTCTAAACACCAAGAAGTAAGTAAGAATAAATATGACTATTTTTAACAGATCAAAAAGTAAAACATTTTTTAAATTTAAGCATTAATCAAAATAATGGCTGGTATAAAATATCTAATATAAATAAAAATTGTTAAAATATTTTAAAAGTAGAATGAGCCATTTTTCTTCAAAAAGAAAATTCAACTCAACTTTAAAAAGTAAATATTTTGAATTAAAAATGAATTGTTATTATAAGATAAAATTATTTATATAAAATTTTATATATAGTATTATATAAAAGCTGTAAAATTATACTTTTCAATCTTATTTTTCAGATTCAATTTTACTTTTTGCATACTGAAATAGATTTATCAGCATATGATGTTAAGAAAAGGTAATCTCCTGAATTTGATATTAAGCCTCCTGCAACTACGACATTTGCTTTCTCAGCAGTGAAAAGCTCTTAAGTAATAAGTTAGTCAGTTTGGTCATCTAATTTTACCATGTCAACACCTGCCCAAAAGGTAATTAAACACTTATTTCCTGGATTTTGTTGAATTAATTATATGCTAGCAGTCATATTTTTGGCAAGTACTTAGGAATCTTTTTCTGAGTTTAAAGTTCCAGAAACCAAGAATTAGTTTCTGACTTTATCAAAGTTAATGTTATCAGCAGCCAATCTGGTATCAATAACCTAGTGAAGCTTCAAAGATCCATCTTACTAAATTTTAAAGGCACGCAACTTCTAGCCTATGGTGTCTGAAACCAGAATAGTGTCTTTTTGATTATATGCGACACCATTAACCATGACTCCATTACTACCTTCTACTATTTCGCATGTAGCCAAATCGTTAATATTAAATTCACATTACCATAGATGCGATCCTCTAATTTTTAAAGCCTAGAAAGTTTGAATTTTTAGTTATTCTAATTTAGTTAAATGGCTTGGTCCTTCAAGAGGGAAGGCAATAGGATACCAGTCAGTAACCAAAAACTTATTATTACCCAAAACAACAAGGTCATTAGCATCTCCAGTAAATCTAGGACCTAAATGAGTGAAGTGTTTGAAAATAAGTGTTATTTTACCATCATTGCTCTTAACAACATCGAAGACTTCAATTCTGTCTCCATCTGATTTTTCATAGCCGTGATTGCAGACATAGTAAGTGTTTCCTACAATATATTATCCATGAGGGAAAAAGTCTAAATCTTTTGGATATCCGACTAAATCTAATTATTGTATTTTAAGATTTTTAGAAGCTATTCCTGTAACAGCATAGCATCCACCTTTTTCAATCTCATCTAAAGGAAAGCCAATATAGATTTTCAAAAGATTAGAGTGACAGCCAATGAGAGTATCTTCATCATAAAAAACAGCATCTTCAGGTCCAATCATTTAAAAGTCAGCTTGTTGATATTCACAGTCACCAAAATACTTATTGAACTCTTTTAATTCAGTTTCTTTATTCGAACGACTGAACCAAAAACCAGTTGAAGCAAATACAATAGCAGCAATCAAAAGAATTTTTTTGATCATTTTATAATTTTTTAACTTTTATTTTTTTAAATAATTATAAAAATGAGTAATACCTCAACCAATTTTTATAGAAGCCAATCTTTATTCTAAATATTAAATTTAGAAACCAAAATGTAATAATTCACAATAGATAACATAAAGTCTTTGATAATTTCGACAACAAAAAAATAAGTTTATAAAAGATTTCTGATAAAGACTGTATTTGAATAGCTATGGAAAAATACAAATGAAAGATGAATGGAGATTTAGTCTCTTAATTTTGATTATTTATTTTCAATGAAAACTGTTACTCAAAATCATTTAGAGTGCAATACGTGATTTATTGAGCAAATTTAAATTTTGTAAGTTTTTGAAAAATTTAATAATGTCTAATAAAAGATGATCAATAATTAATTTTATAAATTGATTACAGTATTTATTTTTTAATCAGATTACACAATTAATTTTTACAACTATATTAATTTAATAGAAAATGCCACATTTTCTTTATTTCTTTATAAATACAAATCTTCATTTAAAATATTTTTGTTCATAATATCTAATTCATTTTTTAAAAAATAAAACTTTTTTTAATTTTAAAATAATTATCTTCTTAAACTTTGCTACTAAATACTATGATTTTTCTCAGAATGCTTTAACTACCTAAGAGAAATTCCCTTTTCCTAATACTTATAGATACTCAAATTTATTTTTCTTGAGGAAATCTTGAATTACATTTTCCTCTAAGTATGCTATATAATTAGTTAAACCTGCCATATTTTAGTCTTCTTTCTTTGCTATTTCTTTACCCATGTTATTTATTTTTACTTAAAAATTGTTGAATTTTTTCTTTATTTGTAAAAAATATATAATAGCTTTAAATAATGGCTTAATGGTAAAATAAAATTTAAAAAAATAGAAGATTTTAAAATATTCAAACACTTTGAAATATTTTAAATTGGTTAAATGATATTTTCATTCATTTAAAATTCTTTTTCTTTATAAAAATACAATAAATTTTTTATTTTATTTCCTCATAGAAAATCCATCCATAAATGAGTATTGATTTTTGATTTATTATTTCAAAGAAATAAATCTTAATAAAATAAAACTTAAATATAATTGGGTATGTTTGAAAAAAGAAAATAGTTTTATTAGAAAAATCGAATTTTTATTTTAAAATAAAATCATCTTGGATTATTCGTAAATAGATGATATTTTATCTATTAAAAAATATTCTTCTTCATAGAAAAACAAATACTTGTCTGATTCTGGTTAAATTTTTAAAAAGAAGCTTTCAAATAGTACTTACTCTCAAAAAAATTAAGAAAATGATTTTTTTTGGATAAAGTATTTTCTGATTGATAAAATAAACATCAAATTAATTTTACTCAAATAATTATTTTTGTATTAATATTAATTTGATTTTAGATTATTTATTCATTGAAAATAAATAATATATTTTAATGTCTTACAATTTTTTTAATATTTGAAAATTTACTGTTGCTAGTTGCCATATTTTTTTTTGTTAATAGGCAAGGCAACTAAAAAATAATTAATTAAAAAGCTTAGGGTTTTGTATTTAATCATAAATAATTAAAAACAATAAAACTAACCAGAATCGGTTTTGAACCTTGCATTGAAATAAAAATTAATTTATCAAACATTTAAAAATAAATTAAACATTTTTTTCAATCAATTTAAATGTAAATTGTAAATTTTAAAGAATCACCCAGAATTAGCATAATCTATTCATCCTGTGGTGTTTTTTTCTAATACTAAGGGGATTGGTATTTTATCGCTAACATTTCTGTGTTTAGTCCATAATGATCTGGAACTTGAGCTTGATCTCGATCTAGTTTGCATCTCTTAGGGGAGATATAAGATATATAATAAATTTCAAAAATTCATACCCCTCCACCTTTCTTCCCTCTAAATATTTTTGGAATGAAAACTAAATGGTATATTATCATAGTTTTTGATGTCAGCTTTCAAGTGGTATATTTTTCACTTTTATATCTACTTACTAACAGCTTAAGCTTCAGTTAAAGTGGTAATTTTTTTTTATGCAAAAATTATGTAAAAGTAATAAATAAATTGAAAATAAGTGATGAAATTTTTATTTTTATTCTTGATAATGCAATAGAAAATATTGAATGTATGTATCACTCATTAGCATAGATTCCATTTACATTACATACTTTTCTAATATGTTATTTAAGATGTTTAATACAATTTTTAATCATATCTGAATTTAGATTCTTCATTTATTAAAAAAACAAAGAAAATAAAAACACAATTTTATTTACATTATAATTAATTAATTTGTAATAAGGATTAAAAAAAAGAAATAAATGTTGTTATAAAAAAAATATATTTTAGAGATTTCAATAAAGTACATCAAATTCCTTAGATATAATAATATATTATTAGATTTGTATATTAAAAGTTACTAAGCTCTAATATAACTTCTTACTAAAATCTCCATTTAATATCAGGTAAAATTTTTCATTTTCTTTAAATTAGTTAAATCAAAAAACTTTGATATAAAACTTAAAGGCTAAAAAATATTTCTACTTAACTGATAACTTTTATTCATCAACAAAAGGCTGTTTTGAGTTGATTTAATTTATAATTTTATGTTTTTTTTATTATTTTAAA
>JH720310.1:350171-363534 GCA_000231825.2 Tetrahymena elliotti 4EA | reverse complement strand
AGAGCATTATGCTAATCCTTATATGCCCATTTGACCAATCTTATTATTACTTTTAAAAAATTATAAAAAATAAACATTCAGCAAAGAAATGTTTAAAAGAATAAGAAAAAAAGAAATATTTGAATTAAACATAAAAAAAACAAATAAAAATTAATTAATGAGAAATCACTAAGCCAAGAAAAAAAAGATTAAGTAAGCCAACTCAAATTATTCTGTCAGCTAGCTGATCATCAATTAAAGTGTTAATTTATTCTTTCAAAAATAATCTTTCGGCCCCTATTGCACCAATCTTATTGAAACTTTTTAAAATTTAAAAATAGATATTGAATAAATAAATATTTTAAAGTTTCAGAAAAACATCCAAATTTAAATTAAACCTGAAAAAAACAAATAAAAATTTATGAACGAGAGAGAGAGTTAGTAAAGTTGTCATCAATTAAAATCTTTATTTCTTCATTCAGAAGTTTATAATTAATTACTATAATTGAGGTAAAGAGCCAAAGTTTAGAGTTTACAGTATCTTAGAAAAAGAGTTAAAGTTTAGAGACTAAAGCATTCTGCTAAGCCTTATACTAAAGTTTATAAGAGGATATCATTAATCTTATTCTTACTTTTGTAAATTATAAAAATAAATATTGAATTAAGAAATATTTAAAACAATTAAAGAAACATAAAGATTTTAATTAAATCCAAAAAGAGAAATATTAATAATTGAGTTAGTAGCAAGCTAACAAAAAAATATCAAGTAGACTAACATTAGTCAATCAGTAGCTCATCAAATTAAATTCTTTATTTATTTATTAATTCATTCCAAAATACACATTTAATTTTGAAACACTATTTTACAAGAGGTCAATTTCCAAAGTCTTGAGATTATAGCAATATTCTAGCCCTGATCCTAATGCTGATATGCCCATTTCAAAACTATTATTTGCCTTTTAGAAAATTATAAAAATAACAATCAAACAACAAAATTTTTAAAAAAAGGAGAAAAATAAAAAAAATTTGAATTAACAGCTAAAATTATTCAATCAATTGCTCATCAATTCAAGTCTTTATTTATTTATTCAATCATTCATTCATTAAAAAGTTTATAATTCATATTGAAACACTATTTTTACCTGTTAAATTTTAGAGATTAAAGCATTATTTTAAGGTATTTTCTAATGCTTTAGAACTGGTTTCACCAATATGATCATAGCTTTTAAAATATAATAAAAATAAAAAATATTAAAGAAAGAAATATTCAAAAAAATGAGAAAAACATTCAAATTTAAATTAAGCCTAATAAAAGAAATAAAAATTCATGAGTGAATGAAAGAGAGAGGGAGGGAGGGATGGATGGATGGAGTAAACAAAATAAAAAGTAATATCAAATAAACTAACATAAATTAGTCAGTCATTCAGTTGCTCATAAATTAAAGTCGTTGTTTATTTATTTAATTTCAAAATGCAGAATTAATATTAAAACACTATTTTTACCGGAGGATAAGAGTCAAAGTTTTGAGACTAGTACATTAAGCTAATCCATCAGCTAATTTGTATGCATCCTTTTCAAAAGGTTAGGCACTTTTAAAGTATATTTAAAAGAATGAGAAAAGCAGAAAAATTGAAATTAAATCAACTCAAAATAGTAAAGCATTCATAAATTAAAGTCATAATTCATAAGTAAATGCTTAATTAATATTGAAGTTCAAATTTAACTTTGTTAAAAAAATTAAAGTTTCAGCCTTTGATTACTTTAAAGAAAAGTTAATATTTTTATAATGTAGATCAATGTAAACTTTTGTGAAAGTATTAAAACCATAGATATCTTAGTTTACAAACTTTTAATGCATAAAAATTAAACTATTTTATCTCTTAAAAAAAATTGAAGTACATCAGTTAGATTATTAAATAAATCTGTGTTTTCATTATCCATTTTTTTTTTTAACTTGTTGGGATATTTGGTAGAATATGAATTAATTAAAAATTAATAAGAAAATTAGATTAACGATAATATTTTCAGCTATTTTAATTGGTAAATTGAATCAATTTGTTAAAGTAAATGTTTAAATATATAATGCAGATAAAAATTTAAAGAAAAGAGTAAAAATCTAATTTTAAATTTTTAAATTGGAGAAATCATTTAAAGATTTAATTTTTCTTAAATCCTAAATAAAATAATTTGCTTGAATTTTAAATTAAATTAAGTGAATAGACAATCTTAAATTTAAATTATTTTCTTTTAATTTGTAATTCAATGAAAGCTTAAAAAATTAAAAAATAAAATTAATTTTTTTGTTTAAAAATGTCAAATGATTTTCAATTAATTTTGCTTGATTTTAGTGAGGGATTTTTCTTATTATTTATTTGAGATGAATTTTTATCTCTACAAAACACTGATAAATTTTGATAAAAATAAATCTTATTTATTCTGAATAGGATCAATCTTTTCTATCCCTAATAAAAATAAATAGATTAATGATCATTTTTTATCAAATCTGATCTGATGATAGCTTGAGAAATAATTTGTTCGAAACAATTATTAATGTTTCTATCAAATTAAGATTTGACTTTGTTAGTCCAAACAGTATCTAACTAAGCAATTACTTGTATATTTGTATTGATGCTTTTATTCTTGTTATTTTGAATGATTGTTTTTTTATGGCCAATTAGTCTATCAAAAAGATTAAACAATAAATAGAGCTTAGAAGGAATAAAGCAAAAACCACTTTTTTTCTCTTTATATAGATAATATAATTAAATAAAAAAGTATCCAACTCACAAATCTTTTTGATAGAAGTAATAAATAACAAAAATTATTAATTAAACTAACAAAAGCTTTAACTTCAATAAAAAACAAGGGTTTATTTAGCATCTTAAAAATGGAAATCGAACTTAATGAAAAGAATCGTTGGAAAGATATTACCAACATTTTCGAAAGAGATACTTAGTTCAAGGGAGAATTATTTGAGCCAAGCAATGAGCTTTTGGAAATGTATCTTGAAGCAGCTAAAGTTTTAGTCGTTGGAGCAGGTGGTCTAGGTTGCGAAATCTTGAAGGATTTAGCCTTATCTGGAGTTAAGGATATTCATGTTATAGATTTAGATACAATCGATCTTACTAATTTAAATAGATAGTTCCTTTTTAGAATGAAGGATGTAGGCAAATTTAAAAGTCAAGTTGCAGCTGACTTCATCATGAGAAGGTTAGCATTATTTTATTTAATATCTTTTTAAATCCATCTATGCTATCTTTAGTAATATATTTTTATATACCAATTATTTAAAGAGTTCCTGGATGCAAGGTTACTGCTCATGTTGGAAAAATCCAAGAAAAGGATGATGAATTCTATAGATAATTTTAAGTTATTATTGCAGGTTTGGACAACGTAGAAGCCAGAAGATGGTTGAATTCTCTTGTCCATGGTTTATGCCAATTCGATGAAAATCAAAAAGTATAAATTGAAACTCAAATCCGTTTAGTCGATGGTGGTACTGAAGGCTTCAAGGGCTAAGCAAGAGTAAATAAATATAAACAAATAAGCAACTATTTCAAAAAAGATTAATTTCAATCACTTATAAAACTCTTCTCATTTTTATTTTGAATTAAGCCAAATAAAATAAACACATTCTAGCAAATAAGCAATAAATAGTTATTTTGTATGAAATAATGTAAATAAAATAATCGAAACAAATACTACAACACAAAAATAAAACAATAAATAAAAATTGATAAATGCTTTTTTTGCTGCAATAATAAAATCTTTTCAAAGCAAATTTTGGAAAAAATTTTCAACAAAGAATTAATAGAGTTATTCATAAATAGTTCAAAGTTAAAAATTCAAAGGAAATATATTTAATAATTTGCAAACGATTAATGAGAACAATAATTTAAATTATCAGTTAAAATCTTTTAAAATTAGTTAGATTTTGAATAAAAGAATATTAATTAAGAAATGGTTGATTTAAGTTTTATGGAAATACTTTTAATTTTGGGTATCAAATACCCACCAATCTAACAAAAATATTTTAAAGTAGAGAATCATATTTAATTTTCAATAAAAATGAAGAGTTGAAATTTACATTTTTTGAATGGAAATAAAATATTTAGTAATTTAATTAATTTTAATTTATTATCAAAAGCTTATTGTTCCTTACGAAACTGCTTGCTATGAATGTACTTTGGGAACTTTACCTAAGCAATAAAGTTACAATTCTTGTACTTTGGCTAGTACTCCAAGAATTCCTGAACATTGCATTATGTATGCTTATCTTCATGAATGGGATTTAGCTTTCCCAACTAGAAAGGCTGATAAGGATAGCATGGAAGACATGACCTGGATTTATGAAACTGCCAAAAAGAGAGCTGAATAATTTAACATCAAAGGAGTTGATTATAACAAAACTATTGGTGTTGTTAAAAATATTATCCCCGCTATCGCCTCCACTAATGCTATTATTGCTGCTTCTTGTGCTAACGAAGCTTTCAAAGCATTCTTATAACAATCCCTCAATATTAAGGATTACTTCTAATATATGGGAAATACAGGGTAAATATATTTTTATAAGAAAGATAATACTTAATTTAAAAAAATATTTTAATAAATGAAATTATACAAAATAAAAAAATTTAAAATAATTTTGAGAATAATTCTTTTATTTTAATGAAAAATTAGAGTTTCAACATTAACTTTCCCTTATGAGAGAAATGATAAATGCATTGTTTGCAGTAGTTTACCATAAACTGTTAAAATTAGCAGAAGCACTACATTATAAGAATTATAAAATTTACTTAAAGAGAAGCCTTTTGAATTAAATGATCCCAGTTTGACAGCTGACAATGGCTCTTTCTTAATTCCTGTTGTTATGAGAAACATGCATGCTGAAAAGTTACCTATGTCTTTTACTTAGCTTATTGCTGAAGGCCATTACTAAGAAGGTCTTATCATTCACGTTACTGATAAGAAGCTCTTTGCTCCTGCTAAGATTTAACTTCATTTCACTGATTGAACATAAAGAGAAAATACTTATAAAATAATTATTCTATTTGCACATATATATATTTTTTGTTGGTTTAACAATTAAAATGTTTACAAAGCAATTTCATTCAAATTAAACTCAAACCTTAATTTTAATTAATTGATTTGAAAGAAAAATACTAAAGAAAACGAACATTAATATTTCTGTGATTATTTAATGATGGATTCTTAATAAATTTATTAAATCAATATTTTTTTATTTTTAAGATGATTCTTTTATCAAAATTTTATCTTTCAATTTATTTGATCATTTAAATTCCCCATTAGAAAAAAAAATTCATATAATTATTTTTTAATTAAAAAATTACAAAAAAAAAAAAGAAGAAGGAAAAGTATAATTTTTTATTCGATATTATCTCAAATTTTTTAAAGCCCAATTTCTCATTTAAAGCAATAATCCAATGCGATATAGTCAAATAAATCTTAATTGCTAAATGAGAATATACCCCAAGTTTTTAAACACTCGACTAAAAGATAATTATCTAATAAAAAATATCCTTTTACTTAAAAATGTTCATTTAAAACATGGAAGAATGTTTTAGATAGAGACAATTGTTATTTCAAAAAAAAATAAAAAATAATAAACAAGATAATATCTTAAAATTCTTTCTTAGTATTCTAATCTATATAATTAGTATTTTTTAACTAGATTTTGAACATTTAAGAAAGAACTACTATTGATGACAGAGACTTGAGAATGTGAGGAAAAATGATGTTTGAGGAGCTTTCAGTTACTTAAAAGAAAAAGACAAAAAATTAAAAATAAAAATTAATAGATAAATAAATAATTAAAATAAATAGACTAATAAATAACTAAATAAAAATAAAAGTAAAAGTAAACAAAATAAAACAAATAAGAATAAATAGAAAACAAAAACAAAAATAAAATAAATAAATTAAATGAGAAGAGCATGCAACTATCAATCTTTTTTTAATTTATCAAATAATTAAGACCAAGAAATAAAATAGAGAGACAGAAGAAAAATTCAAAATTTAAATGAAAAATTCAAAATAATCTAAGAAATAACAAAGTGAAAATTTCAAAAGTAAAGTGAATAGAAATTAAATTAAAATCATGTTTTGAAGATGTAGAAGGCAAACAGAATTCTGATTTGATATATGATGAAAATTTTAAGAAGAATAATAAGTGGCCTAGATCTTTGTTTAATAACTAAGAGAATGACAAATAAATATAGGTATGTATATAATATAATTAGTTAATTAATGAGTTTAAATAAGTTGCTAAGATTGAGTTTATTCAGACGACCAAAACAGAAGTATGGAAGTACCCACAGCTACTTTGTTTTACATTTAGTCCTCCCAATTTTGTTACTTTAGTTGGCCTTTTTGAGTTATTAATTATTAAAATTATTTAATTTTTAAAAAGTATTTACTGTTGATAATCTTTTTCAGAGTCTCCTAGGCCTAGCTGATCATAGAAATTAAATCCCCACGTGTATACTTTTCCATCATTTGTAATTGCTACTGCATGTCTGCAGCCTGTGGAGACTGAAGTTATTTTAAAGTTCTTAAGAGATTCTATTAATTTTGGCTCATATACATTTTGATTGCTTTATATATCTAAATGACCTAATCTGTAATAGGATCCCTTACCAAATGAATAAACTTGATTTAGTTCTTTTAATTACAAAAAAACAATTCAATTATCTGTGTTATATTAAGAAATAAATAAATACCATTTATAACTAAAGTAAAGCTGTCGCCACAAGATACTTGAATTGCTTTATTTTTCTTGTTAAAGAAATTGACTTTATTAAAGTAACAAATTCTATCAAATTAATCTTAATTTTCTTATTGGTCTTCTTCAAATTTGGAGTATTCGCTTAATTCATTAATATTTTTTTGTATCATCAAACTGTTTGGAGTATCTTCACTAATGAAGCTACCTAACTAGCCCTCGTTACCTAACCCACTTGTATATAAATTTCCATTTTCTATATTAAAAAGTAAAGATAAATTTAGATTAAACTTTTGATAATAATTACTAGCGATAACTGCAGAGTGATTGACTCCTAATGAAACTTTAATAGCATTATAATCAGATCCATATTCCTATCTTAAAAATTCTAGTTCAGTGATACAAGGCAAAAATTAATTTTAATTAGTCTTATTCATTAATCTATGATCAGTATTGCATCCAAACATCATTAATATACCTTCAGAAGTTATAACTGAAGAGTGGCTATGACCAGCATTTATTTATGTTACAAAATATCCTTCTAGTGAATTTACATATTAAGGGCTATTTTAACTTTGATAGTCACCCAATCCAAGTTATCCATCTTCTCCAAATCCCCATGAAAAAACTCTTCCATCATTTGTTAGAGCTAATGTATGCTACCATCCACATCCAACACTAACAATTTACATCTTTATATTAATATTTTAGATAATTAGTATCATTTTTCATTTACAAAATTTTATTCTCATTATTGATAAAACTATTTCTAAAGATTAAATCATTTTTAATTTACAAATTTTATTGTTTTTATCAATGAAAATATTTCAAAATTGAATAAAATTAAAAACTAAAACTTAATTTTCTTTATTCATTAAAATATTTGATATTATTTTTAAGAAATATCATTTTATTTATTAATAAAATCTTCATATTCAAGTTTCAATAATGTTAATTATTTTGGTGATTTCTTGAAATGAAAAAATTTCCTAAATTTAATTTAATTTTGTAATAATTTCAAATTTTATTTAAAAATATTTTCAATTGAGAAGTTTATTCATGAAAATATTTCCAAATTTAATGTAATTTTTTATTACTAATTTTATTTATTAATGAAAATTAATCAAAAATTTAAGTTCAAATAGCATTTTAAGAAAAATAAAGATTGCTGAAGAATTTACCTTGCTAAAGAAATTAATTGGTGTTGGTAAAACACTATTTTCAAAGCTAGAATGACCTTTTATTATAAATTACTTTTTAAGAAGGTATCATTTAATGAATGAAAAAGTTACCTAATTATCCTCTATTTCCTCTTCCCCAAGTTAGGAGTTAACCTTAGGTTGAGATGCAAGCTGAATGATGATAACCAAGACTTACTTAACAAGCTTAAAGATTTGGTATAATTTGTGGGAATTTAAAGGGTTTTTCTCCATCTATACCCAATCTTCCGTCTTTACCATTTCCCCATATATAGACTATGCCATTATATGAAGGTTTTGAGAGGATTATTTAGGTTTCAGATTCATTTTGTGTTTTATTTGTATCATTCAATCTGGTAGAATTATTTTGCTTAAAAACAATAAAAATAGTTGTTAATTTATGTGAATTAATTTTAATAATTTATATTACATTTATAGCAGCAAATTAATCAAACTTTGGGGTTTTAAAAAGTGATTATTATTGTTTACCAGTTTGTAAAAATTTTTAACTATTGATATCTTTTCTAAGAAGTGGATTATCACATGCTTTTGACATTCCGCTTTAATTAATGCTAGAAGCATAACTTGAATCATATTAAAGAGAATTTTCAGTTTAACTTTCATCATAATTCCTATAATAGCCCCCCCCATCTTTTTAGTTTCCATTACTTTATTTATAAACTTCTTAATTACTAAAAGGCATACTACCATAAGAATTTCGATGAATTAAGTCTTCAATTTATTTAATAGTGGCAATGTAAGCTTGCTCCAAGTGATTTTTTTCCTATTCATAAATATGTCTTAGAATAGTCAATTTACTTTCATGATCTTATGTGATTTCTTATAACAGTGATATAGAATTGTAGCCAGAAATTTGCTAATTTTTGATAATGCTTATTTTTCTCCTGTAAAAGAATTCTAATTCATTTCTGTATTTTTCATATTCATCATCATATTATTTCTAAAACTGATCATATTGATTCTTTAAAGAAAACAAAACTATTTAAATTTATTACTCATTCATACTTTCTTTTAAATCAATCTAATTAATAATATCCATAAAGCTAAATTAAATATCTCTAAATAGCTATTTTTCTTCTATCTTTTATATCAGAATTCTTCCTCTCTATAAAGCTTCATCATATTCTTCCTCTTAGTTTTATTTTCTATTTATTTATTATCTATCCAATCCCTCATTTACTTACTAAACTTTCTTCTAATTTAAATCTTTGCTTTCCCAATTCTATTAGCTTATGCTATTAAAAGTACTCAATGTTTCAACAAAAGACTTAATAGGTAAAAATTACTTCTCCTCCTAACAAATTTATTTCACAATTTGCTTTATCCCTTCAGAGTATTTATTTTAAAGTGCAAATAACTCCTTTCTATTTATATTTAAAATATTATTTGTACTCTCATTTTAAATTTTAAATTTCTAATCTAATTCAATTTAAATATTCAAACCTATATAAATCATCATTCTTCTAAAACAAAATATAAAAATTTTAAATATCATTTTCCTTAAATAAATTAAATTTAATTTCGTTAAAAGATATTTCATTCAATTATTGAGCAAATTTCAATTAAAATCTTTTTTAATTTATTTTTTTATCTTTTTTGATTATTTAAAAAATTAAAATAACTCATTTTATAATACTCTAAATTCTGATTAATTAATTACAGAAAATTAAAATATTTTGAAATTTTGAAATAAGTCCATAAGGCAAAATTCTAACATAAAAAGTGATTTTTGTTTTGGCCTTAATTAATGAGGGTTTAAAGTATATTAATTGAGCATTTTTTAATAAATAAGAACTTTAATTCATCAATTAGTGGCTATTTTGGGTAGATTGAATTCAAAATTAGTAAATAACATATTATTAAATTATTAAAAGAGCTAACTTACTGGTAGAGTTGTGAGATTTTTTTACTTTCTGAATAAAAATATTCCATTTCATGAGAAATATCATGAGATTTGATATGAAGAGCTTCTTTAATCATTGGGATAACAAGATTAATTGCATTTTCTAAAAAAGTCTACTCATTATTTATGTTTTTCATTAAGCTATTTTATTAGTTGATAATCGATTCCGAAATTTATTAAGACTGTAAGTCGGTCCCCTAATAAAATTTAAATTAATACATTAATAGATTAAATTAGAATGAATTTTACAGAAGTTATTTTTGATTTTTTTTGGTCTTGCTCTAAGGCTTCTGATTTTTTTCTTTCCAAGGTTATGGAATTCATAAGTTCATTTAACTCAAAAGACATATCTGCCATTTTGTTTTATAAAAGAGAAATTTCATTTTTCAATTTAATGTTTTACTGTGAAAGAGATTCATTTTCTTTAAGTTACTTTTCATAAATAGAATTTAACTAAGAACATAATAAATTATTGAAAAGAAATTATTAATCTATTTATATAAAAAATGATTTTTACTTGACCTAGATTTTCTTCTAGCTTTTTATATTCATTAACACTAACTGATTAATTATCAATAAGATCATCACCAATTTCATTTATTATTGGTTTATTTTATATAATTTTAGCTCTTGTTGCAAATCTCAATGTAGATACAGTTTAATTGAAATTGCAAACAGCAGGAGAAACACAGCATATAATAGAAGTAAAAGAATTACCACCAAGAGCCTAAGTTAATATTCTTGTTAATTTAGAATCTCTATAAGGAATATGTTATTTTTTACCCTCTGCCAACTTATTTATACAGTTTGCTAAAATAAATAAACTTTTATTAATATAACCTGTCTCCCCTAAAGTATTTGGATTAAAATCTATTTCAGATAATCTTTCCGATCCTGCTAAATCAACTAGGTTCTAAGATTATAATAAATATCCATTATTCCAAAATATTAAATTTATTTAAATAGATTACCAAACATGAATACCTAGTCTTTTTATATCCTGTATTTAGATCTTTACTAAAACTCTCCAAATACTTTAAATTAATATAAAAAGCAAATAAGAAAATTAATTTATTTTGAGTAGCTTTATGCAAATTGCCTAAAGTATACATATAAATATAGATAATTAATCTAGAAATAATAAGTTAATAGGAAGTATTTTTACAATTTTGAAGACAGTATGGGATCTAGAAGAATGTTCATGGATTGATGTCTCACGATATTTTCTATGTTCTTCTCCATAATTCATGAGGACTATGGCTTGCTCAAAATTCCAAACTCTTTGCATTTTGAGACCTTGGACTATAGTTCCCCATTTAGAATCTTCAATAATTTTAAGATTGGATTGCTAGGGAGCCAATAAATCATTAATATTTTCATTATAGATTTCCATATAACTAACCCAAACATTAAATTCCTCATTAGTTTATTTTTGAATTAAATTAAATAAATCTCTAATACTACAAGGTAGAATACCAGGGTTTTCTGGCTAACCTAACATAGTAAATGTTTTTCCTGAAGTAGTTTACCCATAACATAAAATAGATCCATGAAATCCCTCTAAAACAGAATTAATGATATGTTTCCCCATTTTATTATAAATTGTTTAAGTTCTCACTTCTGGCCCTTCCATATTATCTTTTATTTCACATAAAAAATATCATTCATTTTATTATTTCAAAATAACATTGAAAATATTGAAATGAAATATGAAGCCAAATTTGAGTTTAAAGAATTATGTGGGTAATTTTTAATGCTTTACCAAATGTAAAAAATATTGAATTGTTTCCTGCTTCAATAAGACGCTTTCTGTCTTTTAATGACATGTTATCTGTTATTTCGTTATTGATTACAAGCGAAGATTTCTGATCAATTAATGAATAAATTTATTAAGTTTTCTTATTTATATCCCATGCCTCTTCATCTTCCTACGGTCTAAGAAGAGGCCTCAATCTTATACAAACTTAAATACACTCTGAAGCTCTATTTGAATTAATTGAGTTTGCTAAACTCTTTTATGAGCTACTTCTAATTGGTTTCATAAATTAAACGCTACTATTATTATTCCTTTAAAATCTTTAAATCAAAAATAATGTTTGTTTTTTTGAAGTTTGCAAAAAAAGTAAACTAATCAATCAATCAATAAATTAATTTGAATTTTTTCTTATTCAAAACTAAAAATTTTGCAATTCTAAAATAAATCTGTTGATTTTGAATTAATAAACTAGTAAAACTAAACAATCTTCAAGGGAATAAAACAAATATAATATTTTATATTTCAATTTATTCAAAAATATGAAATTATTTTAGCTAAAATTAATAAACAGATAGTATCATTTTTATTCAATTGTACTAACATTTTTTAAGAATTAATATTTTTAAAATTAAAATAAATCTTGTCCTTATTAAATGTCTACCTTTTCCCTTTTCGCTGATCCTAAAAATCTAATATCAACCATATCAAGAGTCTAAAGATTCATCAAGTAAATTCTATTAAATACTCTTTTTAGCTTTTTAATTTCACAAATACTGATAAAAATCAATGAATTAAGATAATATTAAATAGTAAAAGAAAGTAAAAATAAAGAGAAATGAATAAGATAGGATATCTTTATAACTAAATAAATTCTATAGGCGTTAATATTAATATATTATTAAGCTAATATCAGATCAACTTTTAAAAGATTCCTACAAATAAATAAACTTCACAAATAATAAATAAGTACACTAAAGCAAAAAATAAAGAGAAATGAATCAGATATAATAACAACTAAATAAATGTAGTAGGCATTAAGATTAAAGCGTTATGTTTATTTAAGTAAAGAAGAATTGTCAAACCCCTATTTTATGTTGCCGTTGTATCTCTGAAAATCCTTAAGTTTGTAAGTTAATTTTAATACAAGATGTAATTGATGCTAGATATAACAAATAAATATATCTTAAACATCTTCCAATATTAAGTGATGAAATAAATGAAATTGATGAAAACCCAATTAGATCATATTTAAAAGAAAATTTTTCACATAAATAACAGAATAATAAGTAGGAAGTAGAAGATCTATTTGATTAAATTAAGCTAAAGATAGTAAGTTATATAGATTAATAGAAGAAAGAAATCTTAAATACAATTATTCAACAAACATAAGAAGAAGATTTACCAAAATTTTATCAAGAGAACGCTAAACTCTCAGTATTAGCTAATATCTTAATTGAAGATAGTAATCTCTTAGATAAATAAAAGAAAGTACATGAATATTTTAATGCAGCATATAATGATTCTGATTCAGTTACTTAAACGCTCAAAGAGAGACTTTCTTAGTAGATTAGATATTCATAGATATAAACTAAGAAGCAATAACTTGATTAGTTAACTGATAATTTCATCAAATAATTTAAAGAAACTACTAATACCCTTGGGGATAATTCTAAAAATGATATTTATATTGAAAATTTTGAATATTCTGTTGAAAATGTTGAATAAATAATTTAAAAATATAAAAATACTTGTTCAATTAATA
>JH720310.1:286281-349983 GCA_000231825.2 Tetrahymena elliotti 4EA | reverse complement strand
AAAATATTTTCTTGGATTAAAGAAACTGATTGTAAAACAGCACTTAAAGGACAAACTATAAATGAATTAAAAGAACCAAATTCTACTTTTGAAATGTATTTCTGTGTGAATAAATAATTCTTAGTTTTCTCAGATGTAAATACTACTAATATTAATTATTAGCAAATATCATCTAATTTATTCAATTAATATATGGAATATAGAATAGTGATTGGTATTTATAATACTCAAAATGACTAAGAATTAGAAATATTATCTATCAAAAAGCTTTAAATTTGATTAAATAGATATAATTATCACTATTTCATAAATTTAATTAAGAGATTAGTTGTTTAAATGAATAATTAATTATTTATCAATTAATAAAAATAATTTTATTCTTATGTTTTTTACTATTTAGTGAAGTGATGTAAATAAATAAATATTCATTCAAGTATTTTTTAAGTTTTTTTATTCATTTATTTTTTTTCATGATCATATATTTATTCATTTACACCACTGACTTAATGTACGTACTATTTTGAACTATTTCAAGAGGTTTAGATATGATTCATAGTGAATGGCTCGCGATTGAACCTTCACCATAGCTTTGGAATTTAAAAGAATTCAATTAACAATCATTAAGAAGATTCAAAAAGTGAGAATGGTACAATTAAAATATTTACCTAAAATAATAATAATCTTTAAAATCACTACTTAATATGAAACAAATTAGACAAATTGCAGTTATCAATACATTTTAGTTAACTAAATTAACTTAACTTATTTTTTCTTCATTTTTTTTAAGATTTAAATTTTTTAATTTTTTAGTAATTGATAATTATGGAAGCAATAGAAAATCTTAACTGTAATCAAAACAATAGTAGAATATATTAATAGAGTATTGACTATTCATTAATATAATTTAGATTAAATTGATAGTCTCAACAAATTTAAATATTTAATTATTAAATTATATTTCCAAAATAAATCAACGATATCTGTATAAAAATTTAATTTTTTAAATATTGAAATAAATCTTGTTTTCATTAAATGCCTACCTTTTCTCTCATCCTAAAAATCTAATATCATATCAAATTTTTAAAAATTCATGCAAGTAAATTTTATTAAATAATATTTTTAGCATTTTAATTTCTCAAATATTGATAAAAACCAATGAATATTAAATGAAAGTAAAAAATAAAAAATAAATGAATCAGATATCATCTAAATAAATTCTATCTACATTAAGATTAATATAGTATTTATTCTAATATCTGATCATCTTTTAAAAGATTTCTGTAAGTAGACTCTATTAAATCATCTACTTAGATTTTTAATTTCCAAATAAATTAAAACAAAAAATAAATTATTCGACTTAAGTAAAAATAAAGAGAAATGAATTAGACATAACAATAACTAAATAAGTGTGATTTTCATTAAGATTAAAGCGTTATGTTTATATAAGTAAAGAAGGATTGTTAAAATCCTATTTTATGTTGCCGCTGTGTCTCTGAAAATCCTAAAGTTGGTAAGTTAATTTTAATACAAGATTTACTTGATGCTAGAAGTAACAAATAAATATACATTAAATATCTTCCAATATTAAATGATGAAATAAATGAAATTGATGAAAATCCTATTAGATCATATTTGAAAGAGAGTTTTTCACATAATTAATAGAATAGTTAGTAGGATGTAGAAGGTTTATTTGATTAAATTAAGCTAAAAATATAAATATGTATAGACTAATAGAAGAAGGAACTCTTAAACGCAATTATTCAACAAACACAAGAAGAAGATTTCCCAAGTTTTTATCAAGAGAATTCTAAACTTGCAGTATTAGCCAATATCTTAATTGAAGATAGTAATCTCTTAGATAAATAAAAGAAAGTACATGAATATTTGAATGCAGCATATAATGATTCTGATTCAGTTACTAAAATGTTCAAAGAGAGACTTTCTAAAGATATATATTCATAGATATAAACTAAAAAGCAATAAATTGACTAGTTAACTGATAGTTTCATCAAATAATTTAAATAAATTATTAATATTGAGGATAAAATGAATAATTCTTAAAATGAAATTTATATTGAGAATTTCGAATATTCTGTTGAAAATGTTGAATAAATAATTTAAAAATATAAAAATACTTGTTCAATTAATAGAATAAGTGAATATAAATTCTAATAAGCCACTAATTATAATTAACTTGAGATAAAAGTTGATAACACAAATAATAATTCAATAATTTTTGCAAATTCAACTAAAAGAGATAACAAAGCCTATTCCTCATAAATTGTAGAAAATAATAAACTCTACTAGGTTATTTTTAGAATTAAAAATGTTTAACCAAATGGCTAGGGCCATATTTTAATTGGTTTGATAAATACAGAAAAATAAAATTCTGAAATCTATAATAGTAAGGCAATCAAAATATTTTCTTGGATTAAAGAAACTGATTGTAAAACAGCACTTAAAGGACAAACTATAAATGAAGTAAAAGAACCAAATTCTATATTTGAGATGTATTTCTGTGTGAATAAATAGTTCTTAGTTTTCTCAGATGCAAATGCTACTGATATTAATTATTAGAAATCATCATCTAATTTATTCAATAAATAAAAGAAATATAGAATAGTTATTGGCATTTATAATATTCAAAATGTTTAAGAATTGGAAATATTATCTATCAAAAAGCTTTAAATTTGATTAAATAGATAAAATATTTACAATATAATCAATTTAATTAAAAAAGCTAAGAGATTGGTAGTTTATTTGAATAATTAATTATCCATCAATTAATAATACAATTTTTGCTATTATGTTTTTTTACAATTTAGAGCAATGATGTAATTGAATAATGATGGTTCATTTAAATATTTTTTAATTGAAATTAGAAATAAATGAATACTTTTTTCACATAAAAACTTTTATCTTGTATGGCTAGAAACAAACTGACAGAATCTTAAGATTCACTTTCATATATATATATAAATATATATTTTTTAAGATATTCAATTTTGCATTTATTTTTTATAATTTCTAAATAAAAAAAAAGATTAATTTTTATTTTTATTTCTGGTTACCTTAATACTTTTGAGCATATATTTCAGTATAATTATTATTTTAAGAAAAATTAAGTATATTTTAATTGGCTTTTTGAAAATAAGCCTAAAATTTATCATTTTCTTTTTTATTATCTGTTTTTTTTAAATTTTGCGATTCCCTTTTTTTTCAAATATCTATCCAAATATATCTTTCAGTTAAATGATTTTTAGTTAATTTGTAAAATGCATAACCATTGGTATTAAAGGAAGAACCTCTTTTTATGAGAATAAGAAAATCTTTAAAAACACAAAAATTAAATTGAATTCAAAAACAGATCCTTCATTCATTTTATTTGATCTAATAAATACCATTCTTAATCTGTATTTTTGTTAATCAATTCACTTTTTAGTATTTAAATAGACATTATTTTCTGATGATAATTAATTATTCATTATTAAATTAATTTATTGAAAAATAAAAGTATTTTAAGATAAAAAGGTAGGTAGATAGATAGATACACTAAGATAGAATGAACTTTTTTAACTTCGCTAAAGGTAGCGGAGATGGCTAGAGCAGCTAAAGCTATAGCACCAACAATAATAATTATAAGAAAAACAATAACAACAGTAATAGTAGCTAAAACAACAGCAATAATAATAACCATAACTATAGCTTTAATAATAATAAGAAGTACAGCAATAATAATAACTAGAGCAATAACAATAGCAATAACTAAAATAGTAATGATAATGATTCTAATAGTTATAATAGTAGTTCAAATAATAGCACCAACTACTATAAAAATAAAAAATTCAATAATCATTTAAAGAAGAGCCATGGCCCAAATAAATTTGGATTTATTGTACCAGATAATCCTAATGGTCAAAATCTATCTGTGAATAAAAAGAAAAAGAAGTACTTTTCTAAGCCAAAGAACAATTAAAATAATGGAAATCCTCAGGATTCATCATATACCAAGCTAGTAGGGAAATGTCGCTTTTATGAAATAAATAAGAGTACTTTCTTCACTCTTTTAATAAAGCGTTTAGTCTAAAAGTTACTCTCTGCAGGCAAAAATAATGAAGAGGTAAATGAGATTCTAGTAAGAGCATAAGGTAAGGAAGAATGCAAAAAGCTTCAAAGAATATACTTCATTTTGACAAAAAGATTAACAGGAGTATCATCTATCTATCATACTTGCAATACCCGTATGATATTTAAAGAAAACAAACAATTTAATAAGGATTTTACCTTTAAGAAATCCAAAGAAATAGTTTTCATTAAGAATCCTAATGACCTCCAAAGAAATTTCAAAGGTTTTAAGCAGCCCATAAATGAAGGAGAGATAATGAGTTTTGAAGACTACAAAAAGACTTATAATTTCAAAAAAGAATTAGAAAAAGAAATAGATTAGAAAAAGCAAGACGAGCTAAAGATTTCAGAAGCTATTTTCTTCCATTCTTTTTTATAAGGCAATAATGAGACTTAATAAGCTGAAAAAGATGAAAAGGGAAGCTAACTAGATGAAGAAGTTAAGTAAAATTAAGATGATACTCAGAAAGAGGAAAAATAAGGCATTCTTGATGAATCTAGTAGTGAAAGCGACAGCGATGAAGATGACAGCGACGACGAGGACGAGGACGGTGATGATGATTTAGAATAATTGAATGAAGAAAAGTTGTTGGCTCAAGATGTGAATAAATCTAATCAATATTAAAATTTATCATAAACAAAATTATTCAAAAAAGTAGAACAAAAAATTTAATCTTATAATCCTCATCAAAAAATAGTCAATAAAGATGATTTGAAATTTTCTTGCAGCTACACATTAACTGAATAAGTTGTCAACTTAAAGTAAGAAGTAGTGAAACAGTTGGAAGAAGAAACGAATGAATTCATGAATATAGTATCTGAAAAGATATAAAAAATCGAATAATCTAAATAGCCATTAAAAAAGTTAAGCTCTTCTGATCAAAAAGATATCATGAAGGCTGCGTTATTTTAGCATTATAGAAACTAGGGCTGCAAGGTTTAAATTACCAATAAAATTACTAATAATTAAAGTTATACTAATTCTTACTAGACTTAACTAGTTTTGACAGGCTAGACAGATAATCTTAAATATGTCTAAGTTAGCATTGATGACAAATTCTATACTTATGAAAAAGTTGTTTCTGATGAAGAAAATAAAGCTCAATTCCTTTAAAAGTTTGTAAGAGCTACAAAGAATCAGTATAAAGTTCATGAAGAAAAAATTACTGTTATTGATTTACAAAAAGGAGTTAAAAAATCAATTAATGTAGTTACTTCTATTGATGGAATATAAAATGATTAACTTCTATAAAATAAAATAGACTAGTATTAAAAAGAGTTTCCAAAGGCTCAAGTTTCTAGTGTTGTGAAATCACTTCTAGATAATTATCAAATTTCTGATGATTATTTTAATGAAAAATTCAATATGTATTGGGAGTCATATCATGATACTATGAAAGATTATAGAGGCTCTCTGCCTAGAGATGGATAAGGATCATACAAGTAAAGATACTATTTTCCCGTAGGATTTTAAGGCTATGGTATAAATGTAAAGTAATGGATGCAGGATGATTAAAAATGGTTTGGCTAAGATTCTGATCCAAATGTATGGATAGTACTTTATCATGCAACTGATGAGGCTGGCTTTTAAGCAATTTCTCAATCCTATATAAAATCAGGATAGAACAATTTTTATGGAGGAAAAAAATGTAGACTAACAGGTTAGATCATTTAAGAAGGAAAATGTGCCAATTCCTACTTTTCAGATAGAGCTAGTGGACCAAATTCATCAGAAGATTATTGTGGAAAAATAAAGATAGGCAAAAAGTAGTACATATTAATGTTTTAATGCAGAGTCAATCCAAAACATGTTAGAAGTCCAGTTAATATGGAGAGTTACTATACTGTTGAAAAAGAATATGCTTAATAAAGTGTTAGACCATACAGACTTCTTCTTAAAGAAGCTTGAAATAATTTATTTAAATTAAAATTATTTATAAACTGTTTTTTTATTTAAGGATTTATATAAAATGAGTACTACTCTCTTTTTTTAATAAATTCTTTTAGAAATACTATTTTTTATTTGTTTTATTTTTAGGTGATTTGCCTTTTAAAAATATTAAAAATGATGAAAATGATCTAATCTAATTTTTCTAAAAATATTTTGTCAAGACTTAATTAAAAATAAATACCATATTGCCATATTTATTTTAAACAAAGTGAAAAAAATTGAAGGGAAAAGAGATAAATATTTATAATTAACATAAAAAAATTGAAACAATTTTTTAATTATTTACAGATAAACGTAAAATGCAGTATGCCAAACACTTTTTTTAAATAGTATCTTGTTTTACTTGTACTTAAAAAATTATTTCAAATAAAATTTAAAAAATATAAATAAGCAGCCCCTCTTAATTTATTTAAGTTATTAAAAAAAACAAAAAAAATTTAGAATTACCATACTTTTCTTTATATTATTTTTAGATTTTGATGTAAGATAGCTGTTTCTAAAAATTTTTAAGCGTTTTTTAAATAAATTTTTTTTAGGTTTAAATAGAAATCTTATTGGAAATGAGAATAATTCGAATTTAGATTATGAAGTATTACATTTTAAAATTATAATGATAAAATAGTATTTAATTTAACATAGAGGAAATTATTTGAAAGATGGATAAATTAAATTATTTTGGAAAAAATTATCAAGTGAGAAGATTTGAGAAAGGTCGAATAAAAAATTTGAAAGTAATAAAGTGGAATAACCTGACCAATCAAAATCTACTTTAATAAAGAAAGATTTAGAATGAAAAGATTGGTAATATATCTTGAATAGAAAGGAAACCTTAAAGTAATCATATTCTTTAAAGAAAAAAAACAGGAACATGAATAAATTAAAAATAGTAATAAATACTGAAATAGAACTAAGATTGATTGCATTCTAATTTATTTATACATTTAACTAGTTTAGTTTAGATTATAAGAAGCAAAGCTTTTTGTATATATTATATAAGTAAGGAATTTAGAGATAGATCTATGAAGTAAAAGAGTTTATATAAGTCTTGTTTATTTGTTTATCTTTTTATTCTCCATTCAAATTGAATAAAATCACTCGGGAGTAAATCCTAAACTCTCCTCTAACTTTCTTTCGTCACAGATAACTTAGCAATAATGCCATGTAACTTCATTCTAGCCTAAATTTGCGAATTTTTTGTAGAGTTTGAATACTTCAGTTTCAACTATTTTGGGCTCATGGAAGTAGCCTTTTGCTATTAAACTGCTTCCTATGGCGAAGGCATAAGTAAAGTTCATAGCATTTTTATTTATATATCCCCTGTTGATAACTGAGTTGTAAAGCATTTCAATTGCTCTTCCTCCTAAGTACATTCTCCAGGTGTACCAATTCTTTTTATTCTCAAACATCATGCCAATGAAGGCTCCTAAAAATCCTGAAATAAATGAATTTAACCCATCATCTCTTTATCTAATTCTTCTAAGCAGGCATTATGCTAGTTTCATAAGTGAATTCATGAAAGTTATGAATAATGGGAGACGGAAATCACCATCGCAAAATAGTATTTTGTACAAAGTTTTAGGCCATTGTTGGAGGCTCTTTTTGAGACTAAAAAGGGTGAAGAGGGTATTGAGGGAGGCTCTTAAACCATATCCAATTAAAAATGAACGCTTTATCTCCTTCAAAAAATTTTCTAAACAGCTTCCTTCATGCTTGCAAAACTAAGTCTTTGACTTCATTAAGATTTTAAATAACTATTCTGGCTTTTCATGATTTTATTGTTAGCAGCTCATTTTAATCTTTCTAGTAAAAATTGATAGTATGCTTGCTATTTATTTATGAATGATTTTATTTATATTTTCAAATTTATTTATTGATTTTTTTAAGTTGCTTTGTTTTATAATATTATTACTTATTTCTAACTCAAATTTAATTTTTAAAAAAATATATATGCCAATCAGAGACAGCTCAAAATTTTTAATATTGAAAATTACAAAGAAGTAGTTCGTTTGTTATTTAACCTCTATTTAGTGTGTATCATTGTTTGACTATGTAATTGTCTGTAATCTACACCTAATTCCAAACATTCGTATTTTTCCAAAAAAGATCTATTTAGTGATTATTCCAAAATAAAATCTGTTTTGATTTTGTTTATTGCGTCATTCATCAAAAGTTTAAATTTTCTTTTTTCGAAATATTTCATAATTCAATACTAATAATACGAGATATTAAAGTTAATATCTATCTTTATCTCCTGAATATCGCCCTCTAAAGATATTAGTGATCTCATATACGTAATACCTATGTAACTTTACAATTTGTTTTACTTTTTACTAAAAAATCATAAATAAGATTCTTCGAATCTTCTCTTTTTCTTCAATAAAAACGATAAACATATCAAGTTTGCTTAATCATCCATGACATGAATAGCTAAAAATCAACTACCTCAATATATTTTTATTTCGAATATTTTAGATAATTTTTTTTTTGAGACATATCTACCACTATATATTTAAATATCATCGTAGAGAGATATATAATGTTTTAACTAGTAAAATTGAAGAAAGAATACTTCAAATGCAATTAATGAAAGGAAAAAATAAGACTGAGTCAAATAAACTCTATCTTTTTAATTTTTTGTAATTATTTTAAACAAAATAATTTTTAAGATGTAAATAGAAATAGATTTTTAACCAATTTATTTGATGGCAAATAAATTTAAGTCTTAAAAATTATTTTTCATTAAGAAAGAGATAAAAGTCGAATGTAATTTAGAATCCAAATATTTTTGATTTAGTTTAACTTTGTAAATAAATTATCTCCTTTTAAACTCCCAATTGACTGATTGAGAAGTATTTGGAAAAATATAATTATTAAAACTATGTACTTTTGAATTTTTGAATGATCAATTAAAATTAACCTTTTTTGTGCTTAAGTAGAACTTTCATCCAATTAAATTAAAAAAAATAGTACGAAGTGTTTCTTTCATATTTTGATTAAAAAATAAAATTTAAAAAAACAATATTTTAAATATATAATATTTTCATAAACAAACCAACAAGTGGATATCTTTTAATTAAAATTTTTAATTTTTAATTCTAAAAAATAAAATATTTTTATTCTAATCCTTAATATATTTTTTTTTTGCTCAATAAAGATTTAAAATATTTTTAATGAGAAAACATGTAAAAAATATTAAAACCTCCTAAATTAGATAAAAATCATTCTAAATAGAATTATTTTTCATTATCTTTTATTCTTTTATAGCAAAAATGACATTGAATAAAATATTCCATTAACTTTGTATATGATATTTTTTAAATGGACTTAAGTACCTAAAATTTTAATAAATAAATCAACTATATTATTAGGACATTAAATCCACAAAAAGCTTGGCATAAATTAAAATAAATTTATGTATAAAAAAAATCCAACATAAGTTTTTAAATGGCATTGTTTATTTTAATAAAAGATTCAAAAGAAAGAACTAGAGTTAGTCTCATTTTCAGTGGTTTTAACAGCGCGAAATAGGATTATCTATCTATTTATTTTTCTTCTAATGCTATCAATTTCAGTATCTTCGTTTTCTCTTCCTTATTTCACTACTATCCCTTCTTTATATTTATCTAATTAAACTGTTATACATCAGATAAATTTATTCTCAGGTAAACCTGTCTTGAGTGGTATCAAAATATGAATTAAATAATCAATGAAATAATCTTTTAGGGATTATGTATAAATAATAAAACACTTTTATTTTAATTCTTTGTAATTTGGCATAGAAAATTCATCAAAATATTTTGACAAGCGGTTAAGAAGCTTTAAAATAATTTTATTTTTATGTTTAAAAAAAAAACACTTTTATTTTTCTTCTTTGGAATTAGACAGAAAAAATTAATAAAAAAATTAATCATGTTGGTGTAAAAAAAAGAAAAAAACACTTTTATTTTAATTTGGCGCAAAAAATTAATTAAAAATCATTAAGGGTAATTTAAATAATTAGCCTCTGGATCTTATTTATAAAAATTAAGTATTAAGATTAAAATATTTTTATGCTTGTTGTGTATAGCTACTATAAATACTCAGGAGAAAACATTAAAAAAAATTTTAAATAAATAAAAACAAAATTCTTTAAATAAAACTAACAAAATAAATAAAAATTATGGAATATATTTCTAAAGCAATTAGTATTCTAACTAGAGGGATAGTGAATGTATAAAGAGATTCAATAGTCTTTAAAGATCCTTTTACTGGTATATATGACCTATTTAAAGAAGGAGTAGATATGATTTTTAGAGATAAGAATAAAGGAGTATGGATTGGAACTAGGCCAATCAATGGAATAGGAGTTGGATTTTCTTCTGCTTTTTTACGATTTTTAAATTTAGATGGGGTACATTAAGCTGTAATGATTGATGGTAGAGTTTTTTCTCTAGCAAATGATAAAGGTGGTAGAATTTATATAAAAGAAATTTATTCTGAATATGAAAAATCATAATATAATTGGAGGTATAAAGGAAAAACAGTAAGAAGAATTGATTAGTTAGTAAAAAAAGTTAATAATCATTAAATATCTTATAACCTGGCATTCGCTAACTGCTAAGATGTATCAGATGCACTAATTAAGTATGCATTATCAGTCTATTCTGAAGAGGATAGTATATAGCTCATATTCCCTAAAATTAGATCTGTGCCAGAAGGAATAGCAATGGGTTTAGGAGGAAGAGTAATTTTGAGGTTTATTTCAGATATATTTTCTTTTTTCTTCTAGTGGTGAAATTAATTCATTAAAATAAAATAAAATCTAGATATTTCTTTGTAATTACATTCTATATATTACTTTGTATGATCAATTTAGAGGATAAGATTACAGGAATTATTCTTTAAAAATTTTTAATAATATTATTTAAATACACCTTTTTTTTAATATAAAATACTAATTGATTATGAAAATTAAAGAGTCTAAATTTTTTTATTAAGTATAAAGAAACAAAAAATAGTTTTAAAAATGTATACTTAGTAATGTTATTTATACATTTATTTTATTTTTTTATTATAAAACTGTACTTATACTATTTAAAATAAAAAGTAAATTTAATACATGTTAAAAGTTTTTAATTATTAAATAACAAACTTCATATTAGAAAAAAAGACTCAAATTTATTTAATGAAGCATTAGTAAAAATGGAATAAAAGAGTTTTATTTTTTTACTGGATTAATTAATTAAAAATGGTTACTTTCTAAAGTTAAAATTCCTAATAATTTAGAAGTAAATCTTAAGTAATAGATGGTCAAATTAATATATATTAGATCAATAAATGCTATCTAAATAAAAGAAAAAATTCCTTAATTTTAATAAATAGAATCAAAAGGATAAGCAAGTTTAGATTGAGTAAATATACTTTCTATCAATCATATAAAAATGTAATAAAATATATTTAAATAGCTTAGGTTTCTTAATTATATCTCATTTTTACTATATTAAATCCTTTTTATAAAATTAAAAATTTTTAAATAGATTTTAGTTTTTTGAAGATAATTAATTGATCAAAGCTATAATTAGTATAAATTATTTACATTTTTTACAGGCCGAAAATCTAAATTGATAACAAATTCATAACTTTAATAAATTTTGAACTGAGGATTGTAAATTAATAATTACAATTAAAAAATCACTGTAACAAGATTAAGCTCTATTTTAATTATCATCTTCTAAAAAATTAATTAAATATTAAATAACTTTTATGCTTTTTATCTTTGAAGAAACGATCAATCTAGTAGAAGAAGAAGCAATTATGTTGGATAAATTACAAAAATATATTTATTAAAAACTAAGAGCAGTGAAATATATTGATTAGAAAATAAAAACAAATTTAAATGAAAACATCATTTAATTATTTAAAAAAATTAAATCATTAATGAAAATTAAAAAATTACTATTTTAAATATAAAATATTTAGAAAAAAATAATAAAATTTATGGAAATTTTGTATAATAATATTAATTAAGTTAAGAGAATGAATGCTTCAAATACTATTAATTAAAGGAAGCAATAAGATGACAGATTCAGTAAACTCAATTTGTTATGAAAAAATTTAAACAAAATAATTTTTAAGTTTTAATGAAAGCAGTTAAAGATTTTTAATAAATTGCTGAAAAAATTGATGTTTTAAAATGATTTTTAATTAAAAAAAGATAAAAGTTGTATTAATTTAGTATGTAAATATTTTTGTTTTGGTTTAACTTGGTTAATAAATAAATTATTTCTCTGTTCACTCAGAATAAAGATAATAATTATTAAAACTATTTATTTTTCAATAAATAACATTTTTTGCAACTTTCATAATATCAAATTAAAAAATAAATATGATGGAGTGTTTCTTATTTTGTTTAAAAAAACAACATTTATTAAAGTAATATTTTAAATAATAATATTTATGGATTCAATAATAGTTGATATCTTTTAATTAAAATTTCTAATTTTTAATTCTAACAAACAAAATAAGCCTTAATAAAATTTTATTATCTTTTTTCTAAAAATCTTTTAAAAAGAAAGTAAAAAAATATTCTGAAATGTATTATTATTATTACTAAATTATTTAATACTATGTTCAGGATCTGATTATTCAGTTTATTTTTTTTAAATTTGTGTCAACTTTCCCCAGATTTAAATGTCTCTAATTAAATAGTTTTGTTTATTTATTCAATCTTTGGTACTATATAAGTACATTTGAAAAATACTGTTTCCTAAATTAGTAATTTTATAAAATATATGATTTATTTTCAAAAAATATAAGATAACAAAAATTGGCTTCATTTTCAGTGGTTCCCCCAATAGTTAAAGTGAACCCTCTTCCTTTTCTACTGCTATTACTTCCTCCTTCTTGTACTACTTCTATCATCACTTTTTTAATATCACAATTACCACCATCTCCTTCTTCTTCTACTATCCCTTATTCTTATTCAAGGCCTTACTCTTAAACTGTTTGGCATTAGATACCACATCACACCTTTAATCGATTTATTTTCTTGATGAACTGCCTTGAAAGCCTATCAAAACAGGAAATAAAATAATGAATGAAACAAACTTCTAAGAAAAATTTAATAAAAATATCTTTTCAATGATTATTATTCTTATTAGATATCAAAAATGAATAAAAAGCTTTTAAGGTTGATGTATTAAAAGATATGACATAAGTATAATTCCAAAAATTAATGAAGAAACTTTTAAGGATTATGGTATTTTAAAAATAAACCATAATGACTTTAAAGTTAGCGTCATTTATTTCTCGAAAAATAACTTTTTTTCATGGCTTAATTAGGGTAGGGCTTAATTTACCAGAGGGGCTAGCTATCTTGGAGAGCTATTATGGTATGTATGAATTTAATTCTAATGTGACACAACAAATTCATTAAAAAATTTTCCTTTTTTTAGTACAATATGCAAAATAGTATTTTATAAGACACAAAAAATTAATAAAAAAATACTTACAATTCTTATATATGTAACTTCATTGCAAAATAGAAGATTTCTAAAAAGAGTCTTAATTTTTTTTGGAAAGTTTAAAGAGTAGGAAAATGGTGCTAAAACTTTTCTTCTTATTATTTTTTAAAAACTACTGGATTTTTTAGTAGATATTTATTTAAAAAAGTGTAAATGAAAGCGATAATGGCTTAAAAGAATTTTGCTATTTTGATTAAATTAAAAATGTCTATTTTGAGTAAAAAATACTTATAAATAGGAAGTAAATCTTCAGTAGTGAATGGTAAAAATTATTAGTAGTACATAAATAAATAAAAGAAAAAATTACTAATTTTTGTTAATAGAATAAAAAAAATTAACAAAATTTACATAGAATCAATAAAATTGCTATCAATTTCATTTGTAGATTTGTACTTATGGACATATGTATGTAATAAATTAGATTTTCTGAATTTAGGTATTATAATTCTATCTGCTTTTCACTTAACTAAATAGGTTTGATAAAATTGAGTACTTTTAACTAGATTTTAGTTTTTTTTAAGTAATTGATCAAAACTATAATCTAGCATAATCCCTTAAATCTGTTATTAGTTTTTTATCTTAATTTATTTGATTACAAATGTAATTAAATAACTTTAATAATTTTGAATAAAAGATTGTGAATTAACAATTACAATTAAAAGTCACTGTAACAAAAATAAGCTTTATTTATTCTAATTATATTCTTCTCAAAAATTAATTAATCAATGAATTATTTAATTTTGCGTTTTTTATTTTAGAAGAAATTATCGATCTAGAAGAAGAAGAAGAAGTAATTCTGTTTGATTTATTCAAAAAATATATTTATTAAAATTAAGATAAAATAAGGCAGTGTCATAACAAATTAATTACAGTATAGAAACAAATTTAAATCAAATTGTCATGTAATTATTTAAAAAAAAGCAAACCATTTATGGAAATATTAGAATGAAAAAAGCATTTCTAATATTTAACATTATCATAAATAAAAATTTATCAAATTTATGGAGATTTTGGGTGAAAATATGATGAAGTTTAATTAAAAAAGTAAGCTAATATTTGAAGTGGCTTCTTTAGAACGAAATTACATTTTTGATAGAAAGTCATAGACAAAAAAAGTCTAAAATAGGAGGAAAAATATTTGATATGAAATAAATAAATAAGTGTGTGTATGGGTGAGTACAATAGAAAAGGTAAGAAATAAGTAAGTAACAATAGAAAATTAGGTAGACATATAAATAAGGATTTACTTAGTAAGGCTTAGGAAAATGGAAGAATTATTTAAATAAATATGTTGTAAGACTGCTTGGCAGGGCGGGTATATATTATAGTTAATAAATTAATTGAAGAGGAGATCAAAATTTATAAATTGATTGAGATTAGTATATTACAATGACTTTTTTTTATAGATTTGTTATTATTTTTTAAACTTTTTATTGGTTTTCTAAGATGCGAAATATTCAAATATTTAAAAATTTTATTATAATGGATGAATATTTCACAAAATAATTAGGAAGGAAGGCTATTATTTAAAATTAGCACGAAGGTTTATGTGTTTTTTACTGATTGAAATTAATGCGCTAGAATCATTACAGAAAATTTATTTTTAGAAATTAAGCACTACTACTACTATGATAGAGGATAGAGAGAGAGGTTAACTCGAAATTATATTGTAAGTTCAATTAGCTAACAAATAACTAGTTAGCTAAAATGAGTAATTCAAAATAGTATTGAGAATAAGCTAGAAATTTTTCACTCGTTGTTTGAATTTGGTTTATTTTATTATTAGGAGAGATTATTAAATTAGTAGCATTTCAATTGAGCTTCTCTGGTGGCTTATTCATCGTAGTAGACATTCATATTTTTTTTCACTTCTGTTTCGAATTCTTACAGACACTCAAGCTAAAGCATTTTACTTGCCCAAAAAAGGCTTGATAGCGCGTCATGTATTTCTACATCATTTGGATCTTCCCAAAGTTTTTAAGATTTTTCTTATATAAAATCAGCTAATTTAATAATTGTGTTATAGCAATGAATTTCATTTGATTATTGAAGATTTTATAGGGAAGAATGGTTTTGATCTGTTGAAATATGGGTTGAGGACTATTGTCTAGCAGTAAGGTAATTGTTAGAGTGTTGGGAAACCATAGTTTGGCCATATTTTTTAAGATATTCTTGCATCTTTTTCTATATCTTTTTCTTTTCTAGCTCCATTTTATGCTTAAGAGTAATGCATGCTTCTTCAAGAAGAACGATTTATTATATGGGATCCTCAGCTGCTTCGGGGTTACGGAAGCAACTAATGTAACCTTATTTGGCTGATTATTTATTTTTTGAGTTTTTGCTGTCTTGCTTTTTGGATAGGGACAGGGAGAAGTTATTTTTTTAAGCCTCAGAAATCTCTTAGAATTGTTATAAATAAGAGGAATTTTGGTCAATATCAATTTAAATATCTTTTTGAGAAGGAAGAACATCTTTATTCATGCTTTTTTCAGGGAGAGTTGAAGCAGTTCTTCTTTTTTTTGCATTTATATTGCATGGCTTGGCAGTGCAGGTACCCATCAAAATTAATATTTCTACAAGTAAGTATGCGTTTGTTATTTTTTAATTAGATTTATAATTAAAATGTAATTGTTATATGTATTTAGACTGGCTTTTATTTTAATTTTTTTTTTTGCTGTCAAATTCTTTTAACAAATACTAATTTGTGAATTAATTAATATTTATGAAATTTCAATCAATCTATTGAGTGCAATAAATAATCTTTGTTTCTGTCTTAGCTTGTTTGTTTATTTTTTATTTGTTAATTTGATTGTTATCTCTCAATAAATAACCAATCTTTTGAATATTTCTATCTATATTCGGAAAGATATTATTAGTTTTAAATTTTAGTTTATTATTTCTGATTTTAGCTTTCTATTAAATTTTTTTGTACCCAATTTATTAGTTTTTATTAAAGTCTTTGTTTACTAACAAACAAACTAATTTGTTTTGCAATTTTAGTTTATTAGTATTTTATTTCTTTTCTTTCCAGTTTTTACCTTTTTTCTTTTGACATTTTGTATCTATTAAATTCGTTTACATTTTCCAATTAATATTTTGCATCAATCCCATTACAAAATAAGTGATAAAAGCTTACTTTAAGAAAATTCAAAGGATTGATTTTTAATCTGTTATTACAGTATTCTCTGCTAGGAGTTAAATATAGAATAATACTGTCTTTAATATATTTGTAAGGCTGATAATATCTTACTAATTACCTAGGTAACGCAATTAAACCCTACGGTTTTTACAATTTTTTACTGAATAAATATTTTCTCTTGCTTAGTTCAAAAAAAGTAATTCTCCAGGCAGAATCTCCAAAAATTAAAAACCTCATGTAAAAATGAAAGTTTTCAATGAATTTCTAAATATTAATGATCCTTAATTGAATTAAGAAGGAAGTTCTTCACAATAATTAACAAACAGAATATTGCTATTTAATTAATGGTAAAATTTTATAATATATCAGAAGGGGAATGGATAGCAGACTAAATTACCCAAAGTTAATAGCAATAAATTATAATATAAAAATTATTAATCAGCGTAACCATCAAATAGATAATAATACTAAAAAAAAGAATCATCACTATTATTGAATAACCAGAATTAGATAAATACTTAAATAATTTATTTCAAAATTTAAATCCCCACTCCCTTTCTCAATCTCAAATATTTTCTTTCATTAATTGATTAACTAATTGATAATTTTTATTATTAAACACAGACAGACACACAGGCTCATTGATAAATTAATTTATTTATTGATTTTCATTGCCTTCTTGGATTACTCCTTTCTTAATTACATAAAAAGAATTAAAACTACTGAGGGTAAAATCTAATATTGTTTAACATGTTTTTCATACTTCTTTTATACAAGTATATCAAAATAGGTGAACGTTTCATACACAATACAAATCCAATATGTACATTTATACACAAACATTTAAGATATTGCTCATTTTTTCAAGATTATTTTTAAGAACTAAATTTTCGTTTTTTTAGACTTCGATTGTTGCTACTGTTTAAATTTTCAAAACAAAAAAAGAGATGCTTACTTCATAGAATTTAATTTAAATTACGATAATGCTCAAATTTTTTTCGATATTCAGATTTATTTCGCACTAAATAAACTTCATCGATTATTTATTTCACGCTTGATTACAAAACTTTATAAAAGGAGGAGCGTTCTCGCCTTCTGAGAACCTGCTTTGCAGTTTCTGCTAAAATTCCTTCTTGAGATATTTTAGAAACTTTGCTTGTGTTAAATCACCTGCAGAGCTTTCGATTTACGTTATAGTGTATTGTAATATTATGCAGCAGTAAGTAGTTCCATACATATTAACTTAGAATAGGGAAATCAAAAAACTAATCCCAAGCACAAACTATTAAAATTTAAAAATAATTAAAAAAATTTTTGTAACTGAGGAATTTTAAGAGAATGTTGTTTGTTAATCAAGAATAATTACTATTGCCGTAGTTGTTTCGGATGAAATAGAAGAACTGGAGTATATCAGCTTGAGACAAAAGTAGAACAAAATAGTTATGATCATACATATAGAAATATTCATTTAATTTTCAAATATCTCAGACATATCTATTAGACTTTCAATCCATCTATTCTTGTCTAATATTTCATTTTGAAAATGCAATCCAGATTCTACAAACTCTTTGTTGCCTCTAACATTCTATTTTTTTTTAAAAATATCAATTTAATTAAGTCTTCAATCCCTTCAATTTATGAATAATGATGAATTTTAATTAAGATCAAAGTGATTGATTCTATTTAATATATATAATTTTCTTTAGTTAATTAAATCACAAAAAATCAATTAAACGAAAGAAATTATTGATGAAATTTCATGAGTGTTTTGGTGTATTGAAAAATATTTTTAATTTAATTCAAATTCTTTCTAAAAACAAACTAATCAGATAAAATAGCTTACATTCTTTTAATTTAACTTTTCACCATAAAACTTAATGTTGTTTTATTAAAAAATTTTGTTTTTGCTTACAAATATCAATTTAAAAACAATAATGTGAACAAGCATTACACTTGATTAAATTAACATAGATCCAAAATATTTTCTGTTTTTTAAAAGCCAAATTCTTTTTTTTTAATTTACATCTATGTATGCGTATTTGGTGAAGGACTTCATATCTGTCTTTTGATAAAATTCACAAATCTTTTACTGTATCTTTCTCATGCAATTCAACTCTTCATTTTTATATTTTTTTGAATACTCCTGAAAATTGAACTAATTTATAAATAAATATTACTCCATTAAGTAAAATTTAGCGATCTAAAATTTAATCAAAATATCTTACTTCAAATAGCTCTAGTGGCGTTCTGATCCAATCTGTAAATCCAATTAATAGACCACCTATTTTATTAATTAATAAAGTTACTAGATGAATTTCATTTATTTAAGTTTTAACTTTTCCTCATTGTTTTAATAACTAGAAAAATTGTAATGTTATTTTTTTTTGGAACAAAATCGCTTAATCAATAATCAAATTTTTGGATTACTTGCTTATATTTATATTTATGTCACTTTATATCCTAAAGATTAACATAAAATTTATTGCAATTTCCTCAATTTTGATTTTGTATAAATCATAAAAACTGAGCTATTCTTTTAGAAATTCTTCCGAAAAGCCATAAAAATGACTTATTTATTTTTTCCAATTTTATCATTATTTGAATATAAATTAATACCTTTAATTATTGTTCCCATTCTGTACTTGAAAACAGTTTAGAAAAGTGATTTAATGTCATAGTCTTTTTCATTATCCAATGTGTGGTAAGTCGATTACAAAGTTATGTATTCGCAAGTCTGGATTATGATAGAGATCATCCATACAAAAATAGGAATTATTAAGATATTTAAGAAGTAAGGTTCAAAACCTCGACGTATGCGATCAAAAGGAGATGAATATATGTCTATTTCTAAGGTAACAATAGAAAAAATATTTCTTTCTACAATAAAAAGCATCAAAAATAGGAACAGCGTAGCAAAGAAGGCAAATACTGGGAGAAACTCCAAATACTTTCTACTATTTAATAGTTCGGGTATGTTCTATAATTTTATAAAGAAAGATACTTCAATAATTTCAAACGCTTTGCTGACCTTAAAATATGTAAGATTAGGTTCATTAAAATGTTAAAATTTTTTAATCATAGAAAAAACTAGTAAACATATAATCAAACCCAATGTAGTTTTTTATTTTTCTTAAATGCAATGCTTACACTAAAAATCTTAATTCTAATTTCGTGATTCTTCATGGTTTCATTTGAGACTTGATCTCTCACAAATATAAAGAACTAATAAAAGCACATAATGGAACAAAGAAAGTAAAACACTAACGACGAGTTCTAGCTTGAAGTGTATTAATAAGCGTCAGACGAAGTTGAAAGAACTTAACTTTTATTTCTAGATTTATTTGGTAATATAATATTTAAATTAGGCATCAAAGTAAACAAAATTACTCAGGTTAGTCAAAGATTATGTGTACAAATTTATTAAATAGAACGACTCCTAGTATGAAACATCCGACTGCACTTAGGAAAAAGACAATAAAGTATGTTATTCTTGCAATTTTATCATTATCTAAAAAGTACTTTGAATAATAACTATTTTTTAAAAAATTCCATTGAAATTATCATTACCTTCATCCAAATCATCAAAAAAATGTAAGTAAAATATTTATTCTTAATAATGGCATCAAAATACTCAGAAAAACTAAGAGAATTCTTACTTATTGAGTGAATAGAAATATTTTTATACTCTTAATTTAATTTGTGTTTATAAATCTATATTAATTCCTCAAAATTTTAATTATTTTTAAATATTTTTCATCAGTAATTCATTTTGCTCACTTACAGTGTAAAAATAACATTGTATTCCTTACAACAAAAAAACTCATCTAAAATTTATTTTGATAAAATTTGTTCCATTTAAATGTTACCAATGAGTGGTATATTTTAATTAATTTAACTGTAAGAAATAAATGCCAGTAGTTCTTGTTTCTTTGATTTATGCTTAAAATAACAGAAATATGTCACTTTTTTCTTTTTCTTAAAAAACTGTAATTATGAATAATAACTATCACAAATCTTCACATCTTTTTAAATTTAAAAAGTTGTCTTTTTCATTTATTTATCTTGGTAATTTAAGAGAGATAGAAATTTATACCTTAAGATAGTGCACACTATACTAAAGAAGATTATGAGAGGTAATGAAGATGTAATATCATTAAATACTAAATCAATTTTGCCTATTAATAGCTTTTCTCTGATGATTTCAAAGTATTTATTGTTGGCTGGTAAACATATCTTGTTTAGATCTTTTATATTTATAAATAAAAAAATTTTAATACTATTATTATTCTTAAATATTTTAATTTCTTTATTATTAATTAATTTGTTTATAAAATTATCTTATTTTCTATTGTATCTAAAAAATTCAAAGAATTTATTTTCTTTCAATTTCAAATTTCTACATGCATAACTGTCATAAATCAAAAAGAAATCTTTTGGGTCTGTTCCTATTCCAATATTTAGCTAGCAGCTTCTCACTACTGAATTGACAACACACTCTAAAGTTTGTTGCAACTTGACAGAATCAACTTTTGGACACTCTTTAATGCAAACATTTCTATAAAGCTATGATTTTTAAGGATTAGCAAAATAAATATAAGGATAATCTTTTAAATCCCCTATCCCGCATGGCCTATTATCAGGATCAAATGGCTTTGATATGAGTTCAGGCTATCCTCTTATTAAAGCATAAACACTAACAATAAAAAATACTCCAAAAACCCCTGCAAAATAATATATCCAATTTTTATCAGTCTACACAGCTTTATTATCTGATTGTTAATTTTGGCTTTACATTTTTATAAATAATCCTCTTTTCTTATGTAAATACAATCTATATTTATATAATTATAGCTAGATACTATTTATTTCAGAGTATATTTTTTTTTTAATAATAATTTTAAATGCTAAATATATTGTATTAGTTCTTCCTTTTAGTAAACTATTTAAATTTATTGATAATCAATTATCTTAATAGGAATCACAAATTTGTAAGTATTGTTAATTTAAATTAAAAATAATCACATACAAAACTATTCAACTTTTCTTATAAATATCAAAACCTTTTTCAACAAATCTTTTTAAATTAAATCTATTTCATTTAATTTTTTATAAATTCAATAACATTTCTTATGTATTACATAATAGGTATTTTAATATATTTTCATTCTTTTTAAAAATTCTCAAATACTTTCATAAATTATAAAGTAAAAATGACAAAATAAATTTTAAATTTTGTTTTAGAGTAAATGAGATTTTTTACAGTAATAGATAAGTAAATAAATAGAGAGTTTTAAAGAAGTAATAAAATATTTTGAAAATCAGTATATTTTTTAATTAATAGTAATTTAAGAATTTTTTTTTTTAGTTTTACTTTTTTCAACAATACCTTCTAAGATTAAATTGATTCTATTTATCATAGTAATATTATTAACTTTCTTTGCAAATAAAGCAGATTGCTCATAATAATCTAAGGATTAATTTCTAAGTCCTAATACATCGCTTTCATTAGCTAAATTGAAGTAAGAAACCATAGATAAATAATTGATTTGAGCTTTATCTTATTCTGATTTTGCTTTATGCTCATATCTTTTAATAGCTGAAAGGGCCTTTTCTACACTTTGAAGAGCTTTATCATGTCTATTTAACTCACTTAATATGGCAGATTTATTTAAATAAGATGTAATAATATCCTTTTAGCAAGTTTCATAATTTTCTTCAGCCAATCTTTCCTCAAGCGAAATTGCATAGTTAACAGCTTTTAATGCCTCTTAAAATTTACCTAATTCTCTATGATTAAAAACAAATTAACAAAATTATGAGTTTGTCATGTTAGAATTCAATTAAAAGTAATATTATTCATTCAATTTCGAGCAAATCCCTACTAAAATAAATAGAGTTTTTCTTTGATTATTAAAGTATTTAAAATAAAACTGATAATTATTTTATTCAGTTAAAGATCGTATTACCATCAAGTAGAATGTATTAAATGTAGACAATAATGTAATAAATTTACCTATAGATATAGCTTAAGTTGTTAAACGTTAGAACTTTTAAACGGTTTAAAGGCTAATATTACTTGAATATTTTAGTTATTTATTTATTGAAAAGTATGTCAACAGCTTTTAAAATTATTTTAGAATCATCAGTAAACTTATTTAATTATATTGAAGTCATATTATATTTGTTAACACGCTCTACAAAATCTGTGATTTCTTGTTAAAGAGAAAATCCAATATCTTTCATATTACCATCTTCAATGCAATACAATCCACAATAAATCAACTTTTCTTAAATTAAAATTTATTTTATGTTTGATGATTCACTTTCTCCCTTCAAAATCTCTGAAAATGTATGAAGGACTTTTAATCCACTCTATGTTACTAAGTTATCATACTTAATTTCTTCAGTATTTTAAATTTTAACTAAGCTTAAATTATCAATATCAGTATTCATTCTTGTGAAATATCAAAATCTAATAACAAGTTAACAGAAATTATTAATTAATGAGTTTGTTAACAAATATTTCTATCAATAGAAATTTAGTAATAAATATTTTTCCTAAATATTATAAAAATCATCCTCTCAGTAGTATTCATGCTAATCAAAACCAAATTCATTATTAATTTTGCAATTGATTTTAAAGACAAACAAAATAAATAAAACATTCTTTTTAAAATAATAATATTTATTTTAATTAGAATATTCCTATAAAATACAAATAATTTACAATATTTCTATTCATTATAAACATTTTTGAACATGGTTTTAAACATTAATTGATAGAAATAATAAAATGAAATGATGAAACATAATTTATAAATAAAAATCTTATTATTTCAAAATTGTTATTTCTCTCAAGTTTTTTAAAATCTAATTCTTAAAAGAAATGAAAATTGTTTTCATATCTATTAAATGTTTAATAGTTTACAAATATTAAATGTATAAAAATCCACTTTTAAAAGCATCAAATACTGTTTCTTTTAGTTTTTTAATAGTAAAATTAGCAAGGATTTTAACCTATACTCTTTACAAATAAATTCTTTTACTCAAATCAAACCAAATAATTAAAAAAATTTAGAATTAAATAAAATCTATACTATAGAAGAAATTTTGCAAAGTATCAAGCCCTTTTAGTTTCCAGATAGACTACAAAACTCATACTAAAAAAACCCTTTTTCATGTTTATTAACTCTCTTAAATATTCTATTCAATTTCTTTCTTAATTTTATCGAGCAAAAGAAAACTTTAGAGTTTTTGGAAAAATATTTTTACAATACAAAATTTACTTATAAACTCTTATCTTTGGATTTAGAATATTTTTTTATGCCATTTACTTGTCAAATACTTTTCAAAAATAATAATATTTTAGATTTTATTCAATAGAAAAACTACAATTATTAACTTACAATTAAGTTTAGAAAAATAACCTTTTCTAATATTTTTAAGATATACATCTAACTATTAAATATAATATTTCTAATTGAACTCAAAATATAGGCTTTTGTAGATACAAAAAAATGATAAGCATTCGTCTTTGTCAAGCCTAGCTTTTTCATAAAAATAGAATCAAAAATATTTAAAATAAAAAATTTTAGATAATAAAAATTCAAGGTTTTTTTCCGCTTGAAAGCCAAGAAAAATATTAATTTTCTTGAATAATTTAAAACCTTATTTAAGATATAGACGTTGAATTATTCTGGGATACTTTATCTAATAATTTGTGTTAGGAGCTAAAGTTGATTTCAATTTAGAATAATTAAATTTTTATGTGCATCTCTTTTAAAATCAACAATCTCTTTATTTTTAAAATTTTGGATAGAAAATAATGAATTCAAAATGAATCTTGGCTTTATAAAATTTACTTTCTTTTTTAGCCAATTTTTGAAATATTTTATTCCAACTCCTAATAAAATTTCCCAACTTTTATATAAGTCATTATTTTTTCATCAATTTTATCAAATATTTTAAGAAAAAAACTTAAATAGACTAGACAGCTAGCTATTTATCTATTATTTTTTATTATTCTCTTTCTTAATTGAGCAAATTTTTCGGTGATTTTATTTTATGATGCAACACCTTTTGAAGAAAACTAAATATAGGAATAGTGGATTAACTTTTCTAAAATATGTCAACTTTTAGAACTAAAATTTTCTATAAAGCATGCTAAACATTCTTTTATTTTAAATATTTAATCGCGTGGCAAATATTTCAGCTAAAATTAACAACATTTAAAATATTTACTTTGAAAAAATAAGTGTGTTTGTTTTCAACATAAAAATTTGCTTATATTTAGTTTGATATTCTTAAAATAGATCTAAATAGATAATTAAAATAAAAAAAATTAGAATTAATGGTAGTGGTTTAAAAATTAGCTTTAGAAATCATCATTTTAAATTTATAATAAAATAAAAATAACAAAAAACTAAAACACAAAAAAAAAAAAATGAAATTTATTGTCTAAACTATATTGATTTTATTAAGCCTAAATTAATGTTTATCTTAATCCACAAGAGAAGTTATTCGCATCCAAGAAGTCTAATAATGTGTAACAAAAATTACTATTTATGAATAATCATATTAAAATTGTGTAGATTTTTAAGTCTTTAGAAACTGCTTGAGCCCATGCTATTCAAGATAACTTTACAGTGAATTTAAGGATTGTGTAGGCTCTTGCAGATCAGCTGCTGATTGCATGAGTGGATATATTAAAAATGTTCAAATATGTATGGGATCATCTAGTCAAATTCTTTAAGCTATCTATCTTGTTTTTGTAATACTTTTACTATTAGCTCTATGAGAGAAATAAGTAACTCGATATTCTAATACTGCTTTGAATACAAATAAAGTATTTAATAATATTTTACTTATAATTATTACAATTTAAATTGTTGTAAATTTGTAAAATACATTTTTTTTTTCTAAAAATTTTATATACTTATTTTGTCAGTAAATTTGCTTAAAATTAAATATTTCATTATTTTTTTATTAGAATATTATCAATCTATCAAGAAAATAATAATAAAATTAAGAAAATTTTCTTTTCTTTTTCTTAAATGTTGTCTCGCCCGCCTAGCTCAGTCGGTAGAGCGCAAGACTCTTAATCTTGTGGTCGTGGGTTCGAGCCCCACGGCGGGCTAACTTTTTTACATTAATTAACAGTTCTTTTTTAGTTTTTATTAAATTAACACAAAAAATATTCTTTACATTTAATTTATCATAAAAAAGTATGAATAAATAATATAATATTTGTGAAGGATAAAATATTTAAATTTTTGATTTTAAATCCTGTACATAATAATAAAAACTATACCAAACATCTTCATAATTATATATGAATTTTTAAATAAAAAAATTATTTATTTTTGTGAGTAAAAATAGAAAAATAGATAAATGAATAAAAATTTAATTCATATACAAAAAAGAAAAATTACAACACATACATTTGAATTATTATTGTTTTAAAATTGAATTTATGAACTAAGTAAACAATCAATCAATACTTTCAATAAATAAGATAAAATTGAGTTAAGAATTATTTAATTATGTTTAGTGAAAGACCTAACTAATTAGTCAGGTTTTAAGCATGAATAGAAAAATCATAGATAGAGTTTTATTCAAACTTTGTCATATTTATTTTGAATTTTCCTTTGCTTTTTAGAACAGTCTGATACACCTGATTTATTACTAACTTAGTGGGGTCCTTATTCAATGTAGTAAGCATTAGGAGTAATTCTCTAAAACTCCTTAAGTTGATTGTATCCATTTCTTTCAAAAACAAGGTAAGATTGTAAATCTGAGAATAGAGGTCTTGGAGAATAGATAACAAAATTACCTTTTAAATCAGTATAAGTTTAAGCAATCAAAGTTCCTTCCTTTCCTTTCTAACCTTCGAAGTAGAGAGATACTTTAACGAAGGGTAAATATTTATTAGGGTAGAGCTTGCAAGTAGTTTTTTCATAAACCTTAGATTTAATGGGGATGATGTTTCTTTCATCAACGTAGTACAATTTTTAGAAAGGATTCAAAGTTAATTAGATGTTAATATCATTCTTGGAATAGAAAGCATCATTACTAGTAGCATTAGCATCATATTAGAAGGTGATTTAAGGAGTCTATGTTTCATATCCTGCATGGATAAATACTAATTTACCTTCATAATTAAGTCCCTTAGAAACTGTTCCAGTAAGAGTGAATTCACCCTCTTAAGTGGAATAGGTGTAAGAATTATCAATAAATCTTTAACTGATAAAAGAAACTGTGATGTAGGTACCTCCTAAAACTAATCCAGAATTTTAATCACTCACTTTACCTTTGATTGTGTATTTAACTCTCAATCTTTCAGCAGCCAAAGTCAAGTTATTGTATTGGTAATCATCATTAACAGATAGGTGAATTCTACGTTACTTTTTATCAAAATTAGCATCAGCTGGTTGTAATTCTACAACAAATGCATAAACATTACCCTTTACTAATCTCAAATCAGGGAGAGCAAAGAATCCATTAGCATCTGTAGATGCTTAGTACTTAACAGAAGGTTCTACTTCAGAGTAAGCGATGACATTGCTTGAAGCAATAGGATCTCCAGTAATAGATAATCCATGACCATGAATGAATCCATTAGTATAATCGGCATCTGCAGCTTTAGTTAAAAGAATTTAAATACCAGTTATGGAAAACTTATTCTCAACAGATAAAACAATATCAACAAAGTTATCTTTATAATTTTATTTTTTTCCTTCCGCCTTAGCAACATAAAAGTATCCTTCTTAAATTTTTGTCTTAATTTCGAATTAGCCTTATTCATTAGTATAAACGAATAAACTATAATCAGAGAAATCACTTTAAGTGAAATGAAGGATAGCTTGTGCACCTGAAAGAGGAGTCTTTGTTTCAGAATCTAAAATAAATCCACTAATAAAGCAGTCTGTAAGGGATTTTTTGATTTCTATTTCCTTATGAACTTGATAGTTATTGCTGTCATTAAATTGTAAATCAAAGTTGATTGTTTGGTAATCAGCATCAATAGCTTCTTTAGGAAGTTAAATTTATACACTAGCTTTGTAATTATATCCCATCAACACCTTTTATCTGAAGTCAAAGCTACCTAAAATTATATTAAAGATTAATTAGTACATTTAAATTTTTAGATTAGTTAAGATTAAAGATTAAATAAATTTACCATTTTTGTTGAATCCTTCACCCATATCATGGACTCCATGAGTGTGTGATTCATAGTCAAAGGTTAACTTAATTGAGATACCAGGAACAGGTTCACTAATAGAATTTAAGACAGAACCAGAGAATTGAAGTTGGATAAGCTTTCTTTCCATTTTAGAAATTCTATTTTCAATTTTGTATTGATTTTGAGTACCTAAATTAACAGGCTCGATTCTATCAATAAAGTTATTGCACTTAATGGAGAGATAACTCATATAGTCATCATCATAATTTACATCAATAGTAAATATATAATCTCCTGATAAAACACTAACAGTGTTGTAAGGTAAAGGGGTAGTTGGTTCCTTAAAGCTATCCTTAAGAACAAGAGAGAGAGAACAGAATGGAACGGGTAAGTTATTTTCATCTATAATTTTACCTCCAAAAAATGATTTCCACCATTCACCTGACAAAGTGATTTTATAGTCTTTAACTTAAAATTTGTTTTCCTTAGTAAATTCAATTCCATCATTACTGAACTATTTGTATTTCTCTTTATCAACCTTATCAATTAATTAATTAAAATATTTTCATTATTAAATAAATAAATTAGAAAAACAAAAGAAAATATCAATAAGAGTATTAAATTACAGTGAATTTAGCTTTGAGAACATCTTAAGTAGTAGGAGATGGCACTTTGATGCTAAATTGTCCTTTCACATCAGTTGCCCCAATGAATGGATTGGCAATTCCATCAATGAAAACTTTGATAATAGCATTTGAGATAGGAATAAACTACTTATTTATAACTGAACCACTGAATAGTCCATTTAATTACATACCAAGATTAATTTGCAAGCCTGATAAAGTATACTTATTTTTGTAGTTAAGTAAAAATACTTATTCACTAACAGGGAGGGATCCAGAGGAAAAAACAACTCTAACAGTGTATTAAGGTCCAAGATGAAGATTCAATTATATTTTGAAAGTACCATCACTGTTAATTTAAGTGATTTTGTTAATCAAAGTTTCTTAGTTGTCAATATGTGGATCAATAGAAGTAATTGTATAGCTACCCTCAGTTAAAACTTAGTTTGTCTCACCATTGAAGAGTGTACCTTATATTAAACCGTCTTAGGGTACAACTTCAAATTTAACACCACCTTTAAGACCTGTTATTGTGTAATTATTTTATTTATTTAGTTCTCCAACTTCAACTTTAGCACTCATGCCATAGTCTGTATCTATCTAAATTTAAGCATTATAAGTCAAGTACTTTTCAACAAAGAAGTCACATCTGAAATTACCATTTTCTTTAAATTCACATTTCTAGTTCTATTCAGGGAAGGGTTTTTCAGCAATGACTGAAATTCTACCCTCTGTCAAAGGTTTTTTAGTATTAACATCATAAAGATATCCAATAATTAAACCATAAGTTTAAACTCTAGGTACAGAAATTTACTTAAAATCTGCATCAAATAAACTAGGCTTATTAGGTCCTAACTCTCTCTTCAAATTCAATTCTTAGAATTCTTCTGATTCTTTAGCATTGATTCCAATAATATAGTTTTCAGTATTTTTACCTTAGAATTGATGAGAGAACAAACCATTAGCATCAGTTTTCAAAGGAATAGTCTCTACATTTTTAGCTATTCATAAAATAAAATTTATTTTTAAATATTTTAATTATTTCAATCTTTTCAATATTTTTGAATCAAAATCAAATCTTTCTCAATCAAAATATTTAAAAATTCAAGCATTTTACATATATTGAAATAATTAAAAATTTTTAATTAAATAAATTACTGCTGGAATAAGAAATGGTGATAACTAAATCATACTCAGCAAGTGCTGTCTTTAAGGTTTTTTCTATGAGAGTACCAGTAATATTGATAGTAACAGGAACAGGCTTTAAAGTAGCTTTAAGGATACCTACATCTTGTGAGTAGAATTTATCTTCGGTTAGAGTTAAAGGGTAATTGAAGCTAGTATCGTACACATCAGAAGTATAAACAATAGAACCATCATATTTTCCTTCGGTTTTGAAACCAGTGACTAAAATAGTGAATTTACCATTTTGGTCAGTCTAAACAGGATCTGCCAAAGCTTTTATGGTACTAGTTTAAGAAAATGAAACTAAGAGGTTTGGTATGGCAGAATTATCAATAGAGCTTTAGAAGATACCAGTTATAGTACCTTTAATAGGTTCAGTAGTGATGTATATAGTTAATGGATCAACTTTAAATTGGTTTGAGCGAAGGAATGTAACTGTAGCTGCACTTGCATATAATTTATTTGAGTTTACTGCAGGAGAAGCTGTGACTTCACAAATAATTTTTTCTTCTTAATCAAATTCTTTTGAATCTTAAAAAACCATTTTTCCATCATCACCTGTATTTCCTAACTAATATTACTTTACATGTGTAGGATTTTTACCACTTTTGCAAGAAACAGCAACTGCAGAGCCACTGTAAGGTTTATTATTAGAGTGTTCTATAACATTTATATCTAAATTTAAATTAACGCTACCCTTCTTGAGGACAATAGGCTTATCAAATTCAAACAGCAAATGATCTATAATATAAAAACCTTAAGTATATTCAGTGTCTTTCTTAATGTTCCAAGGAATATAGCCATCAGCTTCTATTGAAAGATTTCCTTTTAAATAAATTAATAACAATTTAAAATATTTTCAATAATTTTTTATCATGAAGACAAAAAGGAGCATTCTCACTTATAATTTGGAAAACAATTTGACTTTCTCTTTTTACTTTTTATGATTTTTATGAGAAATGAAATTTTTATTGCTTTATTTAGAAAATTTTTGGCTGAAAAATATAAAATTTATTTGCTTTAAATAAAACTTTGATTCTTTCTGGCTTTAGATTTTAACTGAATTTTCAGTTAACACTTTTTTTTTCTCTATTAAACTACTAAATCTTTTAAGAGAATTTATCTATTTAAACTTATCATTCTATCTCCATTTCATTGAATACTTATTTTAATATTGAAAAATGCTAATAATTTAATGTAAATTACCATAAATTGGGTTAAGTTGTTCAAGGAACATTACCACATCGAACTCACCACTATCTCCTGTGTATACAGTCAAAAAATCTTAGAAAACAGGATAGTCAATAGATATTGATAATTTAGCATGGGGTATACTTTGACCTTCTTCATTTTAAACTGTACCCTTCAAGTGAGCTTCTTTAGGGATGTTAGGGTGATAAATGATTTGTTCATTTAATTCATATTCACTAGCATTAGTTGTGCTTTTTGTTAAGTCTTTAGTTACAGTGTTAGTTAGAGTGTTTTCACCTGACCCAGATGAAATTTCAATTTAAATTGGGACTTTATCATCTGTCACTGATTTCTTAAAAGATCCCTTCAAACCGACAGAACCATTTACATCATGTTTTGCTTCGTAAACGTCTGAATCAATAGTGATTTTAATCTATTATTTAATAAATCATCCTTAATATTACAAAACTCAAACAAATAATTAATTTTAAAATACTGAACAATTTTAGACAGGAGCAAAGTGCTATGTAACAAATTTAAGCTTGATGTTAAAAGTAGGGTATTCTGTAGTAGGAGGAGTTTCATCACTGCTGATTTTAGATTTAACTATAATTATTATATTTCATATTTATTAGTTTATTTTTATCTTTAAATAAGGAATTAATTACAAAAAGCTTAGGTGGAAGGTAAATATAAGATAGTTATCAAAAGAAAACAATAAATAGCCCTATTTCTAGAATTCATCTAGAGCATGTTATTGCTTTTTATTTTAGACATTAATAAGGGTTGTTGAGTATTTCACTAACTATCTAGCTATATGATTGATTTTTTAAAATTCTCTATTTATTTATTTATGCAAACAAACAAAATGAATTAACAATTTTTTTTATTTTTCTTAATCAGTGTTTGAATTATTTTTGATAGATTTCTTATATAAAAATATTTATTGCTTAAATTATTTGATATATACTTTTTTATTGTATCTTTCTATTTTATTTAATTAATCATTCAAACTTCATTTAATTCTTCTTAACACTATTCAATTTATCTGTTTGCTAAATAAAGACTGTTAACAATCTTTCTTAAGGTAATAAATACAATACATCATGCTCATATATATCTACTTATATATGGTAAATAAAGTATTCAGACTCAAACAAAACTTAAATAAATCTATCAATTAATGCAGTTCTATTATTCATTTTCTTTAGTAATAGTAGAATAGTCTATCATTCTCAAATTACATTTATTAGGAATCCTTTTTAGCTCATAGTAACTAAATCACCTTAAAAATTTATTAATACTCCAATATTTTACATCCAGTACTTTAACAGAAAAACACTATTTTTCATATAATTAAATATTAGTTTGGATAAATGTATGCTTGTATTACTCAATTACTGAACCTTTTATTTTAAGCATAAAACATTTTAATATAACTATAAAATGTGACAATAATCAAATAAATAGATCAGTAACTTGTTAAATTATATTTTATAATTCAGCTGATAAAATTTTTAGTCTGAATATTTTATCTTTTTTGTAAAGCTTCATATTTAATGTATTAATTAATTGTTTATTTTCCTAGTTTGTAAATAGTATATTTTTAATAAATTTTAAGTGCAATAATGAATCTAATATATCTTTTTCAATGAAGTATATTTTCCCAACTCTTCTATCTATCATGAACAAAGTTTTTTAAAGATATTATCTTTTTAAAAACTTTTTTAATTTTTTAAGATTTGTTCTCGTATTTCAGTAGTCTTTTGCATACACCATCATATATTTTATTATTATAAGAGTGTGGTAAAATATTTAATTTAATAGGAAAAATCCTCAAGGATTGTTTATTATTCTTAAATTTTAATCAAATAAACATTTCAAAATAGGATTATTATTTTAAACTTTTAAACAACTTAATCTTATTTAATTTTTTACAGATATTGAAATATAAATAACAATTAAATTAAATTCTACTTAATTAAATTAAATAAATGCTATTCTCTTCTTAATTGGATTTAAATAGGTTTTAAAAATCTATAATGTAAATATGTAATATAGAAGTAGATTATTTAACAAATTGTTTAAAAGATTACTTTTTCAAAAATGTGTTTGCGTTTTCATTAAACTGATTATTTATGCTTCTTAAGTCTTAACAATAAAAATCTAAGTTAAAGCTATTCATTTAAATTCTTTATATTCATTCCATTTTCTCTTTATCCTTATTGACATCCTTTGTGATAATAATTGTGTTTACAAAATATCAATTTTTGATTTCTTAATCAAATAAAAATGCTCATAAGAGTTTAGGACTAATTTTGTATACAAAATAAATAATAAATAAAATGAATCTGTATATAAAATTTTATTTTTAATAATTTAAATAAATGTTAATAAACTATTTAAATTTAAATTTTATTTTTTTATTTATTAAAGTATTTTGGAAAAAAGGGAAATCTTTCTTTTATGGAAATAAATAAAATATATTTTAGAGGTATTTGAAAATTAAATATTTTTAATTATTTTAATTAAAATGATGAAAATTATTTAAATGCTTCACTCAGAGTTTTTGGTTTAGTTATTCTATTTATGTAAATTTAATTTAAAATTTTTTAAAATTATTTTAGAAAAAAAAAGAAGTTTTTGTTTTGGAATTAAAATATTTAATTGTTTGATGATTTTTATTAAAATGTCTAAAAATATTTAAAATCTTAATTAATAAATAAATAAAATAGAATAGAATGAACACAAAATAATCTTTAAATTTAACGTTCAAGAGAGTTTCATTCGAGTTTTTGGCTTTATTATTCAATTTATGTAAATTTAAAGGTATAAATTTTTTTGATGCAGTTATTGATTCAGATAGATAGGATTGATAAATCAATCATTTTATATATCGAAAAATGAGATTCTGGAAATATTTGTAGTGGCTAATAAGATTGAATAAGGAGAGGATTATATTAAAAAAGGAAAGAAAGACAATTAAAAATCAATTTTTTGATAGATTTTAGAAATATTGGTTGATTATTACTAAGTAACTTCAATTAATAAATTTAAATTTCAGAGTTTTACTTGCAAAAACTAAAAGAGTATTGACAAATGTACTTAGGAAACAGAAGATTTCTCTTTCACAATTATCAAAATATGAATAAAATTGTGGAGGAGACTCCTGATTAAGGTGCTTTGTGGTTAGGAGATTATACAGCTGCCATTGACAAGAGAATGCTTAAAGAAAAAGGAATAAAAACAGTTTTGACAACTGCGAGTGGATTAGGTGTATCATATCTTCCATCTGATGGAATTACTCACAAACAATACAATTTATTAGATATAGAAACTCAAAATATTTCTAATTGTTTTGATTCCACTTTTAGGGAAATAGAGGAAGGATTAAAACGTGGAGGTGTTTTGGTACATTGTGCAGCAGGAATCAGTAGAAGTGCAACTTGTGTGATTGCATATTTAATGAGAGCGAATAATGCCTCATTCAGAGAAACAATTAACTATGTTAAATCAAAAAGAAAAGTGGTTTGCCCTAATTTTGGATTTGAAAGACAATTAAAGCAATTTGAATAGCATTTAGGAATTTCTAAACCAAATATGAAAATAAGTTCAAATAATAATTAGAATGCTCTACAATAATAAAATTCAAATAGATCTGCTAGTATGAATAAAATCGCTTTTTAAAATCTCTCAAACAATTTAAATAATATAATGAATCCTAAATCATCTTTTGAATAAGATGATCTTTTACACTCATAGGCTCCACCTGCTCTTATGATTAATCACAATTAAAAGTTAAATTTGCAGACTTAATCATAAAAAAATGCCTTAAAAAGGAATTAAAGATTACAACCTATGACTAACAAAAATATGGCCTAAATATTGGCATAGAAACTTGCATAAAATAATGAAAATCTTCAAATTTTAGGGATCCATAAAGTAATTAGTAACAATCAATAGCCCGCTTCTAAGCCAGAAAAGGAAAGCAACAACAATAACAGTAATTAAAACAGCGCTAGCAAGCAACAAGCAGCTTAACTCAATCTAATTTAACAATAATATGCATTTAACTAAATGAATAATGGTCCAAACATAATTACTTATAATGCAAATGGTAACCTTAGAACATCTTCGAGAGGACCAGTCCCTATCTTCAATAATGTATAATTAACATCTAATAAAGCTAGTAACATGATTACATAGAATCAATTCCGTAAAAGACCTGTAAAAAATATGTATTGATGAAACCAATAATTAATGAATAACTAACTAACTATGTTTGTTCTAAATTCACTATCATAAAATTCTTAATATATAAATTTAAAATCATATAGATTTTATAAAATCTTATAAATATATTAAATACTAGTTTATATATCCTCTCTCTCTTTATTTATAATTTGTTAAAACATTTTCTTTTAAAAGCCATCTTAAGATTTTCTTATTTTAAAACTAGACGAATATATTTTGCAAAACTAAATATTTTTATATTTTAAATAAGTTTTGTTATTTCCAAAATTGATTATTTAATTTCTAAATAAAATAAATGATTAATTTGAAAATTTATTTGATAACGAATTGATATCTTTAAATGAATGAATATTTAAGATTAATTATAATTTGCTTTGATAAATAAAGTGAAGCAATTTCTTAAAATAAGAAATATAATTATTTACAGTTTGATTTTGAAAATTTGAATTTGATTTTTAGTTGATTTTAATATAAATTCATTTTGTAAATTTATAAGATAATTTGTTTTGTTATTATTCTTCTAGTTTTTTCTTTGTTTGTCTATTTGTTTGCTTTTATTTTTTTATAGTTTCTTTTAGTTTTAGTTTTCTTAGTTTGCTTTTGAATTTTTTATGATTATTTTATTCATTTTATGTTTTAATTCAATAATATTTTTATATTTTATTTGTTTTTTATCTTTTTAATATTTTATTTTATTTTTAGAGAGCAAGAGCGACTGATTGACTGACTGTTAGACTGATTCAGAGAGCTATTTCCTAATATTTTAAAAAATACTTTTTATATATGAGGGCTAAGAGAGAGGTCTATAATAGTAGACTCGAAAAGTAATGAGAGAGCTAATCTGGTATATATCCGCGGAGAAAGCACAATAATTGAAATAATAAATGTAATTGCGTATTGTGGATTTATTATTAATATCAATTATTTTATAAAAGGTGCTTTGTGAGCGTCGAGTCCTGGATTTTAAAAACATAGTTTCATCCCTGAAATACTTGATCTTCTCTCATTACTTTAAGCGAGGTTTTGGCTATTAAGACATATTTAAGTTTGAATTTTTTTGTTATTTTTTCATGTTTTGTTTTTTCTTATTTGATTATCTTTTCTTCTTTTGAATTATTAATTATTATAAATATTTGAATTTTTTTCTTTATTCTAATTAATGAAAAGATTCTAAATTTAAAATTCGAAAAATTATGAAAGAATCTTGATAACGTAAAGCAATTAAAAGATAAATTAATTAACTAATAAAGATATTTTTTTACATCAAAACAAAAATGAAAGTTTGAATCAAGAATTAAAAAGACTAATTAATTATCAAAAAAGTGTTACAATTTGTCAATTTGGAAAAGTAAATTTAATTATTTATTAATAAGGTCATTTTTATTACCAATATATTTTTCTATTCATTAACCACTTATTTCGATTTTATAATTCAGTACAAATCATAATAATGAATATTTGAAACAATAAATTTTGAATAGCCAAATTATGAATGAAATCTTCATTAGTATCATAAAAATGGCATAAAAAATAAAATATTATTTTTAATTCAATTTTTTTATATGGAAGAAAAGTCAAAATAAAGCAAAAATATTTTATTTTATCAACAGAATATTTATTGCAAATTTTTTAAGTTTATTAAATTTTGATGCTTTTTTATATTATATTCTACAAGAAATCAAATGGTTTTATCAATATTTAATAAAATATTTTAAATTAGATTTTGTTCATTTAATTAATAATATGAATTAAGTATTAAATAGACAATTTTGTAAAACTCTTATTTGTAATTGAAAAGATGTTACAATAATATTTTTTGAATTACCTTTTTTGATACAGTAAATTTTTAAGAAATTTTAATAGTTTCTTTTAGATTAGAAAGTAAGTAATATTAGTAATATGAGAGATGGTTTTTGTTACAATTTATTTGAATAATAAGACTATCAATACAATGAAATAAATAAACAATTTAACAGATGAAAAGTATTTATTATAGTATTTTTATTATATATAATTGGTAATTATTGTAATAAGCTTTATTATAGAGTTTTTGAATTATGATGAGAAATATTTGACATTTATTTTTTTTGAAACATATTTTTTTTAAATTAAGTTGTTAAGTAAGTACTTTATTTATATATTGAAAACACTAATAATAATAATAATAATTACATTTTGTTATTAAAGTTGGGAGAGTAAGATATAAAGAAATATTGCATAATAGTTAATTAGTTGGGGGTTTTGTTTGGTTTAGTTTATTTGTTATTAGTTTATTCTTTTATTTTTTTTTTTGTATCAATCAACAGAAATTAGAAGTAAATGTTGATCTTTCTTTATTTATTTCATTGATTCAATTTAAATATTTTAAAGCAGAGTAAGAATTTTTAGGCAGCTTTGTTCATTTTATAAAAATAGAAGGACAAAATTAATTAGAGGATTATTTGTAGGACTCTTAAAATGATAGAGCATATTTAGATAATTTGATATTCCGTTCTTTTGTCTTAATATTGCAGACACGATATGATAGCGATTTAGGAGAAGCAAATGAGGAAATAGAAATATTGAATATTTTTTTTGCTCTGGAAGCATTTGAAGTAGTTGAAGATGATTGAAAAGATGATTTGAAAGATAAATGTTAAGACTAGGAAGATTTCTAATAGAAAAGGGATTTCCTAATAAGAAAAATACATAGCAAAAATTATTAAACAGGAGATCATGTATAAGATAATTAACCTCAAAAAAAGTCTATGAAATTAGAAATAAAAAGATTTAAAGATTTTGTAAAAGCACGAACTCTCAATTTTCTTTTCAGCAAACTCTAACATTTGATTTTTTTCTAAGTTTTTAATTTCTTAAACGATCACACTTTTGATGAAAAAATCACTATTAAATTAAAATTGTACTTTGAAGTCTATTTCTGAGTTATAAATTGGCTGTTATGCTTCTTAAATTAATAATTTTATAAAATCATCACAATTTGCATTTTCTTGTTTTAATATTTCTGGAATCTTTTTATAAGCAACTGAAGGATCTATCTCATTTATTTTACTTAAAATTAATTAGCATTTTTGCTTTATCTCTCCATAATTGTATTTCGTATTTAGAGTATTTTCTTTATTTCCCTTTATTATTTTATCATTATCGTAGGCATTATTATTATTACTATTGTTGCTACTGTTTTTTTCAAGATCATGCTTTGTTTCTCCCTAAGACGGATAACAGCAAAACGAATTCATATATTCTTTTTGCTTTGATTCTAATTCTTTAGTAATGTTAGTACGATTAGACTTTAATGCACAATTTGTTGTCATGTTTTCAGAAATTTTAGGATTAAGTAGATTTTAAGTATCGATTGGTAAATCTTAAGGCTATTTTAGGTTAGTGATATTGTTTTGTAACTTATTAAATAAACTTTTTTCTAAATTATTAGTCTAGTGATAATTCTGATTTTGATTATGATGATCTTCAGAGTTGTTGTTTGTTTCAAGATTAAATTAAGAACGTGCAGATTTGATGTCAAATTCAGGAAAATCTTTGAAATCTTTATTTTATTAATACAAATGGCTGCTATTAGCATTAAATTAATTGCCTGTATCTTAAAGAATTTGATTAGCATTGAACAGTTTTTTCTAATTTTGATTTTAATTGGTGTTTTAGTTTTATTAAGTTAAATTATTATCTAAAGGACTTAAATTACTAAAGCTAATATTTAGTTCAACATTTTCTAAATCTTAATGCTCATTTGGTTTAGGTATTTCATTTCTTTATTGGTCATGGGCTATTGTATTTCTTACATTCAAATTTAACTTTTTATCCTTGGTGTAGTTGAATGGTAGTTTTTTAATGGGAAGAGGCGATTCTTGATTTTATTCTTAGTTAAACTAGAAATTACAGCGACTTGAATCAGAACCCATTTAATATTAATGCTATGAATAATTTACATTTTAATTTTAGTGTGGTGCTAAATTGAATTTGTTTACTTATGTTTTATCATTCCTATCTGATTGGATTAAATTCATAGAAGATTTACTTATGTCCAAATTATTTTGGGATGCCTAATTAAATTATTTAGTATCATTTTCAAGCTCTTATTCAAAGTTAGATTAGTTTTAAAAACTGTGATTATTTGATGGCAATACGGTCTAGTAATTAGCTGATAAGTAATAAGTATTGTCTTTATTGGTGTTGTTATCATTTTAATTTGAAATATTTTATTAATTTATGGTTTGTTGAAAGTGGCCACTTTACCAATTATTCTAACAGCATTCTTCTCTATTACTAGCCTTACTCGCTAATGAGAACGAAGGAGCTCGTTAATGTCCTTAGTGTGAATTAGGATAAGTATTTAAACCAGTAGTTAGAGTCGTTAAAGTTTAATTGCTTCTTATATATTTGGGATTCGTAGGCCTCCTCTCAATTTCTTAGAGCGTTTCTACATGCTGTATAGATTAGCAGCTTTAGTTGTTTGAATAATTACAATTTTTACAATTATGATGATTTACATGTTAGCATTCTATATCAAAAATTGCTTGTTATGAGCCAAAATGAGAGTTCATTTAAGAGGGAGCATTAGAATTATTGCTGCTTTAATTGCAATAGTTATTATATTAGTTGCTTCTGGGAGTACCTAAGTTCTATTAATTTATATGCCATTCATTAAGCGCTTAGTTATTTACAAGGTTTTTCTGTGTGCTATTTTCATTAAACATGTTTGCTTAAGAATGTCTTTATTCTTCAGGTTATCCTGAACCGTTTGTTTGCTTTGTCTTTTCGGTTGTAACTTCGCAGTTATGCTCTTGCGATTCTTTTTTCTTTATTTTGTTTTTATAATTTTTTTCTGTCTCAAATTCATCAATATCAGACATTTTTTTAGGCTTACTATAGATTTTATTGCTGTTTTTGCGAATATTTGAGATTGTGTTGATTTATTTTTATTCTAAAACTGTCTAAGCGCTCCCCTCTTCTTCACTCTCTCCTTCTTTACAAGCATAAATATTTACTGCCGTATTGGACTACTGGCCCTCCTTCAGTTTAAACTAAGGCAAGGATGTGGGTTGCATAAATATATAAATGAATATATAATCTCTATTATTTTAAATAACAATCTATTTATTATATCTATATGAATGAATGTATTCAGTTCTTCTTTCTCTCTATGTTTTACTATACTGCAATAATCTTATCAATTGTTGCTAATATATTGTATTAAAAAATTTTAATTTACTTTCCTTTACTCAGCTTAGTTAATTGATCAATTGATCAATAATTTTATATGCCAAACCTCTTTGATTTCTTCATATATTTCATTCTTTTTTTACTATTTTTTTGCTTGCTATTATGCCTAACACTCATTCATTCTCTATTTATCTATCTATTTATTTATTTGTTTTTTTTCTCTCTTTTGTTTGTTATGCTTTGTAATCTTGAATACTCTATTGTTTATTCTTTCTCTCTCTCTCTCTCTCTCTCTTTCTTTTAATCCATTCTACATCTCTTTTAAAAATCAGAAATTTTTATTTATTAATTTTTCTTTCCAAAGGTTTTTGCTATTTTCATTGTTTTTTGAATCATATTAGATTGATTTCTCCTACATTACTAATTAAAGTTTGTATCTATAATCATTGATTTTCATTATATCTCATGCGCCAAATCTTTGAAAATTTATAAACTAGTAAATTTACTTTTGATGCTTTAAATCTACCCATATATTATATCTGAAAATACTACCTGAGATGAAAATTTAGTTAATTAATTAATTAATTTGTTTGATTGATTCTTTTTTTACTCTTCATTTCTTATAATTACATTAACAACAATATTTTTAACTATTTAAGTAAAAGCTAAATATTATATCTTTTTTTTTTTGCAAAGTCCAAAATACAAATGATCTTTCAAGTAACTACATTAAGCAAATCATAAAATGTTATTAATTTTCAAAAACCTAATATTTAACATCTAGAACAAAATACAAATACTCTCACATTTTGATTATTAACATTTTTAATCTATTTTTTTAATAATTCTTTCAGCTTTCAAAGGATGATTGATTGATAAACAAACAAGAAAAAAAAAATCTAGTAGTACATAGAAAATTATTCACAAAATTAATATAACTAATTAAATTAACTTAAACGATTACAAAATTATCATAACTGCATCAATTCAAATGATTTTCGATATTAAAGCTGCTCTTTTGTTTTTTCTTGACAGAAAAGAATATAATTACAAGAAATATATTTAAGCAAATTAAAAATAAAACCAACCTACAAAACCAGTAAAAATATATGATGTAAATTAATTTGATAAAATAATCTATTTGCTTAATCTTTATTTTAAAAATCTTAACATTCAGTGGTCATAGTAAAGCATAGATATTTTTTTGAAAAACTAATCATCAATTAGATTATTTTTATTGTGCAAATAAAAGTTCGTTTTGATAAAAAGCAGAATAAATTTGATAAATATTTTCATCAAAATCTAATGTGAAAAGTTTTTTTTACCAGAAGAATTTATTGTTTATTTAATTATTTTATCAGTATTCAGGTGACTGATCTGTGAAGTTGTATATTTATTAATAAATTGAATTCATGTCTACTAAAATTTCTTTATTTTTCTTGAATTTTTTAAGATAAATCTAAAAATATTTAAAATTTAAATAATAATTTGATATGTATTTTATGCATATTCTTATTTTTTATTTAAAATTCATGCTTTAATCCATTATAAAGCTAAATTTGTGTATTCAAGTACTTTTTAAATTTTTCACACATTTATTCATTTATATATAAAAATATTAAATAATCCAGTAAATTTTTTTTTTTAAATTAAAATCTTCTGATTGATTTAAGTGATAAAATTGTATTTTAAATTTTATGATAAAAATGTTGGGAATGAAAGCAAATAATAGTAAAACAAAACAAATGTAATAATTAAACTAAAGTAAAATCTCATAATACTATTTAATTATTTATAGAAAAATTGTTATTTAAATTAGTAGTAATCAATTATATATTACAATATAAAAAGTTTTGCTTTTTTAGAAATTTAAAAAATAAATTTTATGGATTGTTTACCAACTTCTATTTTCAATTAGGATGATAGTATAGCTTATAAAAAAACAAAATTGTATTTTAAAAAGCAGAATTATTAAAATAATAAGGTTTTTTTTAGGTCTTCAATAGAAGTAGAGTAAGATGGCAATAAGCCTTTTAATAGATGAAGATAAGTGGTGCATTACTAGAAGCATAAAATATTTTAATATGTAATATAAAGACATTCATTCAGCCAAAGTTTAACATCAGAGGTTTAAAATATCAAAAGTCTAGTTTGGAATAAATACCAACTTTTAACTCAGTGGAAAATAATTAAGGAGAGTGTAAGGGACATAATTTCAAAAACTTTGAGAAGGAGATAAAAGATTCAGTAGAATCCTTAAATACTCTACTAGACAAAATTTCAACATGAGTTAAAAAAGAACTATGGCAAAAATGAATTAATCGGGAACAGACATAGATTAAAATTTTAAAAAAACTTGATATGAAATATGTATAATTTAGGAAGAACACAAATCAACAGAAAAGAATAGGATAGAAAGACTCGATTTTTGCAATAAGCATAAAAGAGATTCACTGAAATAGGTCATTTTTTCAGATGAATCGAAATTTTCAGCCATAGCTCTGCTTGGTTTTCTAAAGATAATGTCCCATATCCAAAATTAATTCTTTATCATATAAAAATTGCTAAATTCACATATCATTTCTTTTCCCTTTAAATTAAAAACTCATTCAAAATTAGTTGATAGCTTAGAACTTTAAAATTGTTTAAATTAAAAATGAAGTAGTGGGAATTACTTTAAAATAATGCTAAATCAACACATATCAAAATTCGAATACTGAGGTAAACTAAAATGATTCAATAAATAGAAGATGACAATATTATCCTAAAAGCAAAAATTCATATCCCAAATTTCCCTACTAGATTTGACAGAAAAGATACTTTAACAAATATTTACATACACTAGTTTTCTATAGCAGATATATAAAATAGTGATGATGATAGCAATAATATGATAGAGGAGATCAGCAACAATGATAGGTATAAATTTGATAAATTATAACAGTTTATTTTTGAAGATATATCTAAAATAACTTCTTTAGAAATATCTAAGGATGATAAACTTAAGAATGAAACAAATTGCAATAGTGGCATAAATTATTCAATAGAGTTTTGTAAAAAATTTAAATTTCTACCTGAGCCTTACAGCTTAAATGTTCAGAAAAAATGATAGTTTTCAAAAATTAAGGGTGACCAAGAAAACCATGGTTGGAAGCCCTTAAGTAAACAGTTTAAAAAGTAAATATCTTAACTATATTTGAGCCTTCCTATCTTTGGCTACTTTAAAATCAAGCTTTAAATTCTATTGAAATTTTTTATAAAATAATTCCCATTTTAATAATAAATCAACAATTTAGTCTCAATAAAACGCTTGCTAATGGTAAAAAAATCAGGTTGAAGGTTATTATGCAGCTTTAATATTCCTACAATTTTGATATTATTCTAGCAGAAGATTTCCAGATTTTTTTAAAATTATTCAAAAAATAAAGAATAATATTTTTATTTAGATGATTTCTGGAAATTTATCCAAATAAAAAAAATCTTTTTGATAAGGATTTACTATTTGAAAAAGGTTTGTTTGTTTTTAAATTAAAATTTAGGTTTGAAATCATTTTAAATTTAATTAATCTAAATGTTTTACAAAGTTTAAAAAGAGGTACCTTTCAAATAATCTCTTAATTCTTATTTTTAATTAATCAAATAATTTTTGTTCTTTCATTTTTATTTTTTTGATATGACTTCTTATTGTTTGAAAAATTACAGTTGACTTTAACTTAATTATGAATCTAAAATAAATAAAAAACCTTGTCATATCATAAATTATTTATCTTTTTATTGGATTCCTTTTCTCTATTTAATAAATATCTAACTGTATTATTTAAATTAAGATAACTTAATTTATTATTTTCAAAAATTAAAATTCAAAAAATAAATGTTTATTTTTCTTTTACTTTTCTTACTTATAACACATGTTTTTTCCCCCCTTCAATTTTATGCAAAAAATAAAATATTTTAAATACATAATTTGATAAATCTTCATTATCAATCAAATAAATTTTATTTTACTCTTTCTAAATTTTATTATTTATAACCATTCGATTAGTTTTTACATTTTGTAAAATTTTATTTGAAAAAATAAATCTTGATAAATTAATTAATATTCAACTTAACTTCTTTACAAATTTAAAAAAAATAAATGTTGGTATAAAATATAAAACATTTTACAAATCTAACTGAAGTACTTCAATTTCTTTTAAGATATAAATATATTTTAATATTTATCTATTTAAAGATACTAAGCTCTAATTTAGATTCTTACTTAAATCTTAATATCTGTCTCAAGTAAAATTATAAATTTTTCTTTAAAGCAATAAAATCTCTAAACTCTGATTTTTAACCTGATTTAAAAATAGTGTTTCAATTTTAATTAAATTTTTTAAATCAACAACTCTTTTAATTTATCAGTAACTGACTTACTAATTTGGATTGATCTACTCATTTGTTAGCTTTTATTTGTTTTTTTTTCATATTTATTTAAAAAAATTTCCATGTTTTTCTCGTTTTTTAATTATTTATTTAATATTTTTTTTAATAATTTTTTCAAGTTACAAAAAAATTGGTGAAATGGGAGCTTAAAAATTAGGATCATAGTTAGGAAAATGCTCTCATCTATAAACTTTGACTCTTGCCTTAGAGTAAAAATAACTTTTTAATTTTGATTATGCATTTGGAATGAATAATTAAGAATTCAATTTATGAGAGGCTAATTGTCTGATATTTGTTTGGCTTATTCATTCATTAATTTTTATTTGTTTTTTTCAAATCGAATTCAAATTTTTATGCTTTTTGATATTCTTTTGAACATTAATTTATTCAATATTTATTTTTATCATTTTTTAAAGGTTGAATGATATTGGTGAAAAATGTGCATAAGAGTTAGGATCTGAGATAGCAAAATGTTTTAATCTCTAAACTTTGAATCTTCACCTCTAGTAAAAATAAAATTTTAATAATAACAAATAATACTTAAATTTATCAGCTATTGATTCACTAATTTAGGTTAGTTTACTTGATATTTGTGTGGCTTATTAATTTACTAATTTTGATTTGTTGTTTTCATATTTAATTCAAATTATTTTGTAAGAGTTCATTCTGTTTCTTTATTCGAGTTTTCATTTTTAAAAGTTCGAATGATATTGGTTAAATGGGTGCACAAAAATTAGGATCTGAGATAGCAAAATGCTCTAATCTCTAAACTTTGTTCCTTGGTCTTAGGTAAGAAATGTGTTTCAATATTAATTATGTTTTTTCAATAAACAACTAATTTAATTTATGAGCAACTGACTGATTAATTAGGTAGGGTCTGTTTACTTGATATTTGTTTGGTTGACTCATTGATTAATTTTACTTTGTTGTTTTCATCTTTAATTAAAATTTTAATGTCTTTCTCATTCATTTAATATAAAATATATATTTATCAAATATTTTTTATTTTAATTTTTTAAAAGTGATAATAATATTGGCTAAATTGGAGCATAAGGTTTAGGATCAAGTTTAGCAAAATGCTCCAATCTCCAAACTTTAGCTCTCATTCTTGGGTAAGAATAGCTTTTCAACATTAATTATGCATTAATTTATGAACAACTGCTGGCTAACTTGATATTTGCTTTATTGATTTCATATTAAATTCAAATTTTCTTATTTTTCTCAATCTCTTTAATATTTCTTAATTCTTTTTTTTTTTGGTTTTTTAAAAGTAACAACAAGATTGGTGAAATTGGAGTAGAAGGACTAGGATCTGAGTTATCAAAATGTTCTCATCTCTAAATTTTGAATCTTAACCTTGGGTTAGAATATTATTTCAATATTAATGGTGTATTTGGGAATGAATAAATAAATTTCTTTCAAATTTTTATGTTTTCTCATTCTTGATAAAAATTATTTTAAAACTATTTTCTAAAATTCTTTATTTAATATTTATTTTTTTATTTTTTAAAAGTTTGAATGATATTGGTGAGATTGGTGCATAAAAATTAGCATCTGAGTTAGCAAAATGCTCTAATCTTTAAGCTTTAACTCTTGGGCTTAAGTAAATATAATGTTTAATTATAAATTAAGTATTTTGTAATGAATCAATAAAAGACTTAAATTTATGAAGGATTAATTTATAAATTTGGGTCAGTTTACTTGATATTTCTTTGGTTTACTTCTTCAATAATTTTTATTTGTTGTTTTCATATTAATTCAAATTTACATTTTTCTTATTCTCTGAAGAATTTCTTTATTCAATATTTATTTTTATAATTTTTAAAAGTGAGAACAATATTGGTGAAATGGGTGCTGAAAAAATAGGATCTGAGCTAAGTAAATACTCTCATCTCTAAACTTTGGATCTTCACCTCTAGTAAAAATAGTGTTTCAATATTAATTTGGCATTTAGCAATTAATAAACAAGACTTTAATTTATGAGCAGTAGACTGAAGAATTTAGTTCGGTTTGCTTGAGATTTATTTCACTTATTCATTCACTAATTTTTATTTGCTTTTTTCATCAATAATTATATATATATATATTTTAAAAAGTAAGAACAATATTGGTGAAAAGGGTGTATAAAAGTTAGGATATGAGTTAGCAAAATGCTCTAATCTCTAAACTTTGACTCTTAGGCTTTAGTAAGATTAGTGTTTAAATATTAATGATGTATTTTAGAATTAATAAGATAAAACTTAAATTTATGAGTGAAACTGACGAATTTTGGTTGGTTTACTTGATGTTTGTTTGGCTTACACGTTCATTTATATTTATTTGTTACTTTCATATTTAATTATAATTTGTATATTTTTCTCATTCTCTTAAATATTTATCTTTATAATTTTTTAAAAGTAAGAACTAAATTGGTGAAATAGGTGTCTAAAAATTAGGATCAGAGTTAGCAAAATGCTCTAATCTCTACACTTTAACTCTTGGGCTTAGGTAAGAATAGTATTTCAATATTAATTATGCATCATGGAATGAATGAATAAATAAGACTTTAATTTATGAGAAACTGAGTGACTAATTTAAGTTGGTTTATGTGATATTTGTTTGGTCAATTCATTAGTTAATTTTTATTTTTTGTTTTCATATTTAATTGAAATTTTTAAGCTTTTTTTATTTTCTTAAATATTCTTTTATTCAAAATTTATTTATATAACTCTTGAAAAGGTTGAATGATATTGGTGAAATGGGCTCATCAAATTTAGGATGTGAATTAGCAAAATGCTCTAATCTCTAAACTTTGACTCTTGACCTTGGGTAAGAATAGTCTTTCAATATTAATTATGCATTTTAAAATAAAAAACATTAATTTATAACCTAGCTATTACTTAATTTAGGTTAGTTTATTTGATATTTGTTTGATTTACTCATTCATTAATTTATTTGTTTTTCAGATTTTATTCACATTTAATGTTTTCTCATTACTTCTTCAATATTTATTTTGATAATTTTTTAATAGGTTAAATAAAATTGGTGAAATAGGTACATAAAAGTTAGGATGTGAATTAGCAAAATGCTCTAATCTCTAAACTTTGGATCTTCGCCTCGAGTAAAAATAGTGTTTCAATATTAATTATGCATTTGAAAATGAATAAATAAGACTATTTATGAGTGACTGAATGATTAACTAATTTAGTTTGGTTTCTATTCACTAACTTTAACTTACTTTTTTCATATTTAATTCAAATTTTTATTTACATGTACATTTTTAAAAATATTGCTTGATTTAATAATTATTTTTCTAATTTTTTTAAAAGTGATAATGATATTGGCGAAAATGGTGCAAAAAAATTAGGATCTGAGTTAGCAAAATGCACGAATCTCTAAATTTTAAATCTTGAACTTTGGTAAGTTTAGTGTTTCAATATTAATTATGCATTTTGAATTAATAAATGAGACTTTAATTCATGAATGACTGGCCTACGAATTTAGCTTCATTAACTTGCCTATCCATTTATTAATTTTTATTTTTTATTTTCAGGTTTAATGAAATTTGTATACTTTTCTCATCTTTTAATTCTTTATTCAATATCTATTTTAATAATTTTTTAAAAGGGGTAATGAGATCAGTAAAATGGCAACACTAAGATTGAGATAAAAGCTAATAAAAGGGAAAAAATTAGTTATTTTTTTGATATGATTGATTACTTTTAAATAAATATTATTATTGTTTGAAAAGTTTTTATTAACTTCAACTTAATTATGAATCTAAAATAAATAAAAAACCTTTTCTAAATATCAATCCTTATTTATCTGTTATTCAGATTTCTTTTATCTATTGAATTAAATATCTAATTATTTTATTTAGCTTAAGATAACCTGATTTTTTATATATTGTTTAAAAAGTAATTTATTATTTTCAAAAATTTAAATTATTCAAGAAAAATAATTTTTAGTAAAATGAAAAATTAAAATTTCAAAAGAAAAAAAGACATTTAGTTTAAGTTATAGACAAGTCATATGTATATTAAATCAAATTAAAAACATTTATTTTTCTTGTTAAATTAACAAAATATCAAAGTAAAAAAAACAAATAACATAGATTTAAAAATATTTACTTACATTTTAACATTTTAAATTATTTTTATTTTTATTATTTTAAATTTTTAAAAATTAAGTATTAGTTACCAACGAAGGAAATAATACCTGGTGAATAACAATATGTATTTAAAGTTTTTATTTTTTCTAATAGGAGTTAAGACATTTATTCAACTAAAAGTCTGAATATTTTTAATTGATGGTGGTGTAAATCAATTTTAGAGAGAGAGAGAGAAAAAATTATTTTAAATCATTTTGAAATAAACTAATATTTTTCATTAAAAATAAAAGCATTTAATAATTTAGATCTTTTATACATTCTTTTGAGTTTTACTCAACTCTTTATTCAAAAAAAACAAAAACTTCTACCAATTAAACACTTTAAAATTAATATTAATAGATAATTATTGCATTAAGAAAATTAATTTAGTGTATAATTTTAATAAAAAAATGTTTTTAAAGGAAAGTAAAGTTTTTTTGAGCATTATAATTAATATTTTTATGTATGGACTTTGCTAATAAATTAGTAAAAATTTATGAGATGTTTTAAAATAAAAGTAGATTTCTATTTTTACAAACAAAAATGAAAAAACTTTACACAATTAGTTTATTTTTATTTAAGAAGAAAGGAAAAATGAAAACTTGCTTATGTTTATGATAAAATATTTGATAGTAAATTCAAATGAAATGAATTAATATTGCATTTTATGTAGAAAGTTGATTAAATTTTAGCAAATATATTATTGATTAACTTGATATGATTGATTACATACTAAAAAATTGATAATTTATCAAACTGCCCACTATTTTTTTACTTCTATTTATTTGAATACAAGTAATAAATATTATTATTTAAAAGTTAGTCAAATTCATTTATATTCTATTAATAATTTTTTCAAGCTAAATCAATTATTTACATAAAGTAATTTATACATCATACTAACTAACTGTCAAATTATTATAAATTACCTCTTAGGCTGTTGAATTTTATATAGTAAGCTTATATCATAGACTTAAATGGATTAATTTAGGCTAAAGTTTCATAAATGGTAGTCAGATTAAAATTTGAATACTTGTCTTGTTTAAAAGTAGAAATAGGTCTACTAAACATTTAAAGAATATGACAGAATAGAATAATTTAATACAAAAATGAGTAATGATAACATTGATAAAGTAAGAATCCTAATTTATTTTTATAAAAATGCAAAATTCTTCAAAATAATTACTTAATAAATTTATATATTAGTATAGTAGACTATTGGATGATCTTCATTAGCTTAATGTGTAAAAAAAATCTCATATTGAAAAATTAAGTGGAAAAAGTTACCAACCAAGCCATGATCTATCTTAATTTTCAACAAATTTCAGCTCCTTTTAGAGAACTAACGATGACACTGTAATTTCGAATAAGAATCGAGATTCATTTTAGCTTCATAAAACTATAGGGAGGTTTTAGTCTACTTTAAATTCTACATTCCTAACACTACATTAGAGCTAACAACCTAACATCATAAAATAAAGCATTGATATAACTGTCTAAGATGAAAAAACTGTAATTTAACATACATCAATGGCATATATAGATAAAAAGATATGATTATTTGTATACTTATATAATAGGTTTCGGAATAAATTTGTTTCAATTAAGAGGTACAAGAATCTCTTGAGTAAAAAATTGAATAGCTTAAATACACTATTGTAATAAATAATGAATGAATATTTTTTATATTCAATTTTACTATCAATTTTTAGGGTAAAGTTAAAAGAGAGATGAAGGAGTTTGAAAAAGAGGATGATCTTTTAAATATTAAACTCAAGTAGATATAAGAACAAGAACTTATGGCATTTAAAAAGAAAGTATAATAAAAAATTCAATTATAGGAATAATATATTATTTTTATAAAAAAGAATATTGTAAAGTGTAGTGTGCAGAATTTTAAGTAGGAGTTAGAGCAAGACAAATTAAGAGCAACTCAATGCATTTAGGACGTGAAAAAATAAAGAGATGATATATTTAGCCAAATCAAAAAAGAATAATAAGTTTACTCTCTAGTCCTAGTCAAAATAGATGTAATTTAAAAATTATTTTTTTTATAAACAAAACAGTTTTCAATAAGAGAAGATAAGTTGAATAAATAGTAAATAGGATTTATTTTTTTAATTACAAATTAGGAATGTAACTCAATCGTAGAGAAGCAAAAAAAAGAAATTAAATAACTAGATGCTAGGAATGAGGATATTTGTTAAAAGCTACTTGAATCATAGAATACAGTTAGTTATTTGGATACTTTAAATGAACTTGAAAGGTAAATAAAATTTTTAAGAATTAATTTAATTAGTTTTTAATGAAAACAGAATGTTTATTAAAGGAGAAATTGAGAATAATAATTCTACTTTATCTTATGATATAAGTTAGTCGTTGATATCTGATAAAAATCTCAATACAAATTCTAGCTAGTTAATTAGATAAAAGAATTAGTCAAATGAAACCACATTAGAAAAAGATAAACTGAACATTTCTTTCTAGTGTACTCCAAGGAAGATGCATAACCAGAAAAAAAAGATGATTCTTGAATAAAGTTCAAAAGAGTTTCTTAGTGTAAAAAATTAATAAGTTTAAATGAATTCTTTAATTTAAATTATCAAAATAGCAAGACAGTGATAGATAAAATTTGATAAACAAATTAGATTTTTATTACAATGAGCATGGCAAAGGTCCAAATGAGATAGCTGGCTATCTAATTAAATAATATAGAGAGTTTAGTTTAAGTTCTTAAAGTCTATTTACTAAATTTGAAGAACTGACACAATTAAAGAAACTAAAAGGCCTAGAGTATGATAAATTGTAGAGTTAAATCAGTTAAATTAAATAAAACATGGATAATTTTTAAGTGGAAGAAGATATTGAACACGATTAAGATAGTTTCGCAATTAATAACGCAGATTAGAAATATTAAAAGCTTTTGAATTAAGGAGATTTTGGAGAGATTTCATTGAATTATGTCAAAGAAGTTATAGAAAATAATAACTTAGAAACCTTCAAGTTATTAGAGTATAAAAATTAAAAAGATAAGCTTTCTTTTGGATTTTTTAATAATATGGTAGAAATACTTTACAGGTAAATAATACAAATATTTGAAATAGAGATATTATCTCATTAATTATTTAACATATTCAAAAATTATTTTATTATTATTTCTATTTACCATATTCCCTCAATATGCTTTGGGTTGTGATTTTTGAGGTTTGAATAAATTTGGGAGTTTTAATCAATTTTTTTATTTTATGTTTTTCCTTGGCAACCTCACCATGAGTAAAGAGGGAATACATTATTTAAAAAATTATTTTCAATTAACATAATTTCAATATAATAGATATTAATTATTTTACTTTTAAAAGATATACTTGCTTACTTAAATTGTCAATCATGAATATTAAAAATCCTGATTAAGAGCTTTAAGATTTCTATGAAGATTTTTCAAGTTTTATTTGCTCTTTTCGTCTAGGATTTAATCCAAAGAGAAATATCCAAATCAATAATTCAAAATATGTAGATGAGATCTTTGAAAACTTAAACGTAAATGTAAATTGTATTTAATAGCAACATTTTTACAAATAAAGTCTTCAATTTTTAATTTTCTAAAAAATATAATTTTGTTCATTTTGTAAAACTCTAAAATTTAGAAAAAAATCAGCACTCCATCTTCAGTTAGTAGTTACTCAAATTAAATTTATACTCCAAAAGTTAAATTTTCTATCTCACATGTAATTTTAAATATTGATCATAAATTTAATATAAAAATAATTTAAAAATTAAGTAATTTAGTGATGCTGTTAAAGAAATTAAAGTAGAAACTATGAAGTAAAATAAAGAAGAAGAAGCAATTAAGCGAGAAGCTGAAAAATTTACAGAAAAACTTAATTTTATTCCATTTAATAAAGCTGAACTAGATCAAATTTTTAAAACTATTTTTCCATTAGCATCTTAAAATAATCTTGAAAAGTGGTACAAATAAATAAAAGTAAATTTATAATAATAGTTTTTCTTTATTTTATAAATTTACCTTAATAAAGGAAAGCATAATATACTACTATGCAACTGAATAAGATTTATTAGGCTTTTTAAATTAAGTTCATCTTGAATACTGTAGTTTAACTGAAGAAAATTAGATATAAAAAGTATTTGAAAATTTTCATCAACTACAACAAAAATCTTATCAACTTCATCATGAAAATATAATCTAAGTATTTGGGTTTTTCTAGAAATTCAAATAAATTTTACATCAGAAGAAAAATGAGCGTAATCCTTTATTTTTCTTCAATTAATATTAACCTTATTATCATTCTCATCATGTAAATGATAATAAAATGAATTATACAAAGAATATCTTAAACAAATAATTAAAATATTTTGCAAATAAAAATGATATGAAAAAAATAAGCTTACTGGTTTTAATTAAATGAAATTTTTTATAGTTTTATAGATATCAGATGAAGTTGTGAAAGAAAAATTTAAAATTCCATTTACTCCATAGTTACATTAAAGTGAATAAACCTTAGGATATGTGAGCTTTATCACTTAAAAGTAGAAAAATTATTTGAATTACTAAGGAGATATTTAAGATCCTATAACAACAAGTAAGTTGAGAGAGGAAAAAGAATTAATAGAAAAGAATATAGAGGTCACTTAAAGTGATGATTCTAAAAAGCTCATTTAAAAGCTAACCAAAAATGAGAAAAAAATAAGACTTGACTCACTTAATGCTAGTATTAGTTAGTTAAATCTGAAACCCATTGTTACCAAATAGGAGGATATAACGAAAAGTAAAGTTCCATCTTTTCTAGCTATTGAAGAAGATGATTATCTTGATAGTAAACTCTAAAGCTAGAAATTAAGTTAGATGAATGAATTTGTAAAAAAAAATATTTTTTATAAAAATGTAAAAATTGATTTCATGTTAATTAATTTAAAAAGGATTATTTAGAATTAGAAAGAAAAAGAGGAAAATATTCTATTTAACTTAAACTCAAAAATTACATACAATAAAATTTAAAGACAGAATAAGAGTAACAGAAGAAGCTAAGGCAATCCTAAATGTTATTAACTGAAGTAAATTTCAAGCGCTCTCGTTATAATAAACCTTAAAGCAGATCAAATTTAATTTTTAAAGATATCATATCCCATAATAAAATGATTTAAAAGCTCAACTATTGTAAGCTTTTTAACTTTTAATAAAAAATATCAAATTATTTATTTAATCATAAAATAGTATCAATCAAAAAGGATAATTTCACAAACTAGAGTATATTTACTAAAATAAAAGATTACTGCCCTAAAACATTAGACTAAAATAGCGAATTTTACATAAGAAAAAGACCTGTCCATTAGAGTTTTACTCATTCATGATCTAACTCAGCATAAAATAAATTATAAAAAATAAAATAAATTTATCTTTGTGTTATTAAATTTTATCAACTTTTTCAAATGCTAAAATGGATACTAAAAATTGTAATATTTGTTCTTCTTTTTGCTCCTCTAGATAAAAATTAAAAACTTTCTTAATTCAAATATTTTACTAAATAACCCTTTTAACTTAGGCTTATTTTCTTTCATAAGAAGTAGGCAGAAATTGTATTTCTTATTCATAAAAAATTAAAATGTACGAATTCTTTATTTGATATTTTTTTATCAAAGATCAACTAAATAATTGATTAAAATGATTAAATCAATTAAAATTAAACATTTTCTAAAACATTTTTACAATTTCTCAAATTTTTAAATATCCTTCAATCATAAAAAATATTGCATATCTTAAATATATTCTAAGCTTTAAAATGACTCGAATGAAAAGCTGACACAGTTTACTCAAAGATACAAATTAGTTTTGATAATTCATCAAACAAATTTTTTAAAGAGAAAAGTGAGAATAAGGAAGAAAAATTATTTGGAAGAAAATTTAAACTGCATTTTTTAAACTATTGTAATAAATTATATTTTAAGTTGACATAAATGAATTTAATATTTATTAGCAATTGTTTAATTTTATAAAAATAATTTTAAGTTTTGTTAATGAATGTTATAGTAATTAAATATTAGAAAACTCTTTAAATTGTGGGGCTTTATCAAATTTTTAGTTGCTCTGAAAAATATGCACAACAGAATCTTTGATAAATAAATATTTAGATTAGGTAAAAACTTAACTTTTACAAACACTTAAAGAAGAAATTTACTCAAAGAAGAAGAAGAAAACTAATAAAATTTCTTTTATCTTTAAGCTTCTCTTTAACAATTTAACAAGAAAAAAGTTAAAAATATTGTCTATCAAACTAAAATGAAATTTTCTTTTATACTAAAAATTAGTTTTGAGAATATTAATTATGTTATGTTTAAAGCACTCTTATTTCTATTTAGGTAGATTATTTGATAATTAGCTGAATTTGCACAACAAACAACTATATATCTCTAGCATTATTAGTATTTACTGCCATGAATAATTGAAAACCTTTTTCCCTGATCAGAAAATTATCAAATTGAATGTAATTAAATATTTTCTATTTGATCAAGTCTATTTTATTACAACTTAATATTATTTGCCAATTAATTTTGTCACTAACTGTCATTCTATTTTTGACTTTTTTAAGAAAAATTTAATCTTTTACTTGATAATAAATTTGATCATGACAAAAAATTTTTTGATCCCAACAAAAATCAATTTGTTTTTCTAAAAATTTTCAAATATAGAGAGATTACAATTTATTTTTGTCTTCTTATTAGATATAAAAAACAACTAATTATTTTAAATATTATTTGAGTATTTAGGCACAGAATAATTTTTTGTTTAAATCAATAGTAAACTGTAATTAAATTCTAAAAACATTTGAGGCTAAAAAGAATACTTTGTAAGCTTTCGATTCGGCGAAATAAGTATGAATGTAAAAAAAATAATAATATGTATATTTGTAGTAATAATTGAGGAAAAAAAACAATTTGTGATTATTTTCAGAATTTTTGTTCCCCTTTAAAATCTTTTCTAATATGAATTTAATACAGATTTGGTTGATTGATATAAATAAGTGATTTCTCGAAAGCAAGCACCTCTAAAGAAATTATAATTAAGAAATTAATTAAAAAGTATTTAAAAAAAAGACTAAAAATGAATAAACAACTCATCGCTTTACCTATTATTGCTGCATTACTTATTGCTGGCGGAGCCTTCTATTTGGCTAACTCTAGCTAAGAATTAGAAGCTGCTATTCCTATCTCTAATGATTTTTCCTTCTTCGACTGGGCTAAGTGCTATACTAACTTGAATATCACTAATGATTGCACTAATTCTGAAAGCTACAATTATGCTGCTAGCAGATTCGCTAATCTTACCAACATATAATCTGATAATATCATCCCTCCTTGCAAAAACTTCACCAACTATTTCTTGAATGCAACTGCTGACTAATCTCTCAATTAAAACAGCTATTTCACCAACTGCTTCTTCAATACTGAAGTTCTTTCTATTGCTCAATCTGATTAATGTTTCTATGACTACTACTTTGCTCCAATTTATTTAAATTGTACTTAAACTACCTTCGAAGCCTAATTAAAAACAATTAGCAATGACAGAGATGTTAGTTTTACAGGTTTAGGTGGCTGCCAATATAATTTCACATCAAATCATATTGAAGACCCATGCTAATAAACTCAACCTTACTGGACTACTTCTGCTTAATTCAATGCCTTAACCTATCCTGATGCAGGCAATACCTTGAGTGCCGCTTGTTAGAACTATTATGATTACCGTGGATTTTCTGAAGCTGATTAACCTATTAACTATAAGAATTACTACCATGACTGCTTCATTACTGAAAAGATCTAAGAAATTGTTAACTCTAATTACTGCTTTTACAAAAACTATTATTATCCCCTTTATGTCCACTGTGCTGGTTTCTGAATGAATGAATATCAATTTTGATTGAGTCAAAATAAAAATAAGATATAATAGATATTAATTATTTGATACAAACAAATATTTGTTTTTTATGCAATTATGTAAAATAAAAATCCATTTATATAGAATTTAATTAATTTATTATATCAAATAATATCTATTTCTTTCAATTTTGTAAAGATAAATTATCATCCTAAATCATAACACAAATGATTACAAATTCAAATACTTTCTTTCTTTATCAAAAATTCTAGAGTAACAAGTATATTTTTAAAGGTATTTCTAGTGGTTTAAATATTTATTTGATAATTATTTTTGTTAACAAAATATTATTTTTCCTTACTTACTTACACTCAAATAATATATTAGAATCGATTTAAATGGAATTCACTAGTTAATAAACATGATTTTACTATTCTTTAATTCATTTTATTTGGGATAATAATAATAATTTTACTTGGTATTCAATATATTATTTCAATTAAATTTTTAATCCTCTTCTTCTTTGTTGACAAATTTGAAAGTACAAAATAATCACCAAATTTAATGATAAATTATTTATTATTTTGTTAGATAACTAATAAATTATTCTTTTGTTAATATCAAATTAAAAACTATCATACTATTTTACTCATAACAGAATTTAAATTTATTATTATTTCCACTAAAATTAAAATAATTTCTTTTAAGCTTTATTGTTTTATAAAAATTTTAAAGTTTTAAAAAAGATATTTTTTACATTTATATTTTAGGAAATAAATTATTTTATCATTGAATAACACAAAATTATTTACCAAAATTGAATGACGGTGAGATTAATGAAAAAGTTATGCATAAACCTAACAAAAAATAGCTTTCAAATAACGGCACAGCAATCAATCCTTTTTAAAGGAATGATTGTATTTATTTATTTTTTAATTTGCTTAATGATTTTCAAAATAGAAGACACTACTAATTAAAATGAACTTTGAGGATACTAATTTTATTTTGAATTAGTTATAATTAAAAATTTGGTTTTAAAATCAAAAATAAAAAATAATTAATCGAAAACAGTTCAAAACAAACAAGAATAACTCAAAATCAGGTTTCAAAAATTTTTATTTTTCATCATTTATTTGTTTCAAGACAATTAAATTTTTCTATTATGACTTTATATCATTAATTACACTGCAAGCACTCTATAACTGATGATATAAACATATTTATTCATATGTATTCAGGTGGTATTTATTACATTTTATTTTTAACTATTAACTTTAAACAAACAAGTTAAAACCATTATTTTTTTATTATTGACCAAAGAAAATATTAAAAATTTTAAGCCATTAGAAACCTTTCTAATTTTTATAACAATATTAATAGAATTTCTATGTACTATCTATCACTCATCCAGGATGCTGGAATCAATATTTAATTTAATTGTAAATAGTCCTTTTAAATAGAAATTAATAATAAAAACTATTATTATTCATTGGATGTATTATAAATAAGGTCAAAGTAGAAGTTTTTTAATTAATTTAAAAAAAATAAACTTTTGGAAACATAAAATAAAATATGTTGTAAGACTTCATTAAAAATTTTGATTTCTTTTCATAATCAATTGAATTTAATTCTTCAAAGCAGAGTATTAGAAAGAGAACACTCTTTGGGGCAAGTTTAACAATAATTATTATTGTTTTATCAATATTCTACTTTATTTACCTCATCATCTAATATTCTACTGACTAAATTGAACCAAAATTTAGATCACAAACATTTGCTACAAGTGAACTCATAGATATCCCTTTGGAGAACAATTTTATGGGGATGTAAATAAAATAGTTAGAAGGAAACTTAACTTTATCAGAGATGCAAAAATTACAAAATAAAACTTATCTTACATTTATTCCATTATACTAAAAAAAGGAGGGCTCTTCTTTCACTCGAATTTTTTTAGATTTAATACAATGTGAAGACCCTTAGCTTGAAGGTTATCTGTGTTTTGATTTAAAAAATCTGCCTGACAAAAAAGTAGTAACAGGGACTTAAAATAGTATTTATTCTATGGTATCCTTCTTTGTTTATAAATGCTAAGAAACTGATCATATTAAAACATTTGTACCAGATAATTGTGCCTCTCCAGAAGAAATCGATGAATTTATTTCAGAAACAAGTAATATAATTGATATAAAAATAAAAACATCTTAATATAATATTACTTCACACTAAATGTAAGTAAGTTATAAGCATTAATATATGTTTATGTCATCTCCTAAATAAATTCAATATACAGAATTTAGAATCTAAAAATAAATATCATCAGTCAAAGAAGGTGCGTTTATTTAATAAGAATCACAATACTCCTCTCCTATTTCTTATGTTTTTAATTAGTAATTAGTAGAAAAAACTGACAAATAGCTTAATAACTTTATTTTTCAATTCACGTTTGATGTGGATGAAACAATTTAATAGATCAAAATTTAATATGCCACTTTTCCTGAATTATTAGCCTAGTGCAATAGCGCTATTGCTTTATTAATGAGCTTAGGATTTTTAGGTAAGTTTATGGCTAAAAAGTTGATAAGATAAGAAATTTTTATTCTCATCTTGAAAACTTTATACTAAGAAACTCACCAAAAGATATTAAGGCTTAACAATATTCAACATTTTAGAGATATCTACCCATAATAAATCAAGTTTTCGCCATTTAAATCAGATTATGTATTGGAAGAAGGTATTGATCCTGTACTAATGCCTTCATTACAAATTAAATCAGGTGAATAAATATTGACTTAACAGAGTAGTTAAACAAATGGATAAATAGATGATACAAAAAAGTAATCTGTTCTCAATTTAAAGAAAAATGACTCCATAAATAAAAAGTATCTGGCAATAGAGTAATCAATAGATAGATCTTAAATTTAACTAGAGACTAGAAATGAAGAAAGTAAATCTATTCCCAAAGTATTTCAATAAATTATTAAAGATAAAAAATTAAATCACACTTTTTAAATGATTCAACATTATACTAGTGAATCATAAAAAGTATCTTAAAATAAAAATAAAAAATCAATAGCTAAATAAAAATAGTAAAACATCTAAACTAATTAAATTAAAAAAGAAAACAGAGAACAATATTTAAAAAATGTTCATGATAGAATAAACAGTCAAAAAGATATTGAAGTAACTAAAAAAACTGAAAAAGCTCTATTTAAGTTTAGGTAACATTTTATCTTTTTTATCGAATTTATTTAATAAAATTTTAAAATTTATTATTATTCTTAAAATAAGGAATTAGCAAAAGAATTTTGAATTTATGGGCTTAAATAAAAAAGCAGTAAGTAAAATAGAACAAGACATAAGCAACAGTTTGGATTTCATCCAATTTTACAAAGAAATCATTTTATTGAAAAAAGCTATTATGATGATTTTAAGTAAAGATCAATATGCTGCGTTGTCAATCATTGGATGTAAAGATAATCATTTATGCAACGAGAATGATTATGTTGATCAAATGACATGTAAATAATTAGTATATTTTTAAAAATCTAAAAAATTTGTTTTTTTTAAATCAGCAGTTGTAGAGTAAGATAAAATAGACAACTACTTTTAGGAGCAACTTCAAATTTCTGAATCTGATGATTTATAGACATATTTTATTCATCAGTTTATAGAAAAATGCAATAATCATCAAGCAAACATTAGTTAAATAGATTAAAGAATATATTCATCACTGATATGAAATAGAGATTTTAAAATTCTCTGCATTAATATTGTTTTCTTTTATAAAATTTAAATAGTCTATTTTACTTTATAATTTTATCATGAATATTGGTCATTTTAATTAATTAGAATATATCATAATCCAAATTGAATAAAATTAACATTTTTGATAATTTAATTAAATAAAACTTTCCTAATTTAGAATAAAAATATAATAATACTTTAAAAAATTATCAAATTTTTAACAATAAGCGTTTTCATTTCAAGTATTTCCTAAGTAAATTAAAAAAAATACCCTCCTTATTCTTTTTTATTCAAATTATTTTAATTAGCAAAATATACTAAAAATTTTCAATCACAATTTTTATTTGTTTAACTATCAAATAAATATTTTGAAGCTAGCAATATGAATGAATTCTCTTGGAATAAAAAGAGTGAAGTGATTTTTATGGAGAAATTATTATATTTATAACTAGCTTGAAATAATACAAATTTTTTTCATGAATTGAGTTTTTAAATTTAGACACTTTGGGAGCAAAGTTCTTCTACATCTTCTTCTACAAATTTAATTAAGATGACTGGCCAGGAAATTATCTCAAAAAAATAAAAAAAATAGAGATTAAGGTATTTTACCTGCAAAGATTTTAAGACTAAGAGTCTCCTTTAGCTAAAATTATTGAAGAAATCTATGCAGTGGAAAGTTTGAGAACTAATAATTTTTAAACTTCCTCTTTTACCTAAGTAAACTAGTGTCAAATTATTTTATTTAATACTATTACAAAAACAATGGTAAAATTTCAAATCTTATAAATATTAAAGAAAAAGAGAAGTGAAATGAATAAGTTATATCCTTAAGGATATTTCTTCTAACACAATAATAGTCCAGTGCACAAATCAGAAATCATTCAAAAATACATACATTAAAAAACCTTTTAAATTCAATTGTTAGTTTATTACTCCAATCCTCATTCTTCTTTAATTTTAAAATTTTTTACAAGTCAAATTTATTTTTCCATTCTAGATTTTAGTAGTGCTAATGTTTTAATAATGTTTAAAGATATTTTGATTAAATTATTGTATAATCTCACGTTCAAGTAAATTTATTTTTAATTATTTTGGACATTAAATAAGTTTCTAATTTTTAATTAAAATTGGGATAGAATTAATTCTTAATCTACAGGTATTAACCATATATTTTTAGTATTTATTTTAAGTAAATTGACCAAAAATTATTCTCAATTTTAAAAATTAAAGTGAAATAGTTATTAATGATTAACATTCTTCTTTATGATTCAATATTTTGTTTACATTCCATGCTGTTTTAATAACTCTTAAAATTGTATAGAAAGCATTTGAAATTTGATCTTTTTTAGAAAGTAAAATAATTTTACAAAAATGAAAGGGAGAATTTCTATTCTGATAAAGATCCCAAACATACCGCTAAATTAACTAAACAATTTGATTGAGAATATCTTAAAACAAAATATTTCCAAAAGAAAGCCAAAAACAAAAGAATAATTATAAGGATTTATTAAATAAGAGTGGAAAAATATCTATCAAGATACAATAACTAAAACAACAAATTCTTTTAGTAAAAGATTGATCCTAGTACTCAATAATAATGGAAAAAAAGTAATTATCAAGGTACTTTTATGTAATATATTTGTATTAAATTTATTGTGGAAAAAAAATCATGTTAATTTCTGTATTTGCTACTTTTTTATTTAAGAATTCTTGAATTTGATAAAATTTCTTCAAAAATTTTATAATCTTTTAGAATGAAATACATTTCTTTTCTTTTTATCTTTTATGATTGTTAACTGCTTTTTGATTTTTTGAATAACTAATTGAGTTCGTAATAAAGTAATAACGCTTATTTTTTGCATTTTTTAAATTATTAATCAATTTATTGTTAAAGACATTTAGATAAGTGTCAATGTTTTTTTGTTTAAATTTCGAATGGAAGATTAAATATTATTATTTGAAGTAAATTTCATCGATTTTTCCATACCTTTTCTTCTAAATTAAATTATTATTAAAAAGATAAATAAGGAATTGACAAATTAAGATTAAATTTCAGATAAAACAACTGAAAAACAAAAAGTAATAAGCAAAATAAATAATATGCAAAAAAATTAATTTTTTAAAATAAGCCTAATACTATCTTTAGTTTATTTTGTGAAATGTTGTAAGAATGGGTGCTTAAAGTGTTAGCCTAGTGAATTAGATGGTATTGAAGTTTGTTCATTATGTATGGATGGCTTTACACTTTAACATAATTAGTGTGTTATTAATGAGTGTGAAAATTACCAATTTTATGATTCTCCTTAATTTAATTCATGCATTTCTCTATGCAATTAAAATACAATTGGTATTCGAGGAAAAAGTACATGCTAGGAGTCTAGCAGCTGCTCAAAAAGATTTATTCAATAATCTTCCTTATCACAACAATAATCAATTTAGTAAGTCTAATATTACATAGAGAATACAATCATTACAATCTTTACTAATTTTTTCAACATAATTGAGGCAAGCACAGGAGCATTTATAAGATCTCAAACTTTCAATTAGAATATTATACTCATAAGATCTTTTAAAAATTAGATTTATATGTTTAGCAATATTAATCAAATTTTTTAATGGGATATTCATTAGAACGAAATGAGCTTAATAACTTCTGCATAATATGGTAGTATAAATATTTACAGCAATATTATTCATGTAAGCAATAACAAAAATAGACTGTTTTTTAGCTCATATGACTAACAAGACTAATAAATAATATTTAATGAAATAAACAAAGCGAATTCTAATTTTATTTCATTGAAATATGATAAATTGGTAACAATCATAAAAGGAGTAATTATTCTTCAAAATAATTAATTTTAAATAATGCTTATAAATTTGATTGAGTAACCTAATAGTGATATTATGTTTAAAAATATTACTAATTTCTATTCATGCGAGAGCATATTTGGAGGTGTAAGTCAACTGGAGGTTAGTGTCTTTTCATAAACTTACTTTCTTTTATTTTAAAATATAAATTCAATTGTTTCGTTTTCGCAACAAACTTAGTAGTGTTTGAAATCTAAAGAAATTTCTACTCCTTCAAAAATATAGCTTGTTTAAATGAATACACATTACTTTACTTAATTATTATTGGTCTCTTTTTCATCAAATTAATTTAAAATTTTTAATTCCCAAAATCTAATTTCC